>JADLZL010003119.1:0-66975 GCA_015844335.1 Chrysopogon serrulatus | reverse complement strand
TATTCTGTTATACAACGATCAGGCTTATTTAGTTCTGAAAATACACAGAAGGAAAAAAAAAATGGATGCGCGTGCTCCCATGTTCGGGCTCTGCGTCGTCTCGGCGGCTGTCGCCGTCGCCGCAGGCGCCGACGAGGCTCAGCTGGAGACTGGCCTCGCGCTTGCACTCTGCGTCGTGTTCCACGCCGGAATTATGCTCCTGGTTAATGGCGTCCGCGCGGGTGGACGTCGTCTCCGCCGCGCATGACATCGAAGCCGACACCGGCGAATCGGCGATGTTGTTCGGCAGCTCCGTCACTTCCTCAGATGTCTTTCATTCAAGTTTCAACTTTCAAGTGTTGTTTAGTACAGGAGTCTCTTGGTCTGAGTCTGACTTGTATACTCCTACTGTATGCTTTGTGTAATGAATAACGGCAGCTGTCTACTGAATAAACAGTTGTTTTGAGACATCCTCCCAACCGGTTGTTGAGAAGCTCCAAAACAACCAGATTTTGAAACAAACAAAAACGGTTGCTAAAACTATTTGAAACAACCAAATTTGAAATGAAACAAATGAAAATACCCGAAGCACAGAAAAATCACAACAATAATGAACACTGACACTACACAAATTAAGCACATATACCAATTACAATCTGAGGAGGCAAAAGTTACACTAATACTAAAATAAACAAATTATACCATAAGTGTTATAAATTTACATCGAACAAACAAAAAATTTATATTAAGTAAATCTATGTAAGTACTGTAACCCCAAATGTAAATATAATACAAAGGCAATGTAAAATAATTCAAATTCTATCTATGGAGATATATTCAGATAACAAATATAAAGAGAAAATAACCAAAGGGAACCCAAAGGCAAATAATTGAAATAATTCAAATTCTATCTATGCAGTGCAAATTCCAAAAAAAAAGCTGAACAGAAATACAAATAATCCAAATTCTTTCTATGGAATGCAAATAACAAAAAGAGCAATGCAGATATATTCAGATAATAAAATACTTCAATATATCTGATATTTTACTATGTGATGCTGATAAATGGAGATAACAAATTTACAAAAATTTAGAGATTATTGAAAGTGGGTAGACATCATAATAACTTCTTGTGCTTAAACTACTAGTTGTCTAATAAAATAAGCAAAGGCACATGTCAGAGAAAGGTAAAAGACGGAGACAGACGGAGTGACACAGCAAAGTTCATCCGACGGCTGATAAAGCGACGCGTGCCAAATCAAACGAACAGAAAATCGCATGCCACAAAGGACAAAAACAACCGGTTGACAGATAGCAATTCTCTATATTATTTCGACTTTTTTTTTTGTCGCTGCAGGGCAGAAATATCCTTCTTTCATTTAGTACTTGAAAGAGGATCATATTGATTATGTTATTGCTTTGTCAGCGTTGAGTTCTGCTAAATTCCGGCTCAGGATGCAAGATTCCAGAGTCCATAAAACTTTCCCCAAAATTGGGTTTGGAAAAAAAATAACAATAATACCAGCCCTCGAACAACTCTAGATCTGTATCCTTTCTACCTAAATCTCCTGGTCAAAGCATCTTAGCTACCCTACTCTCGAAGTCTCAATCACTCTTCCAGGACTGGTTCTTGTGTCCTTGTGTTTGTACAGTTCTTCTTTTCTCTACCGGTTTTTTTTTTCCTTGAGATTTTTTTTTTAAAAAAATTTGCCTACACGCCAGTTGACCCACCCATGCCACGAGCCCACGACACGGCCTGGGCGCCTGGCCAAAGCCAAACCGTGGCCCTGTGCCCCTGTCCTTGCTGCGACAGGGTGGGGATGGGCCGGGGCACATCTGACGTGGCGCAGCGCGATACAAAACCAAGCGTCTGTCTATGAGAGTCTTAGGTCACTTCTGTTTATATTGAATACTCCCTCTGTTTTAAATTGGCTGTTTTGTAGAAAAAATACGCATAATATTTGTATCTCTAAATAAATTTATTAAAAGACTAGATTAAAATATCTTTCTAATAATATTAATTATGTGCTATAAATATTAATATTTTTTAATATATAATTGTCGACAATTGTTTCTCAAGAAGCGAGAAAGACAAGTATTTTGGAACGGTTGGAGTACTATACATTCTTGAAAAATGCCTGACGTTCTGATTATTGCATTGTTGAGTTTGTTCTTATGTCATCATCATTGAAGCATTGGTGTCTGCAAGATTATTATCTGTAACATACAATTAGCTGATTGCTAAATTCCTCTCATGTCTCATCCTACTTGTATTTGTGCAGATCTGCAACTACCCATTCACAACAAGAGGGATTCTAATGGGCCACTTTGTTTTTTGTTCGCTAACATGCCTTGACAAGTATGTCATGTATAACACAGCATATAACCATTATATAGATAGGCTGAGAGATGAGCGGTAAGGATCTATATAGCCAGCAGCAGGCTATATTATTAACCTTGTGCTTACATCTGGATACTCCATACAACTACGTCCTACAGAGCTAATTGGCTTTCCGGGTCCTATGGCCCACCGGCTATTGCCTTCCCGGGAGAAACGCGCCGATGCCGAATTGCCGATTGCCGATGCGCGAGGCGCTGCCACCCGACCTATAAATAATGCTGCTAGCTTCCGCGCCGTGGGCGTGGCGGAGACGAACCAAAAACCCAATCACGTCGGTTCCAGTCCAGCATCCCCCTTGCTCTGCTCTAGTTGTGACTTGTAGAAGTACTCTGCCTTGCTCTCTGCCGCTCCGCTTCGCCAGCCTCAAAGCCCTCAAGCAAGGAATCAAGGATCCATCCATTCATTCACTACGGTAACAAAATCTCTCCTTGGCTGGGTGCATGAGCTTTTTAATACTGCTGCGGTGTGCTGTGTTGTTACATGGGCCGGCGTGTTCTCGCCTTCTCTCGATGACGCATTTTTGGTGTTCTTGCTGTGTTACATGAGCTTTTTGATTCTTGACTTTTACTACCCTTTTCTGAAAACTGCACAAATCTTAAAGCTGCTAAAAATCAATTTATCCAAAGAGGTATTATCGGGGCCCAGCCCAGTAGCCCTACCCATGCTCATAGCAAACCCAGACTAACCCAAGCCGATAGTTGTGCATGGTGCAGCGGTATCTTGTTCTCCCACGTTCCAATGGCAGAACCAGGTCCACCTTCCTCTTCCAATTGGCAGCCATATCAGCACCCTTTCGTGTTTCCTGCATCAGGCAGTCACGCAAGCACCACCGAAATCACCAAATCGCAGCCAAACATCTCCAATTTCTCAGCACAACCATGAAATCCCCACCGATCAGCGACCACCACCGCGCCTGGCTCTGTTTCCTGATCCCTGCGACTCTGCGCCGTCGCGCTCAAGATCGATGCCAACCTCGCCATTGCAGTCGCAACGGTCTGCTGCTGGTCGGGGAGACGAGGCGGGCGTGGCCGTCGCGGAGCGCGACGGCGACGGGAGTGTTAACGTAGGCGTGGGGAAGAAGAAGAAGAAGAGAAACGGAAGACGACAGAGACGGCAGAACGAGGGCAGGATTAGAATTGAAAGGCAAATGTTCAGTTTACAATTTCCTGCCTCGCTCTTCTTCTCTCTTCCCTTTATATTCAGGGACTCGCACACTCTCACGACATTTGATTACACGGCCCATTCTGGACCAGTTAAGCGGCCATTGGGCTTGGACGCGCGCCTTGGCCGTCCCTGTGCTTCATCCTGGACTTCTTCCATAATCGGAGCTGGCACCGTAGCTGGAGATTGAGAGTTGCTAACATCCCCTCCCTTTTTTGCACCGGCATGCCCCCAGGCCGGGGCTCTTGGAAAATGTTGATGTAGTGGCTCCAAAGCTTCCCAAGTGGCCAGCGAAGATGGCATCTGGGACCATTTGATCAAAACTTGTTCCACTGGAGTGTCCCCAGCTGACCAACGACGCTACAAGATACGCTCCGGAATCTGAAAAGCAGCAAATTCAGTGGGGAATGATTCAGCTACCTGCTGAAGGCCGGGAGATCCTTTCAATTGTGATACATGAAAGACGGGATGGATCTAGGCAGAGGGCGGAAGCTGCAACTTGTAAGCAACTGAACCAATGCGAGAAACAATTGGAAAGGGCCGAAGAACTTGAAGGCCAATTTCTGACAAGAACGGCGAGCCATAGACGATTGAACGTATGGTTGAAGCTTGACAAACACCTTGTCTCCAACAGCGAACTGGTGTTCAGAGCGACCCTTGTCTGCTTGTCTCTTCATGCGGGTTTGCGCACGAGCCAAATGCTGGCGTACTAAATCATGCATCACCGAACGTTCCTCCAACCAAGCGCCAAGGTCTAGGACCGTATCAGGAACTGGAGCTGAACCAAGGCCTAGGTGGCGTGGGGGAAATCCATACGGCACTTCAAATGGTGAATGGCCCAGAGCAGAGTGGGAACTCGTGTTATACCAATGTTCTGCCAAAGATAGCCATTGAACCCAACGCGATGGGCATGCCTGAGTAAAGCAGCGGAGGAAGGTTTCCAGACTCTGATTGACTCTCTCTGTTTGACCATCCAACTGTGGGTGATAGGAAGAACTGAGATGCAGGTCTATACCAGCTAACTTGAACAGCAAGCGCCAAAGGTTGCTTGTAAAGATCCGGTCCCGATCAGAAATGATGATGAGGGGCAACCCGTGCAGCTTATAAATGTGATCCATAAACAGCTTAGCAACCTTGAATGCTGAGAAGGGGTGATGCAAGGGTATAAAGTGCGCATACTTTGAGTATTTATCAACCACTACCAGGATAGCATTCACTGAACCTAAAGATGGCAGGCCTTCCACAAAGTCCATAGTGATGACCTCCCAAGGAGTGGAGGGTAATGGAAGCGGTTGCAGTAAACCTGGGGATTTGGAGCGATCTGGTTTAGCCTGCGCACATGTGAGGCACTTCTGAACGAACGACCACACTACGCAGTTTTCATGCCGGGCCAAAAGAAGAACTGCTTAAGCCACTGGTACGTTGCCGGAGCTCCTGAATGTCCCCCAACCGGGCAAGCATGCATGGCGGCAAGCACACACTGTTGCACCGGTTGATTTGAACCCAACCATAGTCGGTTTTTGTAGCGGATGACGCCATTACAGAGAGAATACAGAGGGCGGCACTCAGGATTAATGGCCAATTGGGTGAGCAAGGACTGCGCCTAGGGATCCGCCGAGTAACCCTGAGTCACATCTGACAACCAATCTGGGGAAGCTGCTGATATGGCCAGTGCTAGTTCAGGATGGGGACGCCTGGATAAGGAATCTGCCACAGCGTTTTCGGCACCCTTATGATACACAACCTTGTATTGAAGGCCCAAGAGCTTGGCAAATACTTTTTGCTGCCAGGGAGTATGGAGACGTTGCTCATTGAGGTGGATCAAACTCTTCTGATCGGTATGAATCAGGAACTCGCCTTGAAGCAAATAGTGTCACCAATGTTTCCACTGCTAATAGAATTGCGAGATATTCCTTTTCATACGTTGATAACCCTTGATTACGTGGACCCAATGCCTTACTAATGAATGCCAACGGGTGGCCTTGCTGGAGCAAAACTGCACCTATACCGACTGCAGAGGCGTCTGTTTCAATCTCAAACTGCATACTAAAGTCAGGCAATTCCAATACCGGGGCAGAGCTGAGTGCTGATTTGAGCAAGGAGAATGCCTTATCATGCACTGGGGTCCAGACAAACAACACATCTTTACGAAGAAGATCAGACAGGGGTTTCACAATCACACCAAAGTGCCTGATAAACTTATGATAGTAGCCTACGAGGCCAAGGAATCCACACAACTCCTTGAGAGACTGAGGGACTGGCCAGTTCTGTATGGCTGAGACCTTAGACGGATCCATGGCAACACCCTGCTCATTGATGATATGTCCTAGATAGGCCACCGAACACTGAGCAAAGATACACTTAGAGAGCTTCAGATGCCAACTGTCCTGTGCCAACCACTGAAACACCAGCGAAAGGTGTGTCACATGTTCCTGCAAAGTTCGGCTGTACACCAAAATGTCATCAAAGAAGACAATGACAAATTTGCAAAGTCCCCCAGCCAATGTAACATTCATGGCATTCTGAAAGGTTCCGGGGGCACCAGTTAACCCGAACACCATTACCCTGAACTCATACTGCCCCAGGTGTGTTTGGAAAGCTTAATGGGGATAGGAAATTTGGATTTCTTGGTAATAGCATTCAAATGGTAGAAGTCCACATAGATGCGGAAGGAATTGTCTTTTTCCCTCACCAACAACACTAGAGAAGAAAAAAATCGACTGCTTTGCTTGGTTGGATCAAACCCCAGTCGAGCATCTCCTAAACCCGACGCCGATTTAGTCCTTTCGTGGGCTGGTGGGTACCGGTATGGGCGCAAGAACACCGGTTGTGCTCCGTCAATCAGAGAAATAGTGTGGTTGCATGCTCTGGATGGAGGTAGGCCTGCTGGTGGATCAAACAGAGAAGCAAATGAAGTCAGGAGTTCTTTGATTTGAACCAGAACTTCAAAAGTTGGAACTGTCAAAGTATCAGCACTGTCGGATTCAGCAATCTGCAACAGGAACTGAGTAGGACAGGGAGACCATAAGCCTTGCAAGACAGTTGGCTTGCCTTCATACATGATAGAGATCCACTTAGCCTTCTAGTCTACAGACATTGAACTAAACTGCTCTAACCAATCCATACCCACAATGACATCAAAAGCAGTAAGAGGCAACACCCGAAAGTCAGACTGAAAAGTACAATCACCCACTGACCAAGGTAATGCTGATATCATAGAAGCACTACAGAGATGACCCCCACCAGCCACCTACACACTGCAAGACGTTGGAAGCAATTAAACTGAGTGCAGTTGAGTTGCTACAGACTCAATGAGAAATGATGTAGAATTGCCAGAGTCAACCAAGATAACCACAGGCAATTGCTGAATACGGCCTTCCAGTGTCATAGTGCGGGATGCAGACTTGCCAACCATAGCAGCTTTAGATATTGCGACAAACAGCTGTTCCTCAATAACATCAGAAGACTGATCAGACTCAGCTTCCTCATCCACAAATGAGGCCTAGATAGCTTCCACCGCCAACAACACATCATTTGGACAGCGATGGTCCTTGCTCCATTTGTTGTTGCATTTGAAACATAATCCCAAAGTACGGCGATGCGCCTTAATGACCGCCAGGGAAGAATCTGGAGGTGGAGCAGTAGCTGTGGTTGGTTGTGATGACACCACTGGAGCGGTCCTGTCCAACCGTGGGGTTGGAGAAGGAAGGGGCAAGGATGCCCTCGATGAAGACTTGGGAGCAGAGTACCAATCACCGCGCTAGGTCTTGTTCAGAGAAGACCCACCAACCTCCTCCCCCGCAATGCACACCAAGGAACAAGTAGTATCGAAGGTAGAACGACGTTGAACAAGTACAATAGATTTAATGATAATCCATCTATGAATCTCATTGTGAAATACATGGGATCGAAATTGTGGAGTAAGGCGTGAGATTATCAACAAGCTCAAATAACCTAGTAACATAATCGAGAGGCGTGGGTTTGTTGGCGAATGTTGAACAATTGACACAACAACAGCTCGTGTTGGTCGCGATCAAATCGATCATGCAATCTACGACAGAACTCATCCCAAGTAACAGACTAGAGTTGTGAGGACATAGACTGGACCCAACGAGCAGCAGCCCCCTCCATATGCATTTCAGCAAAATTGATCCACTGAATTTCTGGAATGCTGGACATGATAAAGTACTTTTGACAGCGGCGGTGACAAAGCCTAGGGTTCTCACCGCTGAATTTTGGGAATGGAATTTTTGGTAAATGGCCGCACCACCCTGTTCGTGAGTATGTGGATCAGGAGGGCGCGGTAGCAGTGGAGTGGACTTGGGTGATCTAGGAGGTGGCGTTGTAGGATACACGGGATCTGGCTGGTGAATTGGGTGCGGAGGGATTGGGTTGTGCAAGGAAGTAGATGAAACTGTTGGAGGGCGCCAATGGAATGAGTTCATCGGTTGAGACGACTGCCAATTGCGACCGAAATCCAAAACTGGGGGTAGGATTGGACACGTACCATTGGCCGGGATATGGGTCCATGTCGTGACGACGCCAGACCCATGATCCCGTGTAGTCTGAGCGACGCGGTGCCCGTCGGGCCTGGTGGCGTTCATTCCGGCAGGTGGGCGCACGGACGCCGAGGTCAGGGACGATAGCACCGTGCGGTCACACTGCTTCGCAAGGCGCTACACCTTTAGCTTGAGGTCGTCCACTGCAGCCTCTACTTCGGGACGCCAGGACCCGAGGTTGTTGGCAGCGGCCTCCAAGGCGGAGACGTGATCGTTGGACTCGTCGGAGACGTGCTTGACGTGGAGACGCTGGAGATCGTCGCAAGCCGATTGGAGCGAAGTGAGGCGGGCGTCGACGGCGGACTCGCGCTTGGTGCGGATCCGCTCGAACTCGGTGAAGCGGTGCTCCCACTACGCCTCATGGTCGTCGAAGCGGCGTGAGAACTCAACCTTGGACTTCTGGATTTCCTCCAAAACGAGCTTCAACGACGGATCCATCGAGCCGAGAGATCACTGGAGACGAGTGAAGTGGCTTTGGGATGGATCGGAGGCCAGGGTCGAACGAGAATCTGATACCAATTGTTAGCATAGGCGTGGGGAAGAAGAAGAAGAGAAACGGAAGACGGCAGAGACGGGAGAACGAGGGCAGGATTAGAATTGAAAGGCAAATGTTCAATTTACAATTTCCTGCCTCGCTCTTCTTCTCTCTTCCCTTTATATTCAGGGACTCGCACACTCTCATGACATTTGATTACACGGCCCATTCTGGACCAGTTAAGTGGCCATTGGGCTTGGACGCGCGCCTGGGCCGTCCCTGTGCTTCATCCTGGACTTCTTCCATAATCGGCGCTGGCACTGTAGCTGGAGATTGAGAGTTGCTAACAGGGAGGCCGTGGGGGCCGCGGGAGGAACGTGGCGCCCGGAGCCTGAGACAGTTGGGCACAAAAAGAGACGGCAGCGTCCTCGTAGGAGAAAACGTAGAGCCCCAAGGACATATTTTTATCCGCGTTCACAGGGCAAGATATGGAGAGATGGGTGGGTGAATCGATTCCAGCGTCATTTTCTTTTCTCTGAATTATCCACTCTTGATTCTTTGCCTGCCATTCTTTCTGGATTCTGCATTAATACTATTTTTGTTTATGAAAGGATACAAGCATGCGGACTGATAGCTTTTAACTCATCTTTGATGTGATTCAGTTCAGGTGCGGAAGAAGATGAACTCTGCTACACTAGGTCTGTTTATTGGCTCCATGGTCGTAGCAATTGTCGTCCCCCTCACCAAATCCATTGACTCCCTCTCCATGGAACAAGATCCCTGCGGGTTGTGCTTAGCCCTAGCACTGTGCGTGGCTTTCCACGGCGGTATCGCCCTCATCGTCCGCGGTGGGCGCTGGGGGTGATCCCAAGGCTGGCCCTGAACGTCGGTGTGGCCTAGTCACCACTGTCTCTGGCTAGGCCTAGGCAGGGCACTACTCTTTTGCACATGGGTCACAAACCGTTCGTCACTGATGGGATTGCCTGAGCGGATTGTGTGTTGTGTCGTGAGGCAAACGAGCAGTGCCCCACCTAGACAGACAATGCTCCTCTGGTGCCTATGCTGGCTTGGCAGGTGGAGTTCTTTTGAGTTAACTATCTAATTAGTGTTGGTTATTTTCTTGTCGATGCATATTTGACAGTTAATCACAAGAGAATTCCACTTTCCAAAGCCATCTTAGACACTAGCTGAACACTGTCTGCCCGGGTGTGAAACCTTCGGCAAATTAGAGATTGTATAATAATGTTGTTGTGTATTGTTGTGCGCGCTTTCCCGCTTTAGCCTTTGTGTAACACCTTTACTGTTTGATTGTTTGTCTTCCTATGAGATGTGTTGTGCCTACCTCTTTGCAGTTGTGCATAAGCCAGTCTGAGAGAGGCAAATCAAAACACCTTTGTAAGTTTGTTGATGCATAAAATCTGCTCACTGAAATCCCCTTCTGTTTAGCAAAGGAATACAGTTCTTCTAAATTCATACTTGAGTGGCTGGTGCAGCCATTTACCATGCCAGAAGTAGCATGTTTCTCTATTTTGTACATAGGTTGAACATAAATTATGCACCAGAAAGAGTCTTTTTTTTGCCAAAAACTATAAAACTGGCTCTCCAACAACTCTAGATCAACTCCTCATGTTTCCTACCCTATCATTCTTCTGAACCGGTTCTTGTGTCCTCGCGCAGTGTTTTTTTCGACCGCTTTTGCCACCCCCTTGGACCGTTTTTCTTTTTTGTCTTCCATTGCCTAGATGCCAGTTGACCACCGTACCTTTGCCACGGCCTGGCCAGCAGTAGCGTGTCCTTGCTGCGGCCGGGTGGGGATAAGCCCTGGCCATGGCGACCGTAGAAAGGCTCACAGCTGCGGTGAAGCGGACGGTGCAGTGGGCCACGTTGATTCGAATTTGATTGATTTTTGATAGTGTTTTTCCCCAAACTCTTCTCCTGTGATGTGCTTAAGATGGGTGGGCCCTGGAGAGAGAAGCGCGCGTAGTAGCCGCGTACCGGAGATTTGGAGCTTCTGTGTTTCCGGTTTCCCAACACACACCAGCGCGCCGGTTCTGGTTTCTGTGGCCGGCCATTTGGAAATGTCGAGGCGGTGGGAGGGACACGTCCGACGTGGCGCAAAGCAAGAACGAATCCGCACAGCGGAGGCTCGGTCCACCACCACAACGAACATGAACCCGCCGCAATTTTGTTTTTGTTGTTCTTATCTAAAAGTTCTGAAAACAAAATTGTGAAAACGCTATGTAGACCCAAGGCGTGCTTGCCACGCCACTCATTTGGGCATTGCAACGGCTAATCGCAAGATATTCTGTAAACGAACAGACAAACCTGGTAATGGGCTCAAATCCGAACTGAAACCAAACCAATCCATGCTAACAGTAGACACAAATTTAATCTACACACCAGCCCACCGCGCCCGCATGAACCGGATCGCACCAAACCATGTACTTTCTCCATTTTAAATTATAAGTCACTTTAATTTTTTTAGTTCATCCATTTTGCTATGTATCTAGACACATTATTATATCTAGATACATAGCAAAACGAATGTATCAAAAAAGTCAAAACGACTTATAATTTAGAACGGAGGGAGTATATATTTTTCTGTTGGTAGAGAACCACAACAGTGATTTCTGTTCCTGAGGTCCACACCAAGAGCACCCTGCAGAGCAGGCTCGCAAGGCCCACATGTCTAGATTGTTCGTGACTTCGTGACAAACCGAATCAGCCCACTTGACTAGTGTCTAAATCAAACCAGTCTATTAAATCTACAGTAATGATAGGCTTACACCGTCCAGAACCTCCAACCAGAATTGGACAGCTCACCCATCCACCACGCCACGTGCCCACACTTCTCCACCACGCGCCAGCCCAACCGACTTTGCTTCACCCACCCGTGCAACACGTCAAAAATGTCTCTCCTACCGCAATATCAACCACAACTTGCCTCCTTACTGCTTATCTCTCTAGCATATGCCTCCTCCCTCTCTCTCTGTACGGGTGAGGGTCCTAGCGCAGCGCTGTGACGAGTGCTCCTCCCTGCCTCCCTCCCTTCCCTTTCTCTCTCTCTCTCTGTCTGCGCGGGTGAGTACGCCGGCGCGGCGGCCGCAGCATCACCTCAGCACAGTTCGCCCACAACGACGCCAGCGGGCCCGTCATGGGTGGACCAACGCTGCAGGGAGAGCACGAGCGCCTCTCCGGCGGATCTGGCCTCCTCTCCCAGTCATGCGCCCGCTTCCTCTTGTTGCGTCGTGTAGCCGCCGCTGGCCAGCATGCCGCCGGTGCCGCCTCCAATGAACTCCACACGCCGAGCCTCCATTTTGTCCAAGCAGCAAGTAGATGTTGCGCTTCAAAGCGCATGTTGCAAGTGTTTTATGCGAATGTTGTAAAAGTAAATCCGGATGTTTCATGTGTTGCAATGATTGTACTTGTATGTTTTAAGTGTCTATTCCTAATGTTTCATCTGTTTTTTTCCGACTTATGTTGCAAGTGTTTGCCTAGATGTTGTATATGTTTTCACATATATGTTGCACGTATTTTATCTTGATGTTGCCTATTTTTGTAAATGGTTTTATAAGTCTTAGGTGTTTTTTGCAAGTGTATTCAGACACATGATTTTGCAGTGTTTCAGCGGTTTCGTATGTATGTTTCAAGTGTTTTGTATTTGATGTTTTGAAAAGTAGATATGGTGTTGCAGTTAGTGTGTTAGATATATGTGTTTCATCTGCCTTCATATGTATGTTGCAAATGTTTCATTTGAATGTTTCAAAAGTAGATCGACATGTTGCATCTCTATGCTCGCTTTCTCTGCCTCGCCTTTGCATTGGTGTCTCCTCCTCCTCACGGCACCGGCTAGGCACCAGTTGCGCCCCTGACTCCTCCTCTCTCGATACTGGTATAGCCACATGCTGCAGCTGCGGGCCACGTGCATGCATGTGAGAAGTGGAGAGGGTGCGAGCAGGACTTCTGCTTGCCGTCGAGCGGTACGGGGGCGCAGCCCCACGTGAACGAGCATAGGATGTAAGTGCGTTCTGGGGAGACGGAGTGTAAGCTCGGGCGTTGTGCCCTTGGGGAGGCGGAGTGCAAGCTTGAGCATCCGGATGTCCGAGCGCTAGCACTACCGTTAAATCTATTCCCATCCAAACCACTTAGAACCAACTGAAAAACATTACCAGCTGAACAGCGCAAGCGGACTCACGAAAACTTCATCATTTCTCTGCATATAGCTCGCCCGCACAAGGATAAAACTCGCGGGCAGGGCAAGCGTATATAGTTTTTTGAGGGAACAAATTTATGTATATTGTTCGATCACCAATTAGGCAATTAGGAGTACCAATTTAACTAGACTGGCTGGCTTTGGTCTGGGAAGGCCAAGCAGAGTTCTCTTCTGTCATTCTGTGCTCTCAACTTCTTATGCGACTCCCTTGATTCAGTATCCTTGCAACTGAACAAACGGCTGCGTAGGTAAAACATACATTAGTTTCTTCAGAAATGAGATAGTATTCCTTATGAACAACTTTGATTGGATCAAGTCGATCCTTCAACCTCCTCGTAGTCACAGCATATCGCTTCTGTTTATTGAATAATATACATATACATTCTTGGAAAATTGCCTGACTACGAGTTCTGATTGTTGAATATCGATTCTGTGTCACCATTTAAGCATTGGTGGCTGCAACATTATTGTCTGTGATATACAGTTAGCTGATTGCTAAATTCCTCTCATGTCTCATCCTACTTGTATTTCTGCAGGTCTCTGCAGCTACCCATTCACAGCAAGATGGATGTTAATGGGTCACATAATCACATTGTATCCAATCACGTATGTTTTCAGGTTCACGCAGTTGCCTTTCTGCTTACCATGATTATTGAACCATCGACCATAAGTCTTGACGCTAATTTTGCTTCCTGTGCTTTTTTCCACAACTGAACAAAGGTATCCTTCTGCAGGTTACGGACATTCCAGGACTCCTGACGAGGCACGATGGTGAGTCATACTTTGGTTCTCAGAGCACTCTGCTTAAGAGGCTGTGTAGCTTTCATGTGTAATGTGTGATGTTTTTGTTATTATACAGATGATTAATTTTCCTTTGTGCCTAATAAAACAATACTGTTTTTTTAACGTAATGACAGGAGCTCTGCCTTTCAATTAAGAAGAATACAATTGGCCTAGTTTATAAGGGAAATCAGACCTAGCTAAAAACCTTTCACATATTAAAACACAGCTAACCCTCCAACACCATAACATCATAGCCCTCACGACTAACACGTCGAGGTAAAGACATAAACCGACAACGCCCACTGCGCGTCCTCATTACCAAGCTGAACACAAGCAACAACAAATCCAGTAACTCTGACAAGATCATGTACTGAATCACACCTTACGCTGTCGTTTAGTCCCCTCTATAACAGCTCGGCCCAGCATGGCATGTGCAGAAAACATGGTTTCTAGTAAAACTATAAGGAATTGATTGTCATTTACATAGTGTGTCGCTTTTTTATATTTTACTTTGTTGCTTATGATACGCACATATTACTGCACCAAAAGCTCTGATCCAAGTTGTGTGGCTTTTGAAGATAACAGAAATAACACAGAGAGATTGACACTTGCTGTCCTTTCTTAACTACCTACAGCTGTCCTGTAATGTGCACGATCTATCTGAAGACCGTGGGACCTCAGTGGCCGATCAGGTACATCTTTTAATTCTATAGCTTCCCTAGGTCAATCAGAAGAAAATTCTTGGCCATGTGTTCAGACATGCCAAATCACAAGTTTCACATCCCTGCACTTCAAAGGGTCTGCACTTAAGTTGATGTTTTCTGGCAGTACATCACGTACAAGCATATTAAGGACAGATTCGGCGATCGCCTATGGCTTGATGTTATATCCAAATATGTGATCTTTTGGGAAAGAAAGAGCCCATAAGCTTTTCACGATGCTGATGACGATGTCGCACAGTACAGAAGCTAGATTGGGGCCAGTCGGCCAGAAGGCCCCCTCCGAGTATCTGTGCAGAGCGAAATGGGCGTCAAAGAGGTTAGCTATTCCCATGCCAGCGTCAGTTAGCTATTCCCATGCCAGCGTCATAATGAGTAACCTTGAGTTAGTTGTTGCTTATCGTACTGACTGCCAGGCCCTTTTGTTTCTGTATCTCCAGCTAAAGGAAAGAGTGCATGAGCTACTGACCTCTCAGATGGCTTGGATAAAAGCTGACAAGGTGGAGCATGAAACAGGAAGTAGGGACTAATGTTGTTTACTGAAGTTCGACACTGAGCATTCGAACATACATGCTGAATGTCTGTGTAAACATTCCAAACGGTCTGTCAGCCAGGTCGAACAGTATTTTTCTCTCAAAACAAATCAACCAAACTTGTCTTATTAGTCGGTTTTTAAGTCCATCGACAATGGTAATGCATCTCATATGTTGTCATTTTGTCCATTTGGAAAGGGTGGTCGATTGTTAGCACGAATGTGATTGCCCATTTTGTTTTCTCCGCTGCAGAAAGATTGCCATTCTTTTTTTTTTAAGTCAAGTAATCTTGAGCTTAATCGAATGAATTCATGACAAGCAATAATTACCATCAGATAAATAATGGAATTAATTTTAGAATAAACTTATTTACTCAGCAAGTTTTATTATTATGCAATCTATGTCCGGGTAAACCATTGACCGAAACCTGATGTAGGTGTTCGTACTTTTTTTGAAGTTATTATCTACAATATACTTTTAATGACGACTAATAGCACTATCATTGGTAGTAAGGCAACAAAATATTTATGGAGACTTCGTCAATCTTGTATGTGAATGTCTTGTTGTTCATGTTTCTTTTTATGCCCCAATCTACTTGTTCGACAAATCGGGTGTATCCTTTGTGTTCTTAAGGTCCTTGTTGTTCATGTTTCTTTTTTGCGCCCGATCTACTTGTTCTTGTGTTTTCAGTTGTAGGTTTTGCAAGAAATCAACTCACTAAATGTCTGGCAACCTTTGGTAACAAGTATAATCATCTATATATGCATAATCTTTGTAGATTTAAGATTTAATGTTTCCCAGGCTCAGATATTCCAAGCCTAGGATCATTCCCAAGTCTGAAATTCTAAGCCTGGTTAGATATTTTGAACCTAGATAGAAATTCTGAAACCTATTCGCTGCTACAGGTTTTATATTTTAGGAAATGTCTATTCATCCCCCTCTAGGCGACATCTCGGCCCTTTCACACAAGACATCTACGTCTCCTTTCCATTTCCATTTTTTAATTATCTTTGGTAATTTGAACTTCAATAACAACTTGTTTAAAGACATCATAATTTAATTACTTAAGTGCTTATACATTGATTGCATTGTGAAAGATTCTTGTCTTGTAAGGCTCCACTTAATGGAATCTTGTTGATCATCCAACTGCACAAATTCAATTTTAGCCACTAATTCATCCCATTTAAGTAACTTTTTCCCTGCTAGAGCTTTTCTAAAGGAAATGGTAAGGGGTGTGGAAACAAATGCATTGGCTATTGATAAATGTTTTTTCTTGTAATATTGTATAAATATGGGTATTGCTCTTTGCGAATGAAGTTTCCAAGCACTTGTGCTCCTAAAATCTGGTTTGACTACCATTATGAATGTTAAAAATAAAGCGATCAAGGAAGTAGTCATTTGCCTTCATAAGGCCTGACCAAAAGTGTGAATCTCCTGGTTCTATTTTTCAAATATTTTCCTAACAAAATGCTGCTAGATGTTGTCTTCATTAACTAGTCTGTACAACCATTTGCTAAGTAAGCAAACATTATGAATTTCAAGGTTCATAATGCGAAGAACTCATTGATCCTATGGTAAACAAAGAATTTACCATTTCAATAATCTGTACTTTTTTCTTATGATTGTCACATTGCTAGAAAAAAGTTGATCTATAGAAATCTAATTTCCTAAGAATGCCTCTAGATACTTCAAAGACATCATAAACATGGCCAATCTACTCAAAGATCAAATTTATTAGAACTAACCAACCACCATAAGATCAGTTTACCCATCTAACTGCTCAACTTTTTTTTGAAAACGATCTTCAACCACTTTTTGGTCTTTATTATTGATCCTTTTGTGATTCATAGGTATACCTAAGTGCCTTAAAGGAAGATTACCTATTCCACATTCAAAGATTTGTGAATATTGTTCCATGTGCTCCTTTGCCTCCCCATAGCAAAAAAATTTCACTCTTGTGGAAGTTAATTTTCAAACTAGACAATTGCTCAAAGGCACATAAAATAAATTTCATCTTCTTTGCTTGTTCTAAATCATGCTCCATAAAAGTACAGTGTCATCGGAGTATTGCAAAATCGAGAGGCTATCATCCACCAAATGAGGAATGAGACCTTGAATTTGACCATTCTCTCTTGCCCTAGCAATATGATGAATATGGCTAACATATCTGCAACTAGATTATATTAAAGAGAATAGGTGGAAGTGGATTACCTTGATGTAGGCCTTTTTGGTTTGAAAATAATGCACAACATTATTGTTTACTTTCACAGCAACACCGCCACCGTAGACAAATTGTTGGACCCATTGGCACCACAAAGGTTCATATCCTTTCATCCTTAGCCTTTGCTGAAGAAAAGTCCATTTCACTCTGTCATATGCTTTCTCGAAATCAACTTTGAAAATTACCCCATTTAGTTGTTTCCTTTATTTCATGCAAGATCATCACTCCCACTAAAATATATCGACTCGGTGTATTACCCTCTGGACCATGATATTTATTCTATTTGTTGCTACCTTTGTGAAAATCTTGAAGCTCACATTTGAAAGGCAAATAGGTCTAAACTGTTGATTCCTAATTGTCTCTTGACATTTTGTTAGTAGTGTTATGATTCCGAAGTTAAGAGAAAAAAGTGGTAGATCTTCTTTATAAAAGTCATAGAACATGGCCATCAAATCAGCCTTCAAGCTTACCAAAAAATCCTGGTGCCTTATTATGTTCCATTTGAAAGATAGTTGCTTTTACTTTAGCTTCGGTAAACCCAGTAATAAGGATATCATTCTCAAAATCTGATATATGAAGTCAATTCTACTCTCCAACATAGTAAAAATATTTTTCTCTAAAGGGCCTAACAGTTTTGATAGTAGGAGGTTATGTGCTCTTTCAACTCTATCTCATCTTTTATGATTATATTGTTTCAGCTGTCTGATTAGAGCCTCCGTTCCGTGCCCCTTTCCCGTCACATTCCAGCACCAACGGCAGGCAAGATGATCTCCTGGCCGCTATATACGTGTAATCCCAAATCAAAGGAGAGCAGGAGAGACAATGAGCTAGGGGAGAAACATGATTGTTCCAGGCTTCCTGCCCGCTTCACCACTTGCGTGCAAAGTCATCATGACCTGAAAGGCGTGAGGAAAAACGGAAGAAGGTAAAGGAAAAAGATGATAGATAAGGCATGTGGTACGGTTAGACGCGACGACTGAGAAAGGGAGGGAAATTATGGCAAAGTGATTGGTGTTTGCTGTGCTTGTGCTGGTTTTTTCAAAGATAGCGATAGCCACGGAAGGACTTGTTTAAGGAAAATATAATGAGAAAGGGAGAGGCCTGTGGGCGTACGTTGGCCAAGCTGCCGGCAGTCTATCAGCCAGGGACATACACGCAGACGCGCATGCTGTGCGCACACGTGATCCGGTAGTAATCTATCCACGCTCAGGTGACTGGTCTCCGCACGACCGCCCGCATGTTGAGCCGCGCGTGGGTGATGCCTCGACATGTCGTGATGTGACAGCTAGTTGAGTAGGTGCTGCACCAGTAGTTCGAGAGTTCTTTGGACCTTTTTTTTCCATAACTATTAAGAGGTAGATCTCGGGGCTGTTTGGTTTCACACACTTGGAGGCGTTTGGTTTCACACACTTGGTGTTTGGATCGAGTGACTAAAAAATAGTTCGTGTCATATCATCTAATGTTTGATGCTTAACTACAAATATGCTAAATTAGCTAATTATAAAATAAATTACACCACCGTGCAAGACTTCATAAGACGAATCTATTAAGTCTAATTAATCTATCATTAACAAATATTTATTGTAGCATAATATTATCAAATCATGGACTAATTAGGCTTAATAGTTTCCTCTCACGTATTAGCCTCCGGCTGATAAATTAGTATGATTTGACAATGTTGTGCTACAGTAATTTGATTTGTCGGTTTGGAAGCTAATTCGCGAGACAAAACTATAAAGCTTAATTAGTCCATGATTTGATAATATTATGCTACAGTAAGCATTTATTAATGATAGATTAATTAGGGTTAATAGATTCGCCTCGTGAAGTACTTGCTTGCGATGATGTAATTTGTTTTATAATTAGCTCATGTAGCATTCTCCTAGTTAGCATCCGAACATTTGATGATGTGACACGGACTATTTTTAGTCCCTCAAACCAAACACCTCCCATTGATTAACTGAGCTAAATTCAAAACAAATTCTATAAGCCGTGGCTTATTCACGAGATGAATCTATCAGTCCTAGTTAGTCCATGCGATTAGCTTACATAGAGCTATAGTAAACATGTGTAAAGGGCTAATTTGATTAAAATATTTGTTTCATCAATTAGTCACCGCTTATGAAATTAGTTTATGTTTATTTTTCTAATTAGCATCTAAGCATAGTGATAATTTTTTTGTAGCCAGGGCCTTAGGATCCAACTCAGTACTCCCTCTATCCCAAATTATCTGTCGTTTTTTTGTTTCCATACCAAGTCTAACTTCGAATTCTAGAAAATATATGCAATATTTATATCTCTAAATAAATTCATAAAAATTTAGATTTAAAGATTTTTTTCAAATTATACTAATTATGTACCATAAATATTAATATTTAATAAAAAGATTTTGTTAAATTTTTTTCTCGAAAAGTGAAAACGACACATATTTTTGTGACAGGAGTACGTGCAATTCAGGAACGGTCCTGATGGGGCCGGTGCCACTTGGAAGCCCTTTCCCTTGGTACAAATAGAGACGCGTGCCTCCTCCTTGTGTTGGTCACAACTCAGCGCGCAGCTAGCTCGTTGTTCATCCATCCTTCGTCGTTCTCTTGGAACCTGGAATTGGGAAGGTATGCTCCCAGCTCTCCGTTCTTTCTCAATTTTACAACAAGAAATAATATTTATTCACGGAAATTTTACTACTATACTACGATGATTACGCCGGTGTTAGTTTCTATGCGCAGAAATGGATTCTCCCATGATCGGGCTCTTCGCCATCGTCGTCCTTGTCGCAGTCACGGCCGTCACTGAGTTTCCGCCGGGGACGTGCTTGCTCCCCCTTGCGCTCTGCGTTGCATTTAACCTGGCAATCATGCTCGTGACTCACGGCGTCATCGAGCGCGGTGGTGGACGCCGCCAGTAGCCGGAGCCAGCGAGCCAAAACAACGGCCGGCCGGCGAAGCTAGATGGCTGGTCGTCCGTCGTCGCCTTGTCAGCAACATCATCTCATCTGGTAGCGGCTTGGAGCTTCTGAACTCCTGGTAGAATCCTAGTACTCGATAATAAAAGTATATGCCGCTGCTACTCGTTACACATACGGTTTCTACTAGTGCGTCCTTGCATGTTTGTTTTCTGTGAGGTTTGTGTTGACTTTCACGTCCATTTTGTTTCGTGTCAAACAGTAATGAAGTGCTAAAAAAGAAAAAGAAAAACATGTGCCAGTTATGTGGGGGCGCATGCACAGTAAAGTCTGCAGCACCAGCACCGATCACCAAATTTATTTCAGTTTTACAAATTGGTGGCGTGTATGTGTGTGGTCTCATTATGTAAATAACTAATAAGTATTACGGAATATTGTGTACCATATAGAGACCAAAAGAAGGAAAGCTATGTTGTGCTCGGTACAAATCTAGCTTTCCAAAGGAAAGGGGGTAGTGCTCGGTACCGGTTCCTGAGCTGCGGTGGTTTTTGTCACCGGGTCACGATCACGACTTGTATGAGGGAAATTCCAAAACTCCCAGTTCCTGCAACGCATCAAAAGGCGTAATGATAGTTTGGTGAGAGTTCTCTACCACAGGCTGGGACCGAATCCACACACCTTGTTAGTGACCAAAAAAAAAAGGTATCTGGGACAGTGGGATTCTGCTGAAAAAGAACCTCTCTGTTCCTCGCTGAGACTTTTCTTTTTTTATCAAATTACCTCAATTATTGCTACACTGAGACTTTTCTACCGCACCTATATAGAAAGAAAAAAGAAAAAAAAAGGTTTTACAACAAGCGGATAAACGTAACATGATGAAACCAAAATAAACCACCTGTCCTCATTTACTCGTGAGGTTGAAATTGCTCCGTATTGATTTCATAATTGCCCATTTATATTTTATTAACAAGACAACTCCAAGTATCCGTTTCGATTAGGCTTCTTTTCGATGAATGCTACCAAGCCTACCATGGTGACACACGCACAAGTTTCGTCTCAGACAAGAAAATTAGGAACGAGATCTCAGCAGTTGGCTTCACAACGTCTCAAACAAGTTCCAGAAAAGTGCATCCAAACGGCACTCATACTTGACAATCCCTCGGATTGACAAACATGTCAGTCTCATCCCGTCCGCGCGCCGGGCCCGCATGTCAGTCGCGCTGTGACATGTGCGTGCCGACCGCGTCTTTCCGGCCCGGCCCGTCGTCCGTCCCCCGGATTCCCGGCGCATTTTGAAATTGGCGCATATAACTATATTGCCTCTATATATACGGAGGGGGACGCGCAGACGACAACCCAATCGCCTCGCATCGCATCGCCTTTGCTCTGTTCAGTACTCTGCTTCTGCTTCCTTCTCCGCCTGCCTCAAGGAACAAGGAATCAAGGATCCAAGATCCATCCATCGATCAGCTAGCTACGGTAACAAAATCTCTCCTTGCCTGGGCTGGGTGCATGCATGAGCGCTTTGCTGCTGCTGTCTGCTGTGTTAACTCTTATGTTAAGTTTTGGTGGGGTTCTAGCTAGGTGGGTGGGGAAGAAAGCTCCGGGGGTTCTTTCGTTCGTTCGAGCTCTGCTCAAGATACGGTATCCAGTCAAGTTATTGTAGTTATTATTCCCCTCATTTCATAATCGCGTCCTCCTTGCTTTACTCCTTGTTTCCCCCCCTCCACTTTTCTCCCTACAGTTTGCTATCTCTGTTCGTTCTTCTCCACCAAGCACACAAGGCAGCAGCATCGTCTTCTTCTCCCACGTTCCAATCCAATGCAACCACCAGGTCATCCTTCCTCCTCCAATCGTCTGGCACCCAAGCACCACCGGAATCACCAAATTCCACCCGATTTTCACCTGTTTCAGCCAGATTGCAGGACAAGCAGCAAATCCTCACCCGCCGCCCGGCTCTGTTTCCTGATCCATGCATGCGCCTCGGCCGGCGCCGCCGCGCTGCAGGCCGATGCCAACCTCGCCGTCGCAGCGGTGTGCTGCTGGTCGGGGACTATGCCGGCGCGGCCGTCGCGGAGCGCGATGCTGACGGGAGCCTGAGACAGTTCGGCACAAAAGAGACAGGGTCCTGTAGGACAACCGTAGACAACCACAGGACAATGATGTCCTTTTTTTTTGCTGGAGTACTTGAATGTCAACGCCTTCTTTCTGGGTTCTGCATTAGTAACATTTTCTTTCAAAGAAAGGGACGGGATTCTGCTGCAGCATTGAACGTTGACAGGATGAATACGGCATGCTCTCCAATTCTAACTGTTTTGAGCTTGCTTTTTTTTTTTTTCCTCATGTGATTCAGGTCAGGTGCGGAAGAAGATGAATTCTGCTACAATTGGCTTGTGCCTCGCCTCCGCGGTCATCGCAATCGCCGCCCCCCTCACCAAGTCGGTCGACTCTCTCACCCTGGAACGAGATCACGGCACGATGTGCTTCGCTCTAGCACTGTGCGTGGCTTTCCACGGTAGCATCGCGCTCATCGTCCGCGGCGTGCGCCGGGGGTGAGCCCGCGGCCGGCCCTGAACGCCGGCGTGGCCTAGCCACCACCGTCTCTGGCTAGGCCTAGGCAGGGCACTGCTCTTTTGCACGCAGGTCACAATCCGTCTGTCACCGATGGGATTTGCTTGGGCTGATTATGTCTTGGGTGCAAACGAGCGGTGCCCCACCTAGGCAGGCAGTCCTCCTCCAGTGCCTAAGTTGGCTTTGGCAGGTGGAGTTCTTTTGAGTTAACCGTCTGATTAGCGTTGGTTATGTCCTTGTCGATGCTGATTTGACAGTTAATCACATAAGAATTCCACTTTCTGAAGCCGTCGTAGACACTAGAGGAGCACTGTCTGCCCAGGTGTGAAACGCCCAGGTGTGAAACATTCGGCAAATTAGAGATTGTAGTAATAATGTTGTTGTTTGTTGCTGTGTGCTTTCTTGCCTTATCCGTTGTATAAGACAAGTTATTATCATGAGACAATTTACTTACTTGGTTGGTACAAGTTGTGTAATCTATGTCCATAAGAAGATATTCCAGCTTGGTTATATGTTTATACCGGCTTACGCCCGGGAGAAAACGTGAAGTAGCTTTCCTGGCCATGGACCCTGCAAGTCGCAACTGAGGGTCTGTTTGTTTCACGGTGACTAAAGTTTAGTGACTAAAATTTAGTCCGTTTTAGTCCCTAAACTTCCAAACACCCTTTGCTTAAATTTAGAGGTGCTAAACTTTAGTAGCTTTAGTCAGTAAAGAGGAACTAAAAGGGACTAAAGCCAAATTGTGAGAGCTCATACCTCTCTTAAATACGCTTTTAGTCCCTAGAAACAAACACACTAGGACTAAACTTTAGGGACTAAACTTTAGTGACTAAAGGAAACAAACATGCCCTGAGTTCGCAGTAGGCGAGGTGAGTTTGGCAGTTGGAACTTTGGATCGATTGGCCTCCCCAAGCCTAGCAAATGGTCCCACATGATAGTTTATGGAGGCCGAAGCGCAACCGACCCACACAGCCACGCCGAGAAGAGAGGGGCGGCGTCGCTGCGAGGAAGGAAGAGCGGTAGGCCGTTGCTTGGGCGATGATGTGATAGAGAGGAGGAAGTTGGGCCGTGTAAGGGCCCAAGCTGAGGCAGAAGAGCCAAAATAAGGTTTTAGTTGTTTTTGAGATTATGCTAGAAAAAAGTTGTTTTTGAGATTTAAATGGACCAAGTTAAATTCCAACAAATTTAGTTCAAAACTCTTGGAAAATTAACCAAATATATATTTGGTGCCTAAATGAATTGGGCTGAATATTTAAAAATTTATTGCTTATCATATTTATCACATGTTAAGGAGGGTTAAAATGCAGCCACATGTGAGAAAAGTTCTAGGAGCTATTTTATACAAGTAATAACTCTCTTAACCTGCGAATTTTATTTGGGGTGTTACAGAAGACATATCATGAATTTATAATTAACTTAATTATGTGTCTGCACGTTTAACCTATTTAGTTCACATATTTTTTAAATAAAATAAGCTCTATTTATCCTGAGTTGTTTGATTAATTAACCTACTGTTTGGGGGAAAAATTGTGAGTGCTATTGTTCTGTATACGACAATTTGTTTAGAATTGAAGTAATATAAGTTATCGCAAGTTTGTTAAACAAAATAAAATGGCTTTCCATGTAGCTAATTGACCTCTTAATTACTAGGTGTTTCTGGAATTCTGGTATAACGTGGGTGTGCACAGTAAAATTTATCGACAAGCACATCTCTAGTCCTATGTTAATATTTTCTCGAAAAACACAGGAGATCTGCGTCTCATTATATTAAAAAGAGAAAGGGTATAAAACCCAAGACTTACAAGACACATCCAACCTCAACTCACTCACACAATCACCTGGGAGATGGGCAGTCAAGAGGGAAAGCCCTCGAGCCCCTGCCGAGGACCACAGCCGGCACTCCTCACCAGTCACTACTAAAGCTCCAGCCACACTTGGAACCGCTCCATCGAAGACACGACGATTACGACGGGTAGGGGGTAGAGACACACAGCTGGCATTTGGAATCAGAGTGCCATCCGTTTCTCTGGATGGGGTAGAGACACACAGCTGGCATTTGGAATCAGAGTGCCATCCGTTTCTTTGGATGGCAGCTGAATAGCTTTAGGAATCAAATCAGAGTGCCCTTCCTTTCTCTGGATGGCAGCTAAATACGCTGCAATTACCCAGAGCTCAGGGCTCCGGCCAGCAGCCATGGCGGCATTTGGTCACCGGCGCCCCCCATGGCTGCACCCAATGGACCATCGCTTCAGAAAAAGGATCATGTGACAAGTATTTCAGGCAACCTGTTCAATTCTTGCAGTCAAAGATGTTCGATCTTTTCACCTATGTCTGGCATCCAGCATCAAGTCCTCGGCATGGGAAATTTTAGATGATGATGCGTGAGATCGGATTATATTTCCGGCTCTTAGTCCGAACCTACTGAATTTTTGTTTTACCAATCCATTCACAGTGTATATACGTATATAGAAGCACCAGCCAAATCCCATTTGAATAAGTTTTTGACCAGTGGTGCACCAATAGATAGCAGGGTATCCTCGGCTGTTGCTTTCTTGCTTAAACAAGAGCACCACGGCTTGCCCACTTCAAAGTGCGGCGCACCAATAGGTATCAGGGTTATCCGCCGCTGGTTGCTTTCTTACTTAAACTAAGAGCACGGCTTGCTCACTTTGCCCACTTCAAAGTGTTGTTTTCATCACCTGTGTCGGCATTACAACATCATTCTACCATATTTTCATCAATTATCAACGTGTCTGTACCGTACCCAACATCAACCTGCTGTCTGTGCATGTGTTTTTTTACTATAGTTAACACCCTTTTAAATAAAATAAGCTTTATTTGTTATGAATTCTTCGTGTAACCTACGGTTTAGTTTAGGGGGAAAAATATATGAAAGTGCTCCTGTTCTATAGACGACAGTTTGTTTCGAATTCTGGCCTTGTTCTCTTTCATCTACTTTCGCAAGTTTTTCCACTCTCTCCATCACATCAATTTTTATCCGCATGCATGGAATATTAAATGTAAGTAAAAAAAATAACTAATTGCACAATTTAGTTGTAAATCACAAGACGAATCTTTTAAACCTAGTTAATCCACGATTGGACAATATTTACCAAATACAAACAAAAGTGGTACAGGAGTTCAGATTGCAGCAAGTTACAATCTGAAACCAGGCCTACGTTAAAAAATAATTTGTCTCCAATTTAAGTAAGTTGGGGCCTCAGCGGAAACCAAGGCCCGCCACGCGAACGACAGGAGACCAGCGAGCACATCCGCGGATTCTCAAGAAAGTCAGAAAAAAGAACAAATCACGTTATCCTTGTCGGTTTAAGCAGATTGCCAAATTAGCTAATTAACCCCTTGAGCAACTCCAACAGTTTGCTAAAAGCACTTGGCATCCTAAAATTTTTGCCAAAACCATAAAAAACAGCCTCCAACAAGTTGGCAAAACTGCTTAGTATTTTTGTGAGCTTGGCAAAATTCCCCCTTCACTTGCCAAATATGCCACGTCCTCCATCGCTTGGCATCACGTGTATTCTAATTTGCCAATTAGTTTTGCCAACTTGTTGGAAACTCAATTTTGTGATTTTGACAAAAGTCTTAGGATGACAAGTTCTTTTGCCAAGCCTAAATAGCAAACTGTTGGAGAAGACCTCTTTTTTCACTTGTCATTTGGTTTTGAGACTTGGCAAAACTATAAATTTGCTAAGTGAGTTTTAGCAAACTGTTGGAGTTGCTAATGAATAAGGTGTTTCCGGTGTGAACGCGCCGGGTGCATGATAACACGGTCAATGGAAGTTTCCGGGTATTGGATCCTAACCTGCTGATTTGCTTTTGTAGCAGCGTCAGCTGTTGCCCTCGAAAGTGGCCCGGGTATTAGATGACGCAACTGTAGCGTCTCGCGGGTCGTCCTCCTTGCAGTGAGTTTCCTCCTTGCAGTGAGTTTCCTTCCTCTATAAATATGCCATGCTACCACTCTTGCTCGACCATCCCACACAAGGTCAAAGGCACGAGTAAAGCAAAGGTGTGATCCTCTTGATCTCTGTGCATGTGTGTGAAGACAGAGGTACCGTATCCATGATCATTCTTTTTCGAACTATAGCTTGATATATGTATATACTCAGATCTCTCTTCAAATCCTCTTGTTTTTGCCATTAAATTTGTGTTTGTTGCAGCATCATCCTAACAGCAACTAACTGTTATTATGTTACGACAAGCAGGCTTTAGTTCTGCAGATACAGAAAAAAATGGATGCTCCTGCTCTCAGTCCCATGCTCGGCCTCTGCGTCGTCTCGGCGGCTGTCGCCGTCGCCGCAGGCGCCGACGAGGCTCAGCTGCAGAATGGCCTCGCCCTTGGTCTCTGCGTCGTGTTCCACGCCGGAATTGTGCTCCTGCTTAACGGCGTCCGCGCATGAGATCGAAGCCGACACCGGCGACGATGTTGTTCAGCAGCTCCGTCACTCTCAGCAGCGGCTGCTGACAACTGAGGGCTGGGACCGGATCAATGTGTGTGCCTCTTGTTCTTCTGCATGCACTTCCTCAGATGTCTTTCAAGTTTCAAAAAAGTGGTTGTTTAGTAGTACATTAGGACTACTATATTTGGTTTGTTGCGCCCTGTGGAGTTGCAGCAGTATCTTGGTTTGACTTATTGTATACTCTCTATGTTTTCTGAAATGAATGACGGCAGCTGTCACTATATATATTGTTTCGCTTTTCTTGTCTTTGCTGCAGAGCAGAAATATCCTTCTTTCATTCAGTACTTGAAAGAGGATCATATTGATTATGTTATTGCTTTGTCTGTGCCAAGATGCTGAATTTTGCTAAATTTTGGCTCAGGGTTCAAGATTCTAGAGTCCGCGAAACTTGCTTCACGATAAAGCCTAACTCATCTCTAAGAGATCCTTAAAACTTTTCCCAAAATTGGGTTTTGAGGAAAAAAAAAATATACCAGCCCTCCCAACAAGTCACGCTCTGAAATTCAAAAAAAAAAAAAAAAAAGCATGCTCTGTTTTCGGTTTCCCAACACTAGCCGGTTCTGGTTTCTCGTTTTTGTGGCCCATTTTAAAGGGTCAAAGTGACGACGCGGTGGCCGGATTAGTGGCCGGTGGGGCACGTCCGACGTGGCACGACGCGAGAACAAAAACACACAGCGGAGGGTCCACCACCACAACGCTTGACTTGTAGCATGTCGCTTCTGTGGGGTTTTTTTTTAGGAAACAGGAGAGGCCACGGGACCTCTACCGAAATTTATTAAAACTTCTGTTTATTTATTGAATATATATTCTTAGAAAAATGCCTGACTAACGGTTCTGATTGTTGAGTTTATTCTGTGTCATTATCATTTAAGCATTGGTGGCTGCAATAGTATTATCTGTAATGTAATGTACAGTTTGCTGATTGCTAAATTCCTCCTGTATCTCATCCTAATTGTATTTCTGCAGGTCTGCAGCTACCCATTCACAGCAAGAGGGATTTTTTTTTTTTTTTTTGAAGTCAACAGAAGGAACCCCAGCTTATTTTTTAATTTTTGATTAATGTAGACCTATTTAGCAAGAGGGATTCTAATGGGTATCCAATCACGAAGTACCTTTCGATCGGCTTACCATGATCATAGAACCATTTAACTTGACACAAATTTTCCTCCCTTTGCTTTTTGTAATAACTGAACAAAGGCCTTCTGCTGGTCCAGGACTCCCGAAGAGGCATGATGGTTAGTCAGACCTTGGTTCTGGGAAAGCACAGCTTTCATGTGTAATGTAAATTGTGTGATATTTTTGTTATGATATTTTTGTTATCATATTCATACGATTAGTTTTCCTTTGTGCTTGTGCCTGATAAAATAATATTGTAGAAAATATGGTTTCTAGTGCGCTGAGCTGATTTTTTTTGAGAAAAAACATTGTTGGTAAGTTGAAGCTGGCACTACTAAAAAAAATCTTTACTGCGACCTTTGAAAATGGACCTCTGAGGCGGGCATGATTTTCAACCGCCTCGGTTAATGTCGACCAAGGCATGCAGTTTTAATTAACCGAGGCGGTTATAAACAACCGCCTCGCAAAATCGATTAACCGAGGCGGGCACCTTAAAATCTCCGCTTCGATTAATATCGATTAACGAGGCGGTTATTCTAACGCAACCACCTCAATTAATACATTTACGGAGGCGGACATATTATAAAGCCCACCTCAGAAAATATTGGCCCAGTTTAAGCCCATCTCAGCTCACATGAGACTTCACAGTATATATACGAGCCCTTACTCTGTTAGGGTTTCACACCCGCCGCTCTCTCTCTCTCTCCAGCGCCACTCCCTCTCCCTCTCCCACACCATCTCTCTCCCCACGCCTCCATCTCGGGGGCGGATCGTGGCCCTCCCACTCGGCTCTCGTCCTTGGTGGGCTCATGGCGGCATGGGCGGGCGGTGGCGTGGGCTAGCCGAGGCAGTCACGGCGGCCTTGGCGGGCGGGCAGCGGCCGGATCTGGTCGGTGCGGCAGCCGCGCCGTGGCGGGCGGGCCACGGCGGCACGGGCAAGACGAGCTGCGGCGGCGACGCCTTGGCGGCGGGGGGAGGCCGGCGGACCCGGCACGATGGCGACGCGGGCGCGGCAAGCTGACCGGCGAATCCCAAAGACGACGGCAACGCGAACCGCTGCGGATTCCGGCGGGCGCTGCGTGGCGAAGTTGGCCGCGACGGATCACGGCGCGGTGGTGATGCAGATCCCCTACGCCCGAGCACACGCGGTGGATCCCGGCGTGGCGGTGCGTGACGCCCCCTCCCAGCAGGGGCGACGCGGCTCTCCTCCCTCTCTGCCTTCTCCTGCAAGCATGGGGGATGCCGGATCCTAGCGGTGGTGCTGCAGATCCCGGCAGCGCATGGATGGGCTCGATGGGCCTGTGGATGGGCTAGCCGGGCCTATCCATGGGTTTTTTTTCTTTTTTTTGTTTTTTTATTTGATTAACCGAGGCGGGCATTTGGACCGCCTTAGTTAATTGTGGCAGAAGCTTCTAAATTATATGGCCCACAAGCACCTGACATTGTCCCTAAGACCTCTGCCGGCTATGCTTGTGTACCACATAACTTAGAATGCTCTGTCGGGTGAAACCCCGATGACACCACGATCCTCCAAGATCGATTTCTTACAGAGATATTGTAGTATTACAACCGTTTTTATTCAAATATAATAGAGTAGAGGAAGATTTACAAAAGAAAATTACAACATTTTATCAGAGTTTAATTAAACAAAACTTAACTGGGTTTGCGAAAGAAAGGAGAGATAGAACACCTATAGGAGAACACCTCAGGTGGGAGATATTTGATCATGCCAAGCCCACTGGCATGACCGAACTTAGCAGCAATAGTTAGTACCAGCAACAGGGGTCAAACAAACCCTAAGTACAAAAGTACTCTGCAAGACTTACCCGACAGAAAAGAGTGGAGAAAACTCGTAAAATGCCGGTTGATGGGAATCAAGGTAAGGCTTTAGATGGAATCAAAGACACCTTTGCGGAAAAGCGACTAAAGTTGATCCTTATTATAACAATCACTTGTCAACCATGGAACGATTTCAAAACTTTCTAGTCTCAGCAACTTCCATCATTACTATGATACCGGGGCTAGGATCAAGTCTCCCATATCATGGAGCACCGACGATTCGAACCGCTTATATACCCAGCTGGGGCTTCCTAGCCATACGATGTATGTAGGACCAATATCTTACATACATCAACTCACACTTGTATTTCTCCCCGCCAGAACGGGTCCTAGCCACGAGGGTACAGTACACCAGTGTGGCAGAACCGCCTAAATTAATACACTCGCAAGAGTACTTGTCTTCCATTAGACACTAAGTACTCAAGGGAGTGCACTAATTTAATCAATTCTGTCGAGCACACCCAACGGAGAACTCGATAAACCACAAATTTAACCAGGATACAATTGAGTACGGAACTTATATCACTTAGTCCATTTCATACAAAAAGAGTTCACAAAATTTATTCATTACAATAATAAGTGTTCGAGTGCGGAAATAGAAACAGCGGAACTGAAATAAACATCTAACGGAAAGCGATACAAGGATTCCGTCTGTGCCCACCAGATGAATCCTCCACACAAGTGCTACTCCTCAAGCTGAACCTGCAACAGGGGAAATAAACCCTGAGTACACAATGTACTCGCAAGACTTACCCGAATGGGAAGTATATATCCCGACTCTCAAGGATATGCATAGGCTTTATGGCTTGCTGGTTTAGTTTATTTACAGAAAAGCATTGCTAAGCATGAGTCCTTATTTCCATATTATTAGCCGTATTTTAGTAGATTAGCTATCCATGCTATGTAAGCACTGTACTACTTTCAAGCAAGTGGTAAGCAATCGGGATCCCTCTTTATCCATCTTTCATCTTCCATTTCTTACTACGCCGCCGAATATAAGGCTCTCGCCGTTACCGTTCAAGAACGGCGATTCGCGAATCAATGCGCCCAAATGGGTACCCCAAAACCCACTCCCCGTCCTCGCATCCTAGACACGTAGACGAGAACAACTTTGCTATCTTTTTGCCCGGGCTCTAGATCCCCGTCCCCAACTTGGACTCCAAGCCCCCAAAGACTTACGACCCAAACCGTAAGTGGTGGTGCAAGGACCTCCACCATCCCCCCCCATACAAACCGGTCCGGATGAAGCCGGAACCCAAGACAAGAGAGAGAAAGCCTTTCAAGCGCCTATACCCAAGTATGTGTTCGGGATAAGGAGATCCGTGACTTAACCTTCAACCCTTAGCAACGATCGGTCCTTAACCCACACGCATTGGAAAAACCGTGTAACCAAATTAAGCCCCCACATTGGCCGCGGGACATAACTTGTTACACACCACAATAACCATACCATATCCCCTCGCCTCGGGTCAACATGTTCCTTTTTCCACCGGGTTTATCATGTGAGTAAAGTATCCTCCTACTTGTGAGTAACGGCGGCAGGTTACTCACGCTACCGACAACCTAAGCATAGCAGCTACTCGACCCTATCATACTAGTAAGACTCATAGGGTAGATAAATATATGCATGTGGGTTTCATAATAATTTCTATAACATAAATGCATAACATATAGATATTTATAAATTCATAAAATATAGGTTATGCACCGGGCTTGTCTTGGGCGGGCGGGTCACAGAGTCGGGCAACCACGGCTCCTAAAACTCCCCTGACTCCTCCAAAGACTGGGATCTCCTCCACGCACTCCTCGATCACCTCCTCGTACTCGGCGTCTCCGTCGGAAAGGTACAAAGACGGACTCGTTTCTCTACATGCATGCGATGATGATGCAATGAATCAACGGCAACAACAACTCTTAATAGGAAACACAACAAGCCAATCTAATAGCTAACTCTAATGGCTAACATGATTAATCGGCTAGTACTCTCAATAAGCATTAATTCATGATAAGCCTAAGTTATAACTACTTTCTAGTCATTTTATTCTATATTCTAACTATGGTATTTTATCTACCTTAATAAACTAACTCTTTAGGAGCTACCAAAATTACAGAGAGTACACCTATGCACAACCAAGCTACTGCATGAATACTTAGGGTTAAATATTTTAACATCTTGCCATGATAAATCATTATCTACATTAATCTATTAAGGACAAGCATAGTAAAGCAATTAATTACCTACTAGAAACATAATAGAAACACATGAACAAACTATACCAAAGGATAGAGCATCGAATTTAGGAAACCAACAAAATTGGTTTCATCATTTTTGGATTTTTCTACTATTTTATATGATTTTCCAAAGTTCATTTCGAAGAAGTAAAAAAGAAAAAAGCCATTTCTAATTCTTCTTGGAAAAAGAAAGGGCAAACTGGCCCCGGCCGGCCCAGCTTTTGCTCGGCCCAACGCATAAAGGCGGCCCGCTGGGGAGACCGCGGCGCTTGGCGACTTTTGCAAAAGAACCCCCGAAGCTTCGTCTAATCGCGCGACTATCGTTGACACTATTGTAACAGAGAGAAGCTTTGCAACTAACACCCCGTAAAGACTTGTCTTTACATCGAAAAGGTCCTCGAGCGGGGGCGCCCACAAGGCGAGGCACGCCACGGCTCGGCACGGCCGGGCGGAGGGCACTCCGGCGGCCCCGAGGTGGCCGAGCACCTAAACCTACGGCACGCGCACCCCTAGGGTTCTCTAGCGAAACGCCGAGCAAATGAGCATGGCCGGCTATGGCGGAGGTCGCGGCCGCGATGTTCACGGGCGGCGGCGTGGGTCGCTCCCCGAACAGAGCCATGGCGGAAGGGAGGGGAAAAAAGGTGCGAGCACCGGGGCCTTACCCTTAACCTGCCTGCGGTATTGGTTGGGTTAGAGGATGGCGAGAAGCGCTAGCCGCCAGGCGGCGCAAGAGAGCACGGCGGCGCAGCACGGCCGGGCCCACGCGCGCCAAATAATCGTAGGTGGAGATAGCAGTTTGGTGGAGGTGCGCGGGCTGTGGATTGAGGTGCGCGGCTTATGGTGCTACCGGGATTGAACTCTAGGGCTTTGAGTTGGCGGCAATTTAATGGCGCCCCTCTTCGTGTGGCAATGGCCGGTGATGGGAAAACGCCAAATTGGAGCTTGGCATGGCGCTAAACAAGGTGGGATGGGTACGGGCTCTTCGGATTAAAGGCGAAGCCCGTGACTTGATGGGACGGGACGGAGGCGACCTCTCCCCGCCGAATTCAATGTCGCCAGCGCGGCGGGGTCGCAGCCTTGGCTGTCCTTGCCTTGGCGGGAGGGTGTCGGCTCCTTAGCGCCGCCCTCGTGTCTACCTCGGTGCACCAGAACGCACGCGCTCGGCGAGAGGAGAGGAGCAGCACCGGGCGACGCAGATGCCATAAATGGCAAGGCGACCGGCGGACCGGCCGGGCGCCGGGCGAAGGCGGCGGCAGAACGGCAAATAAGACCTTGTCGTGCGGCCGCAACGCTAGCCGAAAGCAGCGGGCGAAGCCGGGCAGCGACGCTGACGGCGCCGTGTCGGCTGGGACAGAGCGATCCGCGACGCCAGAGCATGCGGTGCTCGCCACGCCGAGCCAAACGGTCTTTGTGCCGCGATTTTTAAAGCGACGACCGTGACCAAACTGTCTTGGATACGGCCCAACCAACTTGACAAGACTCAAGAGGGTACTTAAGGTTGCTCGACAAGGTATCCTACTCGGGCTATGCTTGAGCAGGGGAAGGAACTATGGGCGTGCCAACTCGTGCTTGTCGGTGACTTCTCGGGGCTCGGCCAGGCCTTGAACCCAAATGAGACAGTGATGTTTTAGTGGTTTTGGGGCAAGCCTTTCAAAGACTAACTATCCGGATGGCTGACCAACCAACCTAGCCACTCTAAAGGTAGTTCATTAGGCTACTAACCGGGGCTATAGCATGACGCCACCGCTAGGATAGATTTTATAAAAATTGCTTGCCAACATAGGTTTGTCGGTGATTTCTAGACTTAGGAAAAAGCTTAGTCTTTGCTGAAACTTAATTCAAATTGGATTTACGAATGCCGGACAAACTAGCTAAAGAAATTATTTTTCAGTGACACAAATTGCATTGCTTCCTACAAGATTCATACTACAACTTTGCTTAAGAGGCATATACAAGTTCTATAGTATTATTGCTCAATAAAAATTGATCTTTATCCTTAAGTGATATAAAGAGCAACAGAACTACTTTTTTATTTACAACTTTAATGGCATTTCTAGGTTGGAAACAATTATCTACACACTCCAACACATGCATTAACATGAAATGACAATGCTCATGAGGCAATTTAGAAAATGTTTTAGCGCGTAACACCGAGGGTGTTACAGCTCTTTCCCCCTAACAAAAATCTCGTCCTCGAGATTTCATGTGTGTGCCTAGTGTGGGAAAGGTAGGGTATTCTAAACATTTTAGTTTGATTACCTTGGCACATTAGGTAGGAGGTGAGGATAATTTTCCAAAAGATAATCTTCTTGTTCCCACGTTGCTTCTTCCTCTGAATGATTTTGCCACTGGACCTTATAAAATTTCACTACCTTGTTCCTTGTCACTCTTTCTTTTTCATCCAGGATTTTGACAGGATGCTCAACATAAGAGAGATCAGGTTGGAGAGATAATCCTTCAATCTCCACTACCTCTGTTGGAACTCTCAAACATTTTTTTAACTGAGAAACATGGAAAACATTGTGAACTGCCGACAAGATATCTGGAAGCTGGATACGATAAGCAACAGAACCGCATCGCTGTATGATCTGATAAGGTCCCACATATCGGGGAGCCAACTTTCCTTGAACTCCAAACCGATGCACACCTCTCATAGGAGACACCTTGATATAGACATAATCACCTTCTTCAAACTCTAATGGTCTTCTTCTCTTATCTGCATAACTCTTCTGACGAGCTTGTGCCGCTCTTAGATGGCTTTGAATCACACGAACTTGTTCTCTTGCATTCTTGATAATGTCAGGCCCAAAGTGACCGCGATCTCCCACTTCAACCTAATTAAGTGGCGTTCTACATTTCTTGCCATAGAGAGCTTCAAAAGGTGCCATTTGAATGCTTTCTTGATAGCTGTTGTTATACGAGAACTCAACAAAAGGCAAGCATTCATCCCACTTCTCGGGAAAAGAAATGACACAAGCCCTCAACATATCTTCCAAGATTTGATTAACTCTCTCGGTCGACCATCCGCTTTTGGGGTGATAGGCAAGACTAGCAAGAAGTTGAGTGCCCAAACACCTGCTGCAAGTGCTTCTAGAGTTGAGAGACAAACACCGATCCCCGATCGAAATGATGGTCAAAGGCACCCCATGCAAACACACAATCTTCTCAAAATACGACTTGGCATACTCGGTAGTCAGTATATCTTGTCTTCACCGGGAAGGAAATGAGCTGATTTGGTAAGGCGATCTACTATGACCCAAATGGAGTCATACCCCTTGGCGGCGGGGGGAAGACCATTAATAAAATCCATACAAATGTCTTCCCACTTCCAAGCAGGTACTGGTAGGGGCTGCAAATAACCCGGGGTACGGAGGTGATCTGCCTTAACTCTTCTACAAGTGTCACACTCCGCAATAAACCTAGTGATGTGTTGCTTCATTTTTTGCCACCAATACAGGGTACGCAGATCATGGTACATCTTATTACTTCCTGGATGAATTGACAATTTGGAATTATGTGCCTCATCCAAAATCGTTCTTCTAAGTTCTTCGCTAGCAGGAACCACCAAACGATTTTTGAACCTAACCACACCCATCTCATCAATGCTGAAATGAGGACCACGATTTTCAGCTATATATCAACTTCTTGATATGGGGGATTTCTTCAGTATCTTGCCTTTGTTCCATAATAATCTTCTCGTGCAATTTAGAGACCAAAGAAATATGAGCTAGAATTTCAGGATGGGATTGAGACAAAGACTCCTTGGCTCCATATGGCTTTCTACTCAGAGCATCAGCTACCACATTGGCTTTTCCAGGATGATAATGAACTTCTAGATTATAATCTTTGATCAACTCAAGCCATCTCCGCTGCCTCATATTTAACTCAGGTTGAGTAAAAATATATTTGAGGCTCTTGTGGTCCGTATAAACATGCACCTTATTTCCCAACAAATAGTGCCTCCATATTTTTAGAGCATGTACAACTGCAGCAAGCTCTAAATCATGAGTGGGATAATTCACTTTATGTTTCTTCAACTGACGGGAAGCATAGGCTATTACTCTTCCATCTTGCATGAGCACACAACCAAGTCCCGTCTTGGATGCATCACAGTACACATCAAAAGGCCTCTCAATATCAGGTTGAGCAAGGACTGGAGCCGAGGTGAGTAATTTCTTCAGAGTTTGAAAGGCTTCCTCACAAGCAGGAGTCCACACAAACTTGGAATCCTTACGAAGTAGGTTGGTCATAGGTTGGGCTAGTTTGGAGAAGTCTGGAATAAAGCACCGATAATAACCAAACTAAACCCAAGAACTCCGACGAACTTGATGAGTCGATTCTCGAGATCGCCAATTCAAGATATCTTGCACCTTGCTAGGATCTACAGAGATACCCTCAGGAGTCAAGATATGCCCCAAGAACTGCACTTGATCTAACCAAAATGCACACTTGCTGAACTTGGCATACAACTGGTGCTCACGCAGTCGGGTCAACACTACTCGGAGATGCTGCGCATGCTCTTGCCCATTCTTGGAGTATATCAGAATATCATCAATGAAGACCACCACGAACTTGTCTAACTCCGGCATGAAGACTGAATTCATGAGATACATGAAGAAGGCAGGGGCATTGGTGAGGCCAAAGGACATAACCAGGTACTCATAAAGACCGTACCTAGTAGAGAAGGCTGTTTTGGGAATATCTTCGGGACGGATTTTGATCTGATGGTACCCAGAACGGAGATCAATTTTTTAGAACACTTTGGCACCAGCTAACTGATCGAACAAGAGGTCGATACGAGGCAAGGGATACTTGTTCTTAATGGTTACCGCATTAGGAGGGCAGTAATCCACACACATACGAAGAGTACCATCCTTCTTCTTCACAAAAATGGCTGGACAATCCCAAGGTGATGAGCTAGGGACGGATAAAACGATCCTTTTGCAACTCTTCTAACTGCTTTTTCATCTCGGCTAATTACGGTGGAGCCATGCGGTAAGGGCAGCCGCGACACGGAACAGTCCCGTGCTCCAACTCTATGGTGAACTCTATCTCTCTATCAGGTGGCAACCCCGGAAGTTTATCAGGAAAAACGTCAGGAAGCTCACATACCACAGGAATAGAAGCAAGATCGGCAAAGGCTTCCATATGGGCAACCGCTGACGAGATTGGAACTGGGTGGCATAAGAAGAGACATCCTATCCTCGAAGAAGGGAAGCTTCATCTCACCGCTCTTCGATCAAGGTTAAGGACTACCCTATTTTGCTGCATCCAGTTCATCCCAAGAATCACATCTAACCCCTGACCAGGCAGTATCAAAAATTGGACACAATAGGTGTGAGTGGCTAGCACTACACGGACTTGTCTCGTCCGGGTATTAATGCAATGATGTGCTCCCTGTCAATATCTTATAGGCAAATGACATTTCCACCGTGGAAATACTGTTCCTTAGTGCATATCCCATGCTCATAAATGAATGTGATGCACCAGAATCGAACAACACGAATGCTGGATGGGAGTTGATGGAGAACATACCAGCCATCACGGGCTCTCCACGCGGGATCTCATCCGCCTCGGTGTAGTTAACTTGTCCAGTGTGGCTGGCAGGCATCTTCTTCTTAATAAAGGTCCTCCTGACCAAACGAGAGTTAGCTGAAGACTGAGAAGGCTGGTTCTGCGGACAATTCCGAATATAGTGACCTTCCTTGCCACACTTGAAACAAGCATTGGGTGGGACTGCCTTGCTGCTTTCCTGACCCTGACGAGGTGGAAACTGCTGTCTCTGGGGCTGCTGAGTCTGCTGGGTCTGCTGGGTGGGTGCACGGTACATCGAGGCCGGTACATTTGGACGGGCCTCGCTGAGATCGGTACGAATGCTGTCCCCCGTGAGAGTTGTGAGGCACTCTCCGGACCATCCGGACCTTCCGAGATTGCCGATGACTAGAATAACCCATAGCTGCTCTCTTCTGCTCCATTCTCGCTTTGTGTGTCACGCCGCAATCCCTCCATAGTGATGGCAGCATTCATCAGCTCCCCAAAAGTACGATAACCTCCAGTATACAGCTTCTCCTGCAGAAGGCTGGAAAGACCACGGTTGAAACAATCCATCTTCTTCTCATCGGTGTCCACACGAGTGCCCCAAAGATATCTTGGGGCAGTCGTTGAACTTGTGAACATAATCCATCACGGACATGTTCCCTTGCTTCGCATCTATGAACTCCTTGACTTCCCTCGCTTTCGGATGGCCGCCAGAACAAAGTGCTTGACGGAAGGCGTCTGAACTCGTCCCAAGTCACACGTGACCCGCGCCGCATGGCGGTGAAAGTGTCCCACCAAGTAGTCGCGGACCCCAGCGGTGCTGGCGGCAAAGTGCACCTTCCGGTCGTCGGTGATCCCGGTGGCGGCAAGAACTTCGCTCCGCACCACGAAGCCAATGCTCCGCGCCAAGAGGCTCTGCGCCGTTGGGGTGAAAGTAGACGGGCCGAGTCCCCACGAAGTCCTTGTAGGTGCGAGCTTCTCCCGGTCTTGACCACCGCCTCCATTTCCACCATTGCCACGGCGAGGAAATCCTCCAACGGCTGTGCCATCAACTCCGGGCACGCGTCTTTGAGTCTCGGCGAGCGGGCCATCTCTCCGCCATCATCTCCGCGATGGTCGGGGAACTGGTGGTGGTGGTCGACGGCCTAGGTCCGCGGCATTCCCTTCGGCACCCGGACCACCACCCTGAACCTCCTCGTGGCCACCATCGCCTTGCACGTTTCCACCGCTGTAGCTACCGCGCTCGGAGTTAACCCTCATCTGCAAGCAGACCATCCAAAATCAGCAACCAGGTCTTCCAACTCGAAACCAGCGACTGAGGCAACTGACAAGACTGAAACAACATCTTTTAGAATCTAGATTTCTACTTGGATGAGAGCAATGATTTTTAGTGAATTATCAATTATCGAGGTTCACGTGAGGGGAGGCTTAAGCATATGAAGTTTTATCTTTAATGATGCATGCTCGACCTATTCGCTCGCTCAAGCCAAAAATATAGTGGCACGCAAAATTTTGGCTTACGTTACGCAAGTTAGTGTACCTGCAGAAAATAATTAGTTAAAACAGTGCCACTATCCTAGATACATAACCATATTTCTAGGGCTTATACTTGTATACGCAAAGAACCACGCCCTAACCTTTTGAAAAAACTTTTGTTGGTCAAGTTTTAGATTTAGAAATAGGTTCTTAAGCTCCGAATACTCAATTATGCTCTGATACCACCTGTGGCAGAACCGCCTAAATTAATAAACTCGCAAGAGTACTTGTCTTCCATTAGCCACTAAGTACTCAAAGGAGTGCACTAATTTAATCGATTCTGTCGAGCACACCCAACGGAGAACTCGATAAACCACAAATTTAACCAGGATACAATTGAGTACGGAACTTACATCACTTAGTCCATTTCATACAGCAAGAGTTCACAAAATTTATTCATTACAATACCAGTGTTCAGAGTGCGGAAATAGAAACAACGGAACTGAAATAAACATCTAACGGAAAGCGATACAAGGATTCCGTCTGTGCCCACCAGATGAATCCTCCACACAAGTGCTACTCCTCAAGCTGAACCTGCAACAGGGGAAATAAACCCTGAGTACACAATGTACTCGCAAGACTTACCCTAATGGAAAGTATATATCCCGACTCTCAAGGATATGCATAGGCTTTATGGCTTACTGGTTTAGTTTATTTGCAGAAAAGCATTGCTAAGCATGAGTCCTTATTTCCATATTATTAGCCGTATTTTTAGTAGATTAGCTATCCATGCTATGTAAGCACGTGTACTACTTTCAAGCAAGTGGTAAGCAATCGGGATCCCTCTTTATCCATCCTTCATCTTCCATTTCTTACTACGCCCGCAATAAGGCTCTCGTCGTTACTGCTCAAGAACAAATGATTCGCGAATCAATGCGCCCAAATTGGTACCCCAAAAAACACTCCCCGTCCGCATCCTAGACACGGACGAGAACAGCTTTTGTTCTTTTGCCCTGGGCTCCGGATCCCCGTCCCTAACTTGGACTCCAAGCCCCCGGCAGACTTACGACCCGGTAGTAAGTGGTGGTGGTGCAAGGACCTCCACCATCCCCGCCCCCATACAACCGGTCCGGATGAAGCCAGAACCCAAGACAAGAGAGAGCAAGCCTTTCAAGCGCCTATACCCAAGTATGTGTTCGGGATAAGGAGATCTGTGACTTCACCTTCAACCCTTAGCAACGATCAATCCTTAACCGACACAGACAGGGAAACCGTGTAACCAAATTAAGCCCTGTTGGCCGCAGGACATAACTTGTTACACACCACCAATAACCATACCATATCCCTGCCCGGTCAACATGTTCCTTTTTCCACCGGTTTATCATGTGAGTAAAGTATCCTCCTACTTGTGAGTAACGGCAGGTTACTCACGCTACCGACAACCTAAGCATAGCAGCTACTCGACCCTATCATACTAGTAAGACTCATAGGGTAGATAAATATATGCATGTGGGTTTCATAATAATTTCTGTAACATAAATACATAACATATAGATATTCATAAATTCATAAAATATAGGTTATGCACCGGGGCTTGTCTTGGGCAGGCGGGTCGGCAGAGTCGATCAACCACGGCTCCCACGAAACTCCCAGGACTCCTCCAAAGACTTGGGATCTCCTCCACGTACTCCTCGATCACCTCCTCGTACTCAGCGTCTCCGTCGGAAAGGTACAGCACGGACTCGTTCTCTACATGCATGCGATGATGATGCAATGAATCAACGGCAACAACAACTCTTAAAAGGAAACACAACAAGCCAATCTAATAGCTAACTCTAATGGCTAACATGATTAACTGGCTAGTACTCTCAATAAGCATTAATTCATGATAAGCCTAAGTTATAACTACTTTCTAGTCATTTTATTCTATATTCTAACTATGGTATTTTATCTACCTTAATAAACTAACTCTTTAGGAGCTACCAAAATTACAGAGAGTACACCTATGCACAACCAAGCTACTGCATGAATACTTAGGGTTAAATATTTTAACATCTTGCCATGATAAATCATTATCTACATTAATCTATTAAGGACAAGCATAGTAAAGCAATTAATTACCTACTAGAAACATAACAAAACACATGAACAGACTATACCAAAGGATAGAGCACGAATTTAGGAAACCAACAAAATTGGTTTCATCATTTTTGGATTTTTCTACTATTTTATATGATTTTCCAAAGTTCAGCTCAGCAAGTAAAAAGAAAAAGCCATTTCTAATTCTTCTTGGAAAAAAAAGGGCAAACTGGCCCCCGGCCGGCCCAGCTTGGGCTCGGCCTAACGCGCAAAAAGGCGGCCCGCGCGGGGGAGACCGCGCAAGGCGACTTTGCAAAAAGAACCCCCGAGCTTCGTCTAATCGCGACTATCGTTGACACTATTGTAACAGAGAGAAGCTTTGCAATTAACACCTCAGCAAAGACTTGTCTTTACATCGGAAGGTCCCCGAGCCGGGGCGCGCCTAGCGCGGCGAGGCACGCGGCCGAACGGCTCGACCGGGCCGGCGGAGGGCACCCGGCGGCCCCGAGGTGGCCGAGCACCTAAACCTACGGCACGCGCACCCCTAGGGTTCTCTAGCGAAGCACAGCGAGCAGCGTAGCATGGCTGGCTATGGCGGAGGTCGCGGCCGCGATGTTCACGGCGGCGGCGTGGCCGTTCTGGCGAACAGAGCCACGGCAGAAGGAGGGGAAAAGGTGCCAGAGCACCAGGGCCTTACCCTTAACCTTACTGCGGTATTGGTTGGGTTAGAGGATGGCCGAGAAGCGCTAGCCGCGTGCGAGCAGAGAGCACGGCGGCGCACCACGGCCGGCACGACCGTGCCAGCGACTCAGAGGTGGAGATAGCGGTTTGGTGGTGGTGCGCGGGCTGTGGATTGAGGTGCGGCGAAGCTTATGGTGCTACTGGATTGAACTCTAGGGCTTTGAGTTGGCGGCAATTTAATGGCGCCCCTCTTCGGTGTGGCAATGGCCGGTGATGGGAAAACGCCAAATTGGAGCTTGGCATGGCGCTAAACAAGGCGGGATGGGTTGTCAGCTGATTTGTCGGTAGGGTGGGGTTGGGGCCATGCCCTGATGTCGTGCTGTGATGATCTCACCTTAGGTGGTGGGCCCGTCACCCGTGGCACCTGGAAGCACTTTCTCTCGGTATAAATAGTGCCCTTCCCCTTGTGTGTCACCACAAGTCCACAGCTCACAAGCTAGCTCGTCCATCCTCGTCGTCGTTCTCTTGGAACCTGGAATCGGGAAGGTATGCTCCCTGCGGCCCTGCCTCCCCTCAATTTTACGACAAGAAATATATTTTCACGGAAATTTACTACTACTAATACTACGATGATTAGGCCGGTGTTTCTCCGCACAGAGAATGGATGCTCCCATGATCGGGCTCTTCGCCGTCGCCGTCCTTGTCGCCGTCACGGCCATCGCTGAGTTTCCGCCGGGGACATACTTACTTCCCCTTGCACTCTGCGTCGCATTTAACCTGGCAATTTTGCTCGTGACTCACGGCGTCGCGCACGCTGGTGGACGCCGCCGGGCATGATGCCCGCGATATGGTGGTCGTTGCCTTGTCAGCAGTCAGCATCATCTCTGGTGGCGGCGTGGACCGTCTGCATTTGTGGCAGAATTCAGTTCGTAAATGTTAGAAAAAGTTGCAACTGTAGCATTTCGTTTGTATTTGGCAAACATTGTCTAATCGTGGCCCAATTAGGCTCAAAAGATTCGTCTCGTGATTTACAACAAATCTATGTAATTAGTTATTTTTTTACTAACATTAATGCTCCATATATACGGGTAGAAATTGATGTGATGGAGAGAGTGGAAAAACTTGCAACTTTCATGCGAAGTGAACAAGGCCCTAGTATCGAATAAAATATGCCGCGGCTACTCGTTACATATAAGAATTCTACTAGTGCGCCTACTTGTCATGTTTGTCTGGTTGTCTCTGTTTGTTTCGTGTCACACAAGTTATTGCACTCATAGCCGAATCCTATAGTTCTGTATTTTGTTTGTTTCGTGCATCAAGTTACATCAAGTTATTATATATTGTATTCTATCCGTCTCAAAAAGAACATAAATATTAAAGTCAAAGATTTTATATTTAGTTTAAATATATATGATAAGCTTTTGTTGTTTATGATGTATTCCCTCCGTCCCCATGGAGTATGTCGCCCGGGATGCGTGTTTGTGAGAGGGATACGGTTTTCCAACGACAAAGTCCATAGGACGTAGGGAGTATAATAAGTATCATTAGATCAATTATAAAAAAATATTTTTATAATAAACCTAATCGAAGATCTAAATATAGATAATAACTTCTATAAACTTTAGTCAAATTTAAGATTGTTTGACTCCTCATAAAATGAGATTTACATTCTCGTAATAAAATGCTAAAGAAGAAAAAACTATGCCATTGTATGCATCTTCTTTCTTAAGTGTGCAGCACCTATCACCAAATTCAATTCAGATTTTCAAATTGGTGGCGTGTATTTGTGTGTTCTTATTATGTACTTCTTCCATGTTTTCTAGAGGAAGTCGTTTTAGACATCAACACGGTCTTAAAAGCAACTTTCAGCGCTAGTTTTTGCTATAAAATATTTATAAAAATATTCAATATATATATATATATATATATATATATATATACTTTTATAATATAAAACTAAATTTCAAGATGGGCCTTCTTATACCACTTCTATATTTTAAAATTCAACCCAAAAAAATTTATTTGTAGTCAAAATTTAAAATATTTGACTTAAGACAACTTCAAAACAATTTTCTTTTAAGAATGTGGAGGGAGTAACTATTACACAACAGTGTATACTAGCACCAAAAGTAGGAAATTATTATATGTAGTGATCGGTAAAATCTTTTTTTCTTAAAAAAACTTAGTAGTGTTCGGTACCGCTGGCTGACTCACGAGGGAAATTCCTAAACTCCCCGTTCAGGCAGCACATCGAATGGCGCGTAGTGCTAGTTTGCAGCGTTTTTTCTTTTCCTTGCGATAGACGTTACCACGCGTTGGGACCGAATCCACACCTTATTAGTGAATAGTGACAAAGGTCACTGGCAGTAGGACTCGAGTACAAAAGAATCTCTCTGTTCCTCGCTAAGACTTTTCTACCGCACTTGTACTTTTCCCGAAGGGGGGAAAAGAAAAAGAAAAAAAAAAAGGTTTTACATACAACAAGCATATAAACGTAACATGATGAAACCAAAATAAACCACCTGTCCTCATCAAGAAACCCTCGCAAAAATGTTTACTCTTGAGATTGAAATTGCTGCATATTAATTTTATAATTGTTCATTTTTTTGGATTAACAAGATACTCCAATCCCCCGTTACGATGAGGTTTTTTCTTTCCATGCATGGTGGTGGTGGCACACTCACAAAGCACAAGTGCTGCTTGACAAGGTCCTTGTTGGATTTATTATGGGCTAGGCTCATTTTAGATTCAATAAATCAATTAACTCTATGGTGTGTAATTATGGACAATATTATTTATACCGGATTGGAAGTCCAAGGGACGTTGACTTGACTTATATGGTGGGAATTATTCCACTTAATTTGAGAAGCCAAGGAACGGACCAAGGTGTGCCCCACGCTGCCGCCCGCCGCCCCGGCCGGGCCGGGCGGGCGGCGGCGGGCATGCGTGGCGTGCGTGTTAAATTTTTAGCACTCACTAACCGTGGGAGTTTCAACTCGTTGAACTCTTCATGCGCCCGTCTCCTCGGTTGCCAGCGAGTCTCGGACACATATTCCGGTTGCAACTCGAGGTATTCCCCATCTCGTAACTCTGCTGGCGCACGGAGAAGCAAGAGGGCAGGTGCCTCCGAAGCCCTTGCCGTTCGAGACCTTGCACGGGGATCGGCAATTAGGTTTTTGGGGGGAACGTCTACGCGACTGCCCGAATCATCACCGGCGATCGTCATCTTCTTCACGGGAGGACGCAACCGCTGTTTCCCCTTCCTCGGCGCCGTCGACATCTTCACGTCTTCTTCCCCGTTGGAGAGATCGTCTTCATCCTCTTCATCATGACGAAGGAAGTTGGACAAGGTTCGAAATCGGGATCAAGTTCCTACACGGGAGGGTATGAACTGTTCATCTCCTCTCTGTTTTTCGTCTTCCAGATCATGTCTGTTGCAGTAGTGTTTTCGTGTTGTTTCATATGCTGTTATGAGTCTGTTTCATATGCTCGCCGGATCGTTTAAGTGATATATATACCGTGTCGGTTCAGTTTCAAGATATATCCCATGTATGCTTGTTGCTGCAGCCTTGTTGATCTGTTTCATATGCTACCGTGTGTTTATGTTCCAGTAGTTCTATCTCGTCGTTTCATATGCGCTTCAGTGTTAATCATCTTTGTGAGATATATGACATACTTTACTATTATGCTACATGGATCATGTCTTCATGAATTTAATATTCAGTTTAATATTTATATGCTTCACATGTTATTCGATATCATGTTCCATATTGTTATAGATGTATTTGATATCATGCTTTTAATTATCAATAATCTTTTATATGTCATCGTCATAATGTTAATTTCTGGAATTAAAATGACATGGAAATTACTTAGTAATTCTCTAACAGTCCTCCCGGTCCCAGCAATGGCGGCAGCCATCCGGTCCACGCGCTGGGCCCGCATGTCAGTCCTCGCTGTGACATGTGAATGCGACGTCTCCCGCGGCCACGCCGTCCGCCAGCTGTGATTTCTGCTATGAGCCTGTGCCTGTGTAGTACTCCTGTTAACACTGGATTTTGGTAAAGACCAATGACAAAAATGATTCGGTAAAATCTATGAGAAAGCGTAAAATCCAACGCATTCGGCAAATGAACGCGTGCGGTCGGCTAACTTTGAGCTATTCGGCAAACGTATGTGCAATTAACTCGGGTGATTCGGCAAGCATTGGTGCGGTCGGCTATCTTTGAAGACGGTGGCTCCATTCGGGAAGCGAAAGGTGGCAAGCAAGAAGCCGAATAGAAGGAGAAAAGCGATGATCAAGGACTCCGAGGAAAATTATAGCAAGAGTCTCGCCATACTTTTGAGTTACCTTTAACATATTGTGTACGTCGTAATCTCTTAGGATTCATGTTATGTCCAGGTATAAATATAGACCCTCGACCATTGTAAAAGATATACACAATCAAATCAATACAACCGCCCCGTGCCACGTTTTCGAGTCCTTTTGTCGTGTCGTCGAAGTTCTTCGAGAGGAGCCATCGATCCGTCGACCTCCGTAAGTTCCGGCAACCTTGTTATCATATCTAGTATCATGCGGTGGATTTAGATCTTGATGCAAGTAGTCTTGTTCGTCTCGATGGGATGGCCGTGCGGCAGCGCCTACTTGATGATCAAGAAGTCTTTGCTTATGCTTTGTCTATCTCGACTAGATGGCCGTGCGGCGGCAAAGTCCCGCTTGATAGCTTAGCGAGGCAAGATAGTTATCGATTCTTGGTTAGATCGTGAGTCGTGCGGCAGGCTAGGATCCGCTCAAGGATTAGTTATCGGCTCTATTAGATTTGGCAAGATCTAGTAGATTCATTAAGTTATCACGTGTTGCATGACTTTAATATTTTATTTATTTGTAACACTCTTTTGCCCAATCTAGATTTGATCGGTTTCGGCTTCTTATTTTATAGATCTATTTGCTCTCTAATGTTCTTTACTCTTATATTATCATGATAAATAGATCGTATGCTTACGTAGCCGAATTGGATCAATCTAGATTGTTACATGTTGCGGTTCTTGCATGTTAGAAACGCTTAGACTTTGATAGGATCGGGTATCGTGCGGCGTATGCAGGGTCTTTGATTAGTTTAGTCGTGATAATTTGTATGTTCCTTCTTCATGGACCCCGAAGCCTACCGTATTGCCGAGCTTGGTTATGCTTCAATTCGTAGTTAACTTTCACTTGTTCAAACATGTCTTCTCATACATGCACGTTCGGCAATCAATGCATTACGTGTTTCACCCTCATATTAGCCGAATGAATCGTATGCATGATTGGCGCATGCGGCTTCTATAGCCGTATGTCGCCGTAAGTGGCTTCAGGGGCCGTATATACGGAACTGCCCGGGTCTCATCCGACACGTTCCGATTTTGTATTTAACAGTTTCTTTGTCCCTTGTCGGGCCAGTCAAACCGACCGCACGCTTCCGGATCTCCAAACCGTGCGGCTGTCCAATTGAAGTCACGCTTTTCGCTTGCCGTGTGTGCTTGGCGCGGGTGCGATTTTGTGCCAACACACTTTTTTGGCACGCCGGTGGGACAATCTCCGATTTAAGATGTCGGACGTCAATAACAATCATGTTCGGGCGTGACACTTTGGATGAATTGCCGGACCCATTGAGAGCTACAAAGTGGAGCAAGCATGCGAGCAATACAAGCATAAATGCTTAATGTCTTTCTCCAAGAACAAGAGCAACAAGGTTTTTCGTAAGCGGTCATTGCCAAGGGTTCTTCTTGCACATCAAACCGATTACTCAAGAAGAAGAAGCTCAAAAGGTATCGATTTGGTCCATAAAGCCTTGGCGGATACCATCGAAACCACAACACGGCCTTTCTAAATACTTTCCGAGTAATCATGGCTAATACCTTCGGCCAAGCTGGCGATAAGTATTTTGAAGAGGGTGTGGGACCAATTCGTGGACCAGTGCTTTTCAATATTCCAAAGTATCGAGAGAAGCAAACCGAAGATGAAGGAACATCCGGGATTAACAAAGATGAAGTAGAGACTCATGAAAAGCAACCACCTCCTACTTATGGCCAAGTGACGTTTGGCACTACTTGAAAAGAGTACCGCAATCTGCATACAAGATATCTCCAAAGATCAAACAAAGGTTACAAAGGAACATGTATGGGGATGGATATCATGAGTTCACCGACTATCTTGCTCTAGATGCTCTACCGAATCCGTGATATAGAAGTGCAAAGAGGAATACCATCCGGAGGACAGGCACGTGGAACTCCGAAGACGACATTGACATAATCATGCAGAGGATGGCTGATATGATGCAACATCGGTTCGGCCTAAAGCCAAAGAATCAATCCTATTCATACAAGTCTGCGTACCCAGAATGGTATAACAGGTTGCACTACCAAAGAAGGGTGAAGCCACCAACGGACTTAACCAAATTTTAAATTCGGGATGATACAAGTACCACGAGCATATTAGCCGATACCGATCACAGCTTGGGGAGGCGTCCACGCAGACGAAGCTTGGAGGATTCGGTATTTTCCATTGTCTCTCACAGCCCACTTTCACCGGTTTACTTCTCTACCAGTGATTCTATTGGTACTTAGGCGTAACTTGAACAGAAGTTTCATGCTTATTTCTTCACCGAACTACTGAAAAGAAGCCGGTAGACCTTACCGGTTTAAGGCGAAAAGCTAATGAGACACCACAAGAATATCTTCGCAGATTCGGAGAAACTAAGAGTCTTTGCTTCTCGCTGAATTTACCGCACGATCGGTTGCCTGGAATAGCAATAGCGAGGGATCTTTGCCGAATGTCGTGGAGAAGTCGTTCGGCATGGAATTTGATGATCTCGGTCAACTCGCTCGGAGATTAGCCGTCATGAGTAATTAGGCTCGTGGTTTCGAAGGGATAACCGCTATCGGAAGGGTAATGTTGCTAGTGAGATGTATCGAGTTTCCTGGAAGAAGCGATCGAGTACGAGGATGAGGATGAAATAGTCTGCGGCCGGAGTTGACTTGGGACAAAGAGCCTACCCAAGTAAGTCGGTGGTGGGCTGAAACAACGAAAAGGGACTTATGATTTTGATGTGTCCAAATCAGATAAACTTTTTGATCTGTTGGTGAGGGAAGGACGCATCAAGCTACCAGAGGGACATCCCATGCTACGCCCTGAAGGAGTGAAAGATAAGAGATATTGTGGTTATCATAACACTAATTCTCACTCCATCAATGATTGCCGAGTATTTAGAGTTCGAATTCGAGAAAGCAATTCGGGAGGGGCATCTGAAATTTGATGGCAAGATGAAGATTGATGGCAAACCTTTCCCTCGAACATGATTTCTTTCTCTGTCGGAATGGTCTCTGCAGATGACCCTAAAAGCAAGGAAAAGATGAAAGTGTTGACATCGATAGAGCTAAGAAAAGTGGCAATTTGTAGACCCCAACCGACAGATTCTTGGCGAAGAGTTAAAGAGAAAGTTCGGTTCAAAAATAGCCGAACCGAGAAAGGTGAAACGTCCCGGGCCAAGGGTGACATCACGAATCTTGCTTGAATAAATGGCGTAGGCAGCAAAGAGCAAGAATATTATGAAGAACAAAAGTTCTTAGAAGAACGGTGGAGATATGAAGAAGAGATGTACCACCGAGAACAAGAAGAACACATGAGGGAACTAGAAACAGTCTCATTGGGGTTGTTCATTCTTTAAGCATTGTTGGAATGAAGGCTTGAAGTCGCTGCTAGAAACAATTGCCCGTAATGCAGTGATCGAGTATTATGGCTACAGGCAATCTCGAGTCAACCGCCGACCAGTCCATGAAAGACTTGGAGCTCAATTTCCTGAGGACGATCGGCGTATAAAATTAAATGACTTTGATCATCGGAGGAAGAGATTCGCGGATCAGCATTGGATTCATCCTGAAGAGCACGAAGAGGAAGGAAATACTCATGGATATAGATGGCGAAAAGGGCAATGGTGCCCTCCGGGGTTGAGGAAAAGTCGAAGAGAAGAGTGCTGGCGGTTGAGAAATAAAGAGCTAGAGCAGGGCTCGCCGCGAAGAGAAGAAGGAATGGCGCCCAAAGAAGAAATCCGATGAGAAGGGTCCTTCGGGTGATGCATGCATGGCTTTCTTCCTCCCATCAGAATTCATAGCTCCTGACAATCAAGAAGTACAAGAGGAGATTTACTCGATTTTGATGAAAGTGAGTTTCGGGATCTAATGGCTCGGCTTATACTAACACGACAAGCAACTTTTGACAAGCCGGCCAAACATCGTCACTTGAAACCGCTTTTACGTGAAAGGATACGTCAATGGGAAGCCTCGACCAAGATGTTTGTTGATGGAGGAGCTGCTATCAATATAATGCCATATTCCACGTTTAGAAAGCTCGGGATGACGGATGAAGATTTGCTTAAAACCGACATGATCCTTAGAGACTTTCTTTGGCAATCCTTCCGACACTCGAGGAGCCGTGCATGTTGAGTTGATGATTGGGTCTAAAACCCCGATCACTACGTTCTTCGTCATTGACGGCAAGGGGGCATACAGATTTGCTTCTTGGGAGAGACTGGATTCATGCTAATTGTTTGTATTCCTTCAACCATGCACCAAATCCTTATTCAATGGATAGGGGATGACGTGGAGATCATACATGCCGATGATTCGGTAAGTGTGGTCTGCTTGAGCCCGACTTACTGGGAATATGATGGTGTTGATTGTTTCTCCGGCAAAGTATGGAAAGAAGGTCCCATTAATGTATTCAACAAGGATCAACAAACCGATCCAAGCGGTCGGCTCGAACAGCAATTTTTGATGGGTAACCCAATCGATGGCAACAAAGGAAAGTTGGGACACGGTTTTATGTCGGCCGACAAGTTAGAAGAGATAAATGTTGGCGATGATTCCAAATCAAGGCCGATGTACATTAGTGCAAATTTGAGTCCGAATATAGAGAGCAATTAGTAAATCTTACGAAGGAGTTTAAAGATTGCTTTGCTTGGGATTATACGTAAATGCCCGGACTAGATCGTTCTATTGTTGAGCATCGATTACCTATTAAATCGGGGTATCGACCCTACAAACAACCTCCAAGGAAAATTTATAAAGAGGAAGTATTGGCCGATGTGAAGAAAGAGATTGAAAGGTTATTGGAAGCAAATTTTATTCGACCATGCAGGTACGCAGATTGGATTTCAAATATAGTCCCTGTTTACAAGAAAAATGGGAAGATGAGAGTTTGTATAGACTTCGGAGATCTTAACAAGGCCACTCCAATGGATGGGTATCCGATGGCAATTGCCGATTTGTTAGTAGACGCCTTGCACCGGGTATGAAGTCATTAGTTTTATGGATGGTAATGCTTTGGCTATAATCGGATCTTCATGGCAATAGAAGATATTTCAAAAACGGCTTTTAGATGCCCCGCCACATTGGTTTATTTGAATGGATTGTAATGACGTTTGGATTGAAGAATGCCGGTGCAACTTATCAAAGAGCCATGAATTACATATTTCATGAGTTGATCGGCAAAATTGTGGAGATCTACATTGATGACGTAGTAGTCAAATCTAAAGACTATGAGAGACACTTAGCGATCTAAGAAGAACTTTGGAATGCACTAGAAAACATGGTTTGAAGATGAATCCAAACAAATGTGCTTTCGGAGTGTCAGCTGGTGAGTTCTTGGGATTCCTTATTCATAAAGGAGGAATTGAAGTTGGAAAAAAGAGCATGGAGGCAATAGATAAAGTTGTTCCCCAACTAATCTCACAGAATTACATCCTCGCTCGGCAAGATCAATTTCGTAAGAAGGTTCATTTCAATTTATCGAGAGAGAATCTTGCCCTTTTCTCCATTATTAAAGCTCAAAAGGAATCAAGAATTTGTATGGGGTGACGTGCAGCAAAAGGCTTTTGATGAAATTAAAGAATACATGAAGGCACCACCAGTTTTGGTACCTCCACAACTTAGTAAGCCTTTTAAGTTGTACGTGGCGGCCGATACCCTAACGATAGGATCGGCCCTCATGCAAGAGTATGAAGGGAAGGAGCGAGTTATAGCTTATCTTAGCCGAAAAGTTGTTAGACCCGAGACAAGATATTCGGCTATGGAAAAATTGTGCTTATGTGTGTATTACTCATGTACTAAGCTTCGGCATTATTTATTAAAAGCCGAATGCGTGATTATTTCAAGTCATGATGTGATCAAGCATATGTTGTCAATGCCAATTTTAAATGGAAGAATTGGCAAATGGATTTTAGCTTTGTCGGAATTTGATTTAAAATACGAATCGGCAAAAAGCAAATGAAGGGTCAAATTATTGCTGATTTTATTACGCAACATCATGACCTTAGCACCAGTATAGTAGGCATTGTACCTTGGACTCTATTTTTCGATGGTTCATCCTGCAAAAAAGGTGGGGGTGCTGGCATTCTATTAGTTTCTCCACAGGGGAATAACTTTTGAGTATGCTATTCCCATTGAATTTCATGTGACTAACAATCAAGCGTAGTATGAAGCATTGCTTAGAGGGCTTCGGCTTCTTGTAGAGATAAAAGCCGTCGCTGTTGAAATCTTTGGAGACTCGAAATGGTGATCAACCAGTTGATTGGCCAATATGAGTGTAAGAATGACGCGCTAAGAGAATACTATGAGGAATGCCGGGAACTTTTAAAAAGCTTTCGGGTAGCAACCTTGCATCATATCCCTAGGGGCATAATGAAGAAGCAAATAGGTTGGCCCAAACTGCTTACGGATATCGTGAAAATCAAGAAGTCTTCACTATAGAAGAGAATATTCCAGATGCTGAACAGGTGATTGGTGATTGGAGGCATGAAATCATCAAATATCTGAAGGATCCATCGCAGAAAAAGTTACCCGAAAGCTCGGGTACAAAGCCCTTAAATTCGTCCTTCTCAATGATCACCTGTATTACAAATCTATAGATGGAGTATTGCTCAAGTGTCTAAACCAAGAAGAGGCCGAAAGGTGATGTATGAAGTGCACGAAGGATTATGCGGTGCACATCGGTCGGCTTACCGAATGAAGTGGATAATTCGAGAACCGGTTATTTTTGGCCAACTATCTTTGGAAGATTGCTTTGATTATTATAAAGGGTGTCATGATTGTCAAAAATTTGGCAATATTCAAAAGGCTCCGAAATCTGTTATGAACCCAATAATCAAACCTTGGCCATTTAGAGGATGGGGCATAGATTTAATTGGTCGATACATCCTCCTTCTAGCAAAGGACATAAGTTTGTGCTCTTGGCCACGGATTATTTTACCAAGCGGGTCGAAGCTATTCCGTTGAAGAAAGTCACGTCGAAAAATATGATCAGTTTCGTTAAAGAGCATATAATTTATAGGTTTGGAATTCCTCAAACTATAACGACTGATCAAGGGACTCAGTTCACTTCTTCGGAGTTTTGTGACTTTGCTGAAGACATGGGAATTAAGCTATATAATTCTTCTCCTTATTATGCACAAGCCAATGGTCAAGCGAAGCATCAAATAAGATTATGATTAAGATCATTCAAAAGAAGATTGATGAGAAGCCAAAAGATGGCATTCGGTTCTCAATGAAGCATTGTGGGCTTATCGGATGGCTTGTCATGGGTCAACTCGAACATCTCCTTATGAATTGGTTTATGGGCATCAGGCTCTTTACCATGGGAATTGCAATCGGGTTCAAGAAGAGTTATGTTGCAAAAGGATTTGGAAAAAGAGGATTATACAAATCTGATGGTAGACGAATTGGAAGATTTACATTTTATTCGTCTCAAGGCATTGGAAAATATTGAGAAGAATAAAATACGTGTTGCCCGGTATTATAACAAGAAAGTTAGAGAGAAGCAATTCTTGGAAGGTGACCTGGTTTGGAAAACTATACTGCCGATTGGATCGAAAGACAGGGCATTCGGCAAGTGGTCTCCGAATTGGGAAGGGCCCTTTCGGGTAGAAAAATGCGTGCCTGGCAATGCATATATTTTGAAGACTTTGTTTGGGGAAGAATTGACCAGAGCTATCAACGGACGATATCTTAAGAGATACTACCCCAGTGTCGAAGTTGGTTCATAAGAAGAATTTGAATCAAACAGCCGATGAGATAACATCGCCTTTAGTAAAAAAAAATATGAAGTTGGTAAATAGCCGATACGATTCGTGTCGCCTTCAGTTCAAGATATAACCGAATGATCTTATGTTGGCTTCAACGCTCTGGTTGGTTGGTTTATCGGGAGAAGATAAAGATGAAATCCTGAATGATACTGCTCAGTGACTCGTCAAATCGTTTGTGGCGTAAGACTAAGATCTAATCGACTAAAGTGATGTCACTGCATTCGGGAAAATCACTCAAGAACTGCTTCGAATCAGAGAGGACACTGAAGACATTCATTTGGCAATCAACACAAGATCATAAGCAAGACACATTCTCGAAGATGATTTCATTATTCACGTATCAATCCCTAGTTACAAACTACTCACGAAACAACTTATTAAGAACAGTTGGGGATTGGTGGATTCGGCAAGGGCAGTAGCATGGTCCCCGTAGAGCTCCAATTTGCTCCTCGATGTCCTCCACCTCGTGAGGATGACCTCCTGCAAAGCCAACGGCCTGAATGAATAGTCTTCATTGGTGCGAGAGGACATCGCCGCCAAAGCCGAGGGACACGCCAAGGTGGACACCTTGGATGACGGCCCGATCAACACGGCCATCCATGGCATCCAGCGTGCCTCGGGGAGTTTCTCCCCTGGGCATTCACCTTGTCGGCCGCCCGGGTCGCTGCTGCCTTCAACCGATCGTTCTCCGCAGAGTGCTTTGAAAGATGAAAAGTTAATCGAAGACAAATAAGAGGATTGAGAGAAAAAGAAATCTATGTGAGGATACCGAACCCGGTGATAGCGTCGCAGCTGCTTGCGCCGATCCTCCCATTCGGCTTGCGCAATGCCGAACTGCTTGGAGACGTCGCCCGGCTCGGTCCGGGCTTCATCCCTTTCCTTGCGGAACCGGAACGCCTCCTCATGAATGTACAAAGGGTCCTCGCCCTCGATTCCGCCCCGACCCCAAGGGTTGGCGTTGTATGAGTTGTCGGACTCGGAGGAGCTCGACGAGCTCGAAGAACCGGCGACAGACACCGGTTGGCTGGAGGTGCCCGGTTGAGTCACCACCATTGGGGGCAGCAGATGGTATTGCCCCGTGATGACTCGCGGCCTGAGGAAGAGGAAGAACCGAAGGGTTAGAAGATGAACAGTGAGCAAGAACACACGAAGATGGCAGATTGATTTTACCCATGGCGTTGCCGGCGTCGCGCCCCGCTCCCCTCTCTTCTCCCTCCGCAGGGGCGCTTCCCATGGTCACCGGCGCCGACATTGATGATTTGGAGGTGGGGTTTTCTTCCTAAAGGTTTCGGCGAGAAGATGAGAAGATGATGATGAATGCTAACCGGCGATGGTGGTGGAAGCCGGAAGAGGGCTTTATTTATAGGCCAAAATGGAGTTCGTGGCGCACGATTCGGAGTATACCAAACGACAAAGTAGGGTTTACTTCTCTTTTGGGCCGTTACGGACCGGCCAAGCTCGGCTAAATCGAAAACGACGGTTCGGAGAAATCGACTAATCCTCCGATCGGGAAATCGAGAATGATGGCCGTCTGTCTATTCGGGAAGCTTAAAAACATTCGGCTATGTCATCGGTCGGACAAGAATGGAAAAGACCAAAGCACAACAAGGAATACAATTGTTTAAAAATCACGATGTGTTACAAGCCAAATGTTTTACTCATTTAAGAACAGTTTGATTGCGTCTATGACATCATCTCTAATTCGGCCGACTTCTTCTAGCACCTTCTTGTCATCGTCCTCGAACTCTACGGATTCTCGTAAGCCTGGTTTTTGATCTGGCGATGCTCCTTGATGACAGATGGTATCTTTTTATTTTGGCTGCATCTATAGAGTTCGGCAAGGTGGCAATTTTATCTTTGTGAGATTGGATTCTCACATTCAATTGAGCCAATTGAGCTTCCAACCTGGCCTTTTCCTCCTCCATGGCTACCGGTTCAGGTTCTAGAGTTACCAAAGACGCTTAGCGACTGGATCCGAGAGTGCGGTTCTTTAACTTGATGTTTTTTTTAAATCGATTATCATTCTGCAGAGGCGGCTCTAGAGGCTATGTTCTGTTTGCTCTCCCGACCTTGCCAAGGTGATCATCAAGATGAGTTGCAGATTCTAGAGAGACCTTGAGAGTTGGAGGGATATCTTGGTCAATAAGCTCAACCAGTTCTCTTATCCGTCCGCATCTTGAACAAGAGCATTTATATCTTTGGCCCGATAAGAGGGATATCTCCTTTAGCCGAGCTTGGTTCTCTGGCGATAACCTCTGGCCGAGAAGTAGCCTCTTCACCACCCTCATTAATGTACTCTTCAATGGTGAAAGAGTAGGCGACAGTCGGCTTAGCATCATCCTTTAAGAAGGAAAACCATTAGCCGATTGATCAGAATTATTTGAGAGATCAATAAAATAAAGTATTACCTTTTGTGCGGGAGCTTCTTCAGGTGATTCCCATCTGGCTTGATTGAGGGCTTAGCTGGATGCCCGGAGAAGATGAACTTGAAGCCCGATGAGGGGAAGATCCTTCGCTATGTCATCCAAGATGTCATCTGAAAATAAGTAATGAGATGCAAAGTGCGATGAGATAAACCTTGGCGTAAAAGAAAGAAAAAAAATATGTAGAAAACATTATTACCAATATGACCAATAGCCTCATGAATTTCTGCACTATCAATAGAAGCATGAGGAGGAGATTCTTCGCCATTTTATCCAAGGAATGATCTCGCTTCGAGTATCAAGTAGCAAAATCAGTTCATTTGGTGCAAAGAAAGGAAGCAATCGATTAAGAAGGTAGACACCGTATGGCCGGTGGTCTCTTGAATTTCTGCATCTTCCTCTTGGATTTCAACATCTTGGTGCCCGAGAAGATGTTTGATAATTCTCAACACATTGGCTGATTTTGAAGGCCCGACGTGGGTGAAGGAAAATATATAATAAGTAAAATAAGCCTCATCGTGGTTCAGAACAAGACCCGACCAAGAGTATACCTTGGGAGAGAGCTTAGCCTTCTTGGATCTTGTTCTTCCGGGTACATTAACATCTCTGCTTGGTCCAAGTAATAGCCTTCCTCTTGCCTTCTCCTCTCGAAGAAGCCGTGCCCAAAAGCTGCTGGTATTTTCATGAAAGTTGCCGGAGAGGGGGGCAGCAAAACCTAAAGCGTGAATTGGCCCAAATTTTGTAATATTGGATTGCTTGAGAAGGAGGAGTAGGCTCGGGATCCCGCAAAAGAGACAAGGCAACACTTAAGTTAAGAGCAAAGCCGAGAAAGGAAGAGAATTGTGAGTATAAGGAAGTCACCTCACCGTCGAGAATCAAATTGAGCATACAAATCTTGACATAAGGGGTGCACTGGTATATTGAAAATATGAGCACTCCACTCTTGCCACCAAGAGGAGAACAGAGGATGAGCAGCTTCTATTAGTCCTAGAGGTATAGGCATGAATGCTTTGGCAGGGTCCCATCCAAGCTCAAAAACCTTTTTGGCATCTATTTCGTCTCCTATCTTCTCCCTAGGTCTTATGATGTTGGAGAAGAACAATCTTGGAGGCAAATGCCCACAACCTAATTGCCCAGGCGACATATTTGGGTTATAAAATTCATAAGATGGATTCAAAGAATCTCCCATGGTGAAACTCTGGCGGCAAGACGCAGGGGCTTGATGAAAGAATTGAAGATCTTTGTAGCAACCCTATCTGAGCGGCCATTCATAACTAAATTTGCAAGGCAGAGTCGAGTATCACTTTCTCTATAAAGGGAGCCATATCACATGATTGAAGCCTTTAAAGAATAGCTTGAATAGATGGCCAAGGTCCATATCAATGGTAATGGCATTTACCGCTTCTCTATAAGTTTGACAAGCCTTCTCTTTCACTTGGCCGTCCTCATCATCATTAACGAAAGAAAACCCAAGGTGTTAAGGTCCACAGAGACTATCCGGTGCATGTACGGTTGTAGCCACATCTGCACAAACCACCAGGGACCATTTACACAATGAATTTCCCCGTGTTGACGATCCCGAACAATGATCCGATGCATCATGTGATAGACAGCTCCCAGAAGATATTTGCCCGGAGGAATTAAAGTTCTGCAGCCCGGCTCCTCGGCCATCACCATGTGATTGAGAGTTGGCTCATTGGATTTGCCACGTAAAAACAAACCCGCAGAGCCACATGTTTAGGAAAGCTTTATATTCCTTGTTGTCAACAGATCCCGTGGACATGTAAGTCTGGATATATTTGGTCCACCCGCTTCCCGATTTGATCGCTTTTACGGTTTGCTCTTGTGCTTGTATTTAGAAGGGTATCTTTGGCTCCGTTACATTGAGGCTGTCATCATGAAAACGTCGGCCAAAGTAAAAGACATCGGGCCATGGCCGAAGATGAAAGAATTAGTAGCATCGGACCCGAGAAGTGGGAAGTCGCTATCAAAAGAGAATCATTCGAAGTGTTCCCGAAAGAGATAACTCCAAGCAATGCTTTGGATATCCCAGGAGTCCCAATGGATCTTTGCTCTTGTTCAAGCATCCTTTGGTACCACTTCCGCCATCCGTCGGAGGAGGGAAAGGCCAGGGTTTTGAAAGTGTTGGGCCATCGGTTCGGGAAACTACTCCGGATTTGAAGGGGATCCTCAAAGTTTCTTTCTCCACAAATTCGATTGGATTGGGATCTCCCATCGGACCCAAAGAAGTACGAATCGGGATTCGCGGCATAAGGAATCAAAATTTCATCCTTATATTCCTTCAGAAGAGTGGAACGGCCGAAAAGGATCAGAAAAGTGAAAAAACAAGGGAAGAAATTGCCGAATACATGAAAGGAATCGAAGATACCTCTGGAACTCCATCAAGGGTTGCCATTGGGGATTGGAAGTAAGCTCGAATCTGGAACAAGGAAGAATCGGGTTTTTGAATGGCGGCCGCGATTTGAACAGTGTTGACCTAGATGAGAAGAGAGTGCGTGTTCAATTTCGAACAAAATCACTTTTATCCCGAAATTGAGGGGGCATGTGTTAACACCGGATTTTGGTAAAGACCAATGACAATTGGGCCGATTCGGTAAAATCTATGAGAAAGCGAGAAATCCAACGCGTTCGGCAAATGAACGTGCGGTCGGCTAACTTTGAGCTATTCGGCAAGCGTATGTGCAATTGACTCGGGTGATTCGGTAAGCATTGGTGCGGTCGGCTATCTTTGAAGACAGTGGCTCCATTCGGGAAGCGAAAGGTGGCAAGCAAGAAGCCGAATAGAAGGAGAAAAGCGATGATCAAGGACTCCGAGGAAAATTATAGCAAGAGTCTCGCCATACTTTTGAGTTACCTTTAACATATTGTGTACGTCGTAATCTCTTAGGATTCATGTTATGTCCAGGGGTATAAATATAGACCCTCGACCATTGTAAAAGATATACACAATCAAATCAATACAACCGGCCCCGTGCCACGTTTTCGAGTCCTTTTGTCGTGTCGTCGAGTTCTTCGAGAGGAGCCATCGATCCGTCGACCTCCGTAAGTTCCGGCAACCTTGTTATCATATCTAGTATCATGCGGTGGATTTAGATCTTGATGCAAGTAGTCTTGTTCGTCTCGATGGGATGGCCGTGCGGCAAAGCGTCTACTTGATGATCAAGAAGTCTTTGCTTATGCTTTGTCTATCTCGACTAGATGGCCGTGCGGCGGCCCGCTTGATAGCTTAGCGAGGCAAGATAGTTATCGATTCTTGGTTAGATCGTGAGTCGTGCGGCAGGCTAGGATCTGCTCAAGGATTAGTTATCGGCTCTATTAGATTTGGCAAGATCTAGTAGATTCATTAAGTTATCACGTGTTGCATGACTTTAATATTTTATTTATTTGTAACACTCTTTTGCCCAATCTAGATTTGATCGGTTTCGGCTTCTTATTTTATAGATCTATTTGCTCTCTAATATTCTTTACTCTTATATTATCATGATAAATAGATCGTATGCTTACGTAGCGAATTGGATCAATCTAGATTGTTACATGTTGCGGGTTCTTGCATGTTAGAAACGCTTAGACTTTGATAGGATCGGGTATCGTCTGCGGCAGATGCAGGTCTTTGATTAGTTTAGTCGTGATAATTTGTATGTTCCTTCTTCATGGACCCCGAGTCGGCTGTATTGCCGAGCTTGGTTATGCTTCAATTCGTAGTTAACTTTCACTTGTTCAAACATGTCTTCTCATACATGCACGTTTGGCAATCAATGCATTACGTGTTTCACCCTCATATTAGCCGAATGAATCGTATGCATGATTGGCGCATGCGGCTTCTATAGCTGTATGTCGTCGTAAGTGGCTTCGGGGGGCCGTATATACGAACTGCCGGGTCTCATCCGACACGTTCCGATTTTGTATTTAACGGTTTCTTTGTCCCTTGTCGGTTTTTCAGTCAAACCGACCGCACGCTTCGGATCTCCAAACCGTGCGGGTGTCCGATTGAAGTCACGCTTTTCGGCTTGCTTTGTGTGCTTGGCGCAGGGTGCAGATTTTGTGCCAACAACTCCTCCTATACAAGATGCGCGGGCGGGCCGAGGCGAGGAACCCAACCCGTAAGCGGTTTTCCGGTGCTTACAATTTGGGCACGCATTATCCTGTCCGTCCAACTACTCCTCGAGGTATGCAACTGATAGTGACAGCACCATTTATATATTCTTTCTTGCTCCTGTACTATACAGTTTATATACACGTACTATATGGTAGCTATACTACTTCTATACCATATATATAATAGTGCTCTTCCGTTCTCTCTCTTCTTCTCCGCCTTCTTTCCCCAATTCTTTCCCGTACTCAAATTTGAACACTAGCTGACGCATCGCTGCCGCCCTCATCTGATGTACTCTCCAACGGCGCGCGGCAGCCTCCCAACCCCGGCGCCGCTCTCTCCATCGCCGCTGCTCCCCACCACCGGTCGCCCTCCTCCAAGGTACAGTCGAGAAGTTCCGGCCGTCCGTCAGTCCGTCCTTCGTATTCCGGCCGTCCGGCCATCCTTGTATTCTGCGCCGTCCGGCATATTCTCCAACTGACTTAGAACCAGTAGTCGTCCGTCTCCTCCCAAATGACACAAAGACCAGCTAATTTGCTACCAGATTTGGATTGACAACCATCTTTTCTCAGACATGGTAAGTACTAACCGGCGTACTCCCTCCGTCCCGCAATATTTGTCGTTGTAGCTACAGTAGCGTGTCCCGTAATAAGGGGGTGTTTGGATTTCCCGGGCAAAACTTTTGCCCTGTCCCATCGAATCTAGTCACACATGTATAGAGTATTAAATATAGTCTAAAAAATAACTAATTACACAGATTGCGATAACTTTGTGAGACGAATCTTTTAAGCCTAATTAATCTATAATTTGACAATGTGATGCTACAGTAAACATTTGCTAATGACAGATTAATTATACTTAAAAAATTTGTCTCATCGTTTCCTGACGTGTTCTGTAATTTGTTTTTTTATTAGTATTCGAAACCCCCTTCCGACATCCCTCCGACATTTCGATGTGACACAGGCAAAACTTTTTCCACACCATCCAAACAACCCCTAAGTGTCGTCCCCTATCCGTCCGTAGGTAGTAGCTGTAGTGCTGTACAGCTGCCGCAGTACTCGTACTAGCAGCGTCTGCCTTTATCCCTTCCTCGGTCCTCACCCCCTCCAGAGCCACCCACGCATCCAACTTTTTTTAGAAACAAAAATCCCAGCCTCATCCCTATCCACATCCTCACCGTCGTGCCCGCTCTCCGTCGTCCCCTCCGCCGAGATCCTCTTGCGCCGCCCTCCGTCGACTCCCTGCACCGAGATCCTCGTGCGTCGAGCCACCGGATCCGAGCCAAGGAGCTCCGACGGCGCACGGCGTCTGCCTCCTCCGGCCATCCTGTGCCAGGCCACCGGAGTCAGGACCCGGGAGCGCAGGCCCCTCCACGCAAGCTCCACTGGACATCGCCAAGGTCCATCTGACGGCGGAGGATCCATGCACATCGTCTGAGCACAGCGTCTGCTCCAACCTGCACTTCAATCCGCACGTGGCTGCTAGTAGCAGATGCCTAATACTGTAGAGCATTCATTTTTGTGTGGGCGGATTGCTTAGCAGTAGTAGTAGTATTCGGAAATGCTACTGATCATGGCATATTATACATAAAAAATCTTGATGGTTAGTAGTAGTAGTAGTATCAGATTAACACCTGCATCTAACACGGATGCTGCCTGCAATCTCAACTTCAGATCAGGGGATTCCTCTTGTTTTATATTGGGTGATTGGATAGACTAGTTGTGATTTTTTATATGATTTTTGGTTGCATTACCAGTAATGAGCTTATGATCTCAACGTGTGCTTTACAAATGACGCAATCTCAACTTCAGAGTAGAGGATTCCTCTCGTTTATCCTTTGCAGGTGCAGTAGTGTGTGTACTACTTGATGAATTTTTTTATTGTTCAGTCTCTCAGCAGGATGGGCACCGGAACGGTCAGCTCCTCCAACGTCAACTGCAGCCACTACATCTTCCAAGGGAAATGAAGCTATTTTTAAATTTTGGTTTGCTTTGTCTTTGTAAAAATGGATACAGGCTTTGTTTTGGTAGCAAGTTGATGTGAAATGCTGATTTGTTTAGTGTAGAAAATGTATTTGCCGTCGAGCGGATGTAAATGTTGATCTTGTGTAAAAAAATCCGTGGTGTGGATGTCTGGGTGTTTTCACAAGGAACATTAACGCCACATCGGTCCAAAACTGCAGAAAGTGAAAACTGCAGAAGGTGAATCATTGCTACTAGGGGTGTGCAGGTCTTTTACTACTTATCTTGTTTCCCGTGTCCACCCCTCCGACGACAAATATTACGGGACGGAGGGAGTACTCCCCAGGTGCTTTTGTCTTAATATTTTAGTATTGTTTTATTTTCCAACAAGTATACTGCTTATAGGTATGGTTGCTAAGATTAAAGTGGGTTGTCGTATATACCCAGTTATATACTGAAGAAATCTAAATGTCTGTATAAAATCTTCTTTTCAATTTTACTCTTTAGTTCTTTTGATAAGAGTTGCTATGGGCTTCATGTACTCTCTATCACACTCTCTCTCAGGTGTTTAGGTTGAGTCTGAATCTTTAATCATCTTTGGATTTCCATTGATCTGAGCTTATAAATTATTAGTAAGTAGTTCTGTGTTGCATATTTGTGCTGAGAGTTAAACTACTTGCACAATCAATATGGCAGTATCTCTTTGCATTTTTGCAAAAACAAATTTTTATCACTGTCACTAGTTTTTTGGACGTAGTTAACACAATTCACAATGTTTATGGAGCCAAATATTTGGAGTCATATCCTATCTCATAAATGGGTTGAAATATATGATCAGTTCTGTAGTCAATATAAGGGTGGACTACTAATTCCTACTACTGTTTTATTATTTTCAGTGAATGTACACACATTTACTCCACAGATGTGTAGGCGCGTGTGCTGGCTGGTAACCCGCAAATGGAGGATATACTGCTCTGCTAAAGAGATGGTGAAGGAGCTTTCATAATTGGAGGAGACTTTGATTTGCCTCCAAATCTATCACCAGGTAATATTATCCCTAAAATTATTTTGCAAATACTTTTCCAATCCTTCGATTATAAACTATATTCAATTTTGCATCCTTCTTTTTATTGCCAGTAGTTTCTACCCCTTGGTGAACTGTTATTCACCTTTCACCTTGATGTTGAGGCATAATATGCCACCTAAAAAAAAAAAAATACTCTATTAATGTTAGTGATAAACTTAAAATATGAGAATCTGAAGCTTCTTGGCATAAAGATTGCTTTTTTCTCCGTTTGTTACCTTGTGAGATTTCCTTTGCATGTTTCAGTAATAATATAATGGGTGCACAACAATCAAATTGTCTCGCACACATGGCAAAATAGAGTATGGACTATACATAACGCTTACAATTTTGAAACATTAGTACATTGTTGTTTATAGTAGAATCAAAAGAGAACAGGACATCCAATTTTCTGATAAACGAACATCAATTTGTTATTCTATTTTGGAGAGAGTTGATATTAGTACTATAACAAGCAGAGGCATTTGCGAACCTTAGTTGCATATTTGTAATCACTAAAATAGTTGGCACCTTCTTTTTGTTATTTTGCAGGACATCATGTCTAGCTTAGTGATTCATGGACAACAACGTTGAAACCTGCAGTGATCAGAGAGGTACATTAAAACTCATCTAGGTCCATTAAAACTCTTTTGTTTTCTGGCATTCCTTGTACAAACTGTAATAATTATTTTGCTAATATCAACCTTTGGATTCTGGCAGGCAATAGCATATGCTGCAAGCTATACTAGCATACGTGAGTTTCTTGATGGCCTTTCTTCCCATCTTCCTGTGTTGAGGTGAGAAACTCAAATATCATTCATGAGGGCTTTTCTTTTTGTTGAGTAGTACTAGTACTCAGAATGTTATTCTCGTTTAACCAATTACATTTTTACCAATCATGCTTTTGCTGGTGAATTAGTAACCTATGTGGTGAGGGGTCTTTTCATTATGCAGTCATGTGTGTCATTATTTCACTTTTTGACTGCAAGGAAAATAGCTTCTGTGGCAAGCAAAATTAATCAGGGTGTTATTGCTACTTCAATGTCAACTCTTTACATCAAATTGTAGTGTTTATAACAATTACCTTTATTAGGACAGATTCTTAAAATTGCTTGTATTGCACAAATTCAACGCAAATACTACTTTAGATGAAGGAAGCACATTGTCCCTAATGGTTATTTGCATAGAAGATCGAACTGGTCGGTATTGGTGAAATGTTTAATTATCAGTGAAATCTTGTGGGGATTTTCTGTTCTGAAATTGACCTTTCTTCTTTTTGTCCCATTTTTCAAATGAAATTTCCGTAACCTATTTTTCCTTGTCCATATTCGAGACAAATCTTTACTAACACATTGCCATATCTCTTCTCTGGGTTGACAGGTCGAGCTCTTCCCATTTCACATTCCTCCAATAACTCTCTGTCGCAAGTTAATCTTTGGACCACTGTGGCGTGTGCCAGATTCTTGGGCACAATGCAACGAACTGCAAGAAGCATGTTGATCTGAATATTGAGATTCCAGAATTTTAATCATTGTAATATTCAGTTAAGAACCATTTAGCTGTTGACTGCTTAATTATATGCTCTAGTACTTTCGAACTTGAGTCAAAGAACATGTAGCAGTTGACTCCTGTTATTAGCTCCAGATGTGGCTTAGTGACTGTATTAGTTGAATCTAGGAACCGATGTTATTAGCTCTAGATGTGGCTTAAAGAAAAATATTGGTTAGTATTTTGTCATATGGGCTGGACAACTGACTTATATAAGATTTTATACTTAGTTATCAAAAGGAAATAAAAAAGTAGGATAAAGTGTTGCACAGAAAAATGTTTAGAATTTATATCTTCATAATTACATGAGAAAATAAATAAATAAATAAATAAACAAAAATAGGGTAACAAGTGTTTGCCAAAATAATTTTAAAAATTATAAAATGCTTTAAAATATGTATTTAAGTATTCATTAAATATAAATAAATAAATAAAAGTGAAAATGCATGTGAAAGATATTGCAAATAGTACAAAAATAATCAACTCTGCCATGTTTAGTGCATTTTAGCTATTGGTACTTTATGTCAATCAATTTAGATGTACAAATGTTAATATTATCTTATATAAATCTAGTTAAACTTAAAGATTTGTTTGACTTCTCAAAGTCGGAGATGTGTAGTTATTTTAGAACAGAGGGAGTACATTCGCTTATTGATGGCACCGACATAATGTTCCAAAATTATAGTTCACTTTGAATTTTTGGTACATGAAATTGGCTATATATATCTAGAAATACGTTATGTCAAGATACATAGCAAAAAATTTATGTACCGGAAAAATTAAAATGACTTATAATTTAGATCGATGGGAGTACAACATAGTATTAAAATAAATGCGTACCTCATATTTCTAGGAGTCAAACAAAATTAACTTTATCAAATCTATATAAAAATTATTGAAATTTTAATATCAAATAATTATCATTAAATTAGTCATACCATATGTTTTTATGGTAATAAATAGAGGTACAAATCTTAATATTATTTTATATAACTCTAGTTAAATTTGAGATTTGTTTTCCTTCTCGAAGTGCTTGATATATACTTATTTTAGAACAAAGCTGTACAATGAACTAAAGATGGTAGTGCATTGTTCTAAAATAGTGCACCCAAAGTACCAACATAAATGCATATCTCATACTTCTAGGAGTGTCATAGAAACTTAAGTTTGATCAAATCAACATAAGGTATGACAAATGTGTTAACATCATTTTGTATAAATCTAATTAAACAAGAGATTTGTTTAACTTCTCGAAGTTTGTGATATGTACTTTTTTAGAACAGAGAGAGTAAAATGAGCTCATGGGTGATACTGATGTGATGTTTTAAATATAGTTATCAACCTTAACTCATTTACAATGAGTTCCTTAGCTCATGAATGGTACTTCTAGGAGTCAAATAAACTTGAATTTGATGAAACCTCTACTAAGATACACAATATTAAATAAGTATCATTAGATTCATATATCATAAGAGATACATATGTTTTTTATAAATTTAGTTAAATTTGAAAATTGTTTGATTTCTTAGAGTGCACCATATGTACTTATTTTAGAATAGAGAGAGTACAATAAACTCATAGATGGTACTCATGTGATGGTCTAAAATAATCCTTCTATCCCAAAATAAATGTTAAGTTTGACTATATTTATAAAAAAATTACCTTCACTAGTGGTGGCATGAATACGTAGTATCCTATTCGGTGACAACAATTACCTTCACTAGTGCAATCCCGGCCGGCCGGCATGATTGATCGCGAACGACCTAAAGTACCAACAACAACTAGGTATGATGAACATAA
>JADLZL010003118.1:0-199426 GCA_015844335.1 Chrysopogon serrulatus | reverse complement strand
ATCTGCTTGTGAACCCTGAGACAGGGATGCGTGCTGATGGTAGTGTTGACAGTAAACCAGGGTCCAGCGGCCGGTTGGGTCTCGGAGCTTCTGCCGATCCAAATGATATTTTCTTATCGTAAGCAAAGGAGCACGACGTATCATTCTTCCATCACATCTCGCTCATCGACGTCAAGGTGAGGGCTGCAGAGATGGCTCGTGCACTCCATTTTTTCCAACATTTCCAGGTGATGCTGTATGGTTACATGAGATGACAAAATTGTAAAAACTATCTTGTCATTATTGTACGATGTAACTTTGTATGGCAAATGTGATCTACAGCTTCTTAATTCCAAACGTAATTGGCCCAGTTTATAATTATGCATATTCCAGAGATTTGTTGTTTACTTGTCCTACTGCAACCTGCTTCCAAAAAATATTAGGTAGTCTAAAAATTTATTTATCTCCTACTTTTGTAGCAATGAAATTATAACCACAACAGAGTGCTTTTTATAAACATGAACTGTAATGTCATGAGTTTTTTTCATTAATTTGGTGAAATCTCCAATAGACACTAATCATTATTAAGTCTCGAGGGACGATGTGGTGAAGCTGCTCATTATATTTCTCAAATCAAACTTAAAAGTGGGAGAACTGATAAGACGATGAATTACTCTATTTCTTAAGCAGTGAGTCATCAAGTAAACAAATGAGAAAGAAAAGTCATGGTCAAGTATGTATTTTGGTCGTCCAAGTAAATATATATGTGCTTTGAGAGCTTTTCATTATTCACCAATAATCTAGCGTGATTTCTTACTAAATATCCCTTCTATATTATCGACGGAAAACTCAAGAATACATTTAACATTCTTGTCAATACATTATTTTCATTATGATCGGTATCCTTAATGGAAAAAAAAATTAGCTCCATAAACTGTCATGATAAAGCCTACAAAAGTAGTATATATTGCATTTTGAATAGTAAAATCTTCTATTAGGGATGGTGAGCTTTCCAAGATCCTCATAGCATCCACCAGCCCTCTCTCTCTCTCCATGTCCTGTAACGGCTTTTCGGATCGGTTCAGCCCAGGGTAAGATCGGAAGCCACATAACCAAGGCATCGTCATGCTTCACAGGGTAGAAGAGACCCATCGTCCAAAACCTCCACGGACCCATGAGTAGCCGTGACACTAGCCCTATCCTGACGTGTCTTGCGACAAAAATCAAACGAAAAAAATTACGTATTTTGCGAGAAAAAACTTAACTACGAAATTCACTGGACAGAGTTTACATCCATGGTGTATACTATTCTAATTATTCTGACTGACTTAAAAATATATATAATATCACATTATTATTAGATAAATCGTTAAATCTATTTTGCTTACATTTCTCTGAATATTCACAACTACATTTACATTACTCTGAATATTCACCACTACATTTTACAATTCTTCTCAAAGAGACTTTGTATCCTTGAATGTTCACCATTAGTCCCAACAACTGCAGCCAAAGCTTGAATTTGAAGAGCCCACGCCCGAAGCGCCACCAGAGCTCTAAGAACTGGGAAGAGCCACTTCCAAATATGCCGATAGCCTGTACTTGCAAACAAGAAGAGTTTCTGCACAAATGATTCCAAAGTTACTCCACCAGACCAAAAGCTCTCGCAGGCCCATCTTCGGAGATACTCCCTCCGTCCCAAGCCGTGTCTGTGAGGAGGGCATAGTTTTTTAACAATAAAGTACTTTTGGGACGGAGGGAGTATCCACAATACCAAAAGCCCTCGCGAGCAAGGAAGCCAACCATGTCCCAAAACAAGGGATGAAATTGCCACAAAACAGGGTGAAAGGGACAGTGTGATTGTTGTGACCAGAACTCCAAACTTAATAAAAAACTGAAACAAATGACAACCAATTCTTCCAACGGGAAGGCATGTGCCAGCAGAAAGGGCCCAGAAAATCAGGGTGTCAGATCCAGGTGAGTTGAAGCTGGCTCGGATTCAATCTCGCAAGATGGCAGGATGATTGCCGATTGCCTGGACCAGATTTTAGTTTCAAAGTCCAAACAAGAAGCTGATCTTGCAAAGCACACAAAAGAAACTGTTAAGAGCATGGCAAGCTCAAACAACGAAACCAGCATTAACACAATTATGGCAAGATAACATAATCCTGAAAAACAAGAAATATTAGCAAAGCATTGCATCAGACATCCAAGGAAGAATTTAGCAGCACTAGCTCTCAAGCCTGGCAAAGGCGAAAGCTCTTAGGCGGCAACTGCGAATGTAGAGAAACAAGCCTTGATTTTATCATCATTTGCAATGCACCAATCAATAACAAGCAAACGCTCATCTACGGAACCTATCATACATTCATACAGAAAATAAGACAATGGAGTCAGATTTGATAACATGTCAATCAGCAGAGGTCCAGTAGTTTGGATCCTAAGACTGGGGCGACAAAACCATATCATCATCCTCCAAAAAAGCTAACAATTAGCAAATAAAACATTGAAAGAGGAGAAAAAACAGTTCTTGACTAACAATACACAAAAACCAAAGAATCAACAAACAAATCAAAGCACCAAAGGATAATACTATAAAACACATAGCATCATAGATAGTTATGTGAGCCCCTCAGAGACCCGATTTAAATCACACACCACAAATGAATCAAACAACAGCAGATGTTAGCCCCATCACAAACAAACCACAAAGGTTATGATTGAATGGACACCTGCAGCTGAGAGAGACAGCTGCTGGTTACAGTGTCAAACGGCACTTCCTATCGGTAGGTCTTGAGATCTTCACAGGGACTAGGATACAGAATTTGATATACATATTGATAGTAAAAAATTAATGAAATAAATATATTACATATCAAAAGTAACTACAGTCAAGCAACCTAAGCTGGGAAAAACAGATGGGATAATTGTTTTGCTTATAACTAGTCAAGCAATCCTAAGCTAGGCCAAATAGATGGAATATACATTAGTGATACACAATCCTCAGAAAGCCAGACAACTGTCGTCACAAGTAAATCTGACGGTAATTCCAGAAGTATAGCTAATCATCACAGGCTTCAAGGTACAGTGGTTAACAATTGTACTACAATTTAAATAGTACATGGAACAGAACAGAAGGCAACAGAGAAAAAAAAAAAAGAAAGAACAGCAGGGGGGATTGTTATTCAGTGGTGGCGATATGGTTATTTGGTTCGATTCCGCCAGCAAATGTCCTCAATTCTTTCAGAAGAGGGAGCTTGTTTCACATCATCATAACACCATCCCAGAATTCCCGAATTGTAAATTTGAAGGCAGAAGAAAAAAATCTGTAATTAGGAGGATCAAAAAGGGAACCATATGGCTCAATTCAGCAGGATAATCGGCATACAGATTAATCTCATTAAAAGAGATAGACATGTGATTTGGTCTGTTGAGCTTGAATATTTCCAAGTCGTCACAGCCAAACTTTTATTGATCCAAAAATGAATCTAATCTAAAATTTAAAAATCATAAATGATTGTGAATGGAAACAATTAGGCACCAATTGCCAAAAAGATTCATGGTCATGAAAAGGCCTCAGACCGTCCTAGTTCATGATAAATATCAACAGATTAGACAAAATTTTGCCTCTTCTGAAACCATCATGTCATCAAAGGCCAAGATCGACGACCAAAGTAAAACAGCCAGTTTTTGCTCCAATTATTGAAAACAAAGTACGCATAAAAAACAAGATATTAAACTGTCATCTAAATACAGAAATGTGTCAGAAAAAGGTTCTCAGCACCCTTTTGAAGGAATCAGACAGGGATAACTGTATTTTACTTGTGTTATCATCATCCACATCTCTAAACAGAACAGAACAGAACAGAACAAAGAAACAAAAACAAGTTTCAGGATCTATCAGATCTTCCTATTCAATATGAAAGAACTGTCATGGAGCATCACAATCACAAAGATTGAACGCTTTCCCTTTCAAAGTTGCACATCATTTAGATCCCGAAGCAAAAGCGGAAACAATCTACTAGCAATTTTACATGTGAACGAATATATGTGGCCTTTCCAGGATCAGATTGGCATTAGAACGCCACCAATCAGGATATAACCACACATCAAGAGAATAGCATGTTGCGCCCGAGCCATTATACCATGAGGAACGAAATCATCCTCCGGAATTGGTAATGGACGCATGCAACAAAAGATATTTTCTAATAACTACGAAACAAACAAAGAAGTATGCTGGTTCGTGAGATTTGAGTTCAGACAGCCAAGGGTTTGGTCTTCAACTACCACCAACGGAGTAGCAGCATCAGAAACTCTAGTCCAAAACACAGTTGTTCATCATTACTCGAAATCTCGTTCTACCATTGCATTGCAACGGGAAATAAAGAGCACCAATCTAGTTTATATGTAAACAGCGAAAAGGTTGAAGACTGTGAATTGGGAGCTCAGACAGCCAAGGGTTTGATCGTCAAATACTACCGTGGTAGTATCAGAAACTCTAGTCCACGAAAGATTGCTCATCACCGCTCCTATCACCAAATCATCATAGGGCTCATATTACTTCTAAAGGGTATGGAGAAATATTTGAAGCTAGTTTCACATTGAATCAGACATCCAAGGAGCAAGGAGCTCTAGATCTCAACCCTGGCAGAGCAACAGCTCTAAGGCAGCAACTGCAAGGCACATGTAGCATGTAGCTCAGGCATCCAAGGAAGCATCTGACAGCACTAGGCAGAGGAAAGCTCTTGGGCGGCTACTGTGAACGATGAAAACCAGCCTTATTATCATCACAGCATATATGAACTTACCAAACTACCAAATAATTTGTGTAAATAAAGCAGTAACTGTAATCACAGATACCGGCTCTGTGGACAGATTGAGAAACAGTCCCCAGGTTCCTATCAACATGTGAAACGTGGAAACAACTCTGTATAGGCCTAATCATAGCATCACCAGTCAATGCTCATGGCTACTGGAGACGTGGCATCAGGCCCATAAGACATCAGGGTCCCTCAGAGACACTACTTAAATAGTTAAATCACACCCCAAAGATACACCAAAATGCACAAGTGAGCTCCATCCCATAAAGAAAAACACAGGCCAGTACAAGGATTGACACATGCAATTGAGGCAGCTGCTATTTAGAGTCAAACGGCAATTCCTATACTAGTAGCAAGGTCTTGAGATCTTGATTCTTCACTGAATCTCATAGAATTTTAACGAATAAACTGACAGGCAAAACAAATTTAAGAAAACACTTATTGACTTGTCTCATCAAATTAGAGAAGGCAAGATCAAAGCAGTCATCCTACTTTGATATAGGTTATAACACTGTGCCAGAAGGTGTCCGAAGATAGTTTCAAGGTTTGATCTACCCTAAACCCCAACAATGGAAAACAAAGAAAGGCCACACACATGAGCAAAAGAAATTTTGCAAGGGCTTGATGAAGCAAAGTGAGAAATGTTGGACATCGGGATGCACACACTGTTTGACAGGACAGTGAATGCATGATAACTTATTCCAAGCTCGCTATTGGCAACGTACAGCGCTAAATGCACTACGGAAAGAAGCACATCAGAGACTCTAATTTGTTGCCTCCAAAGACACAACATAAACAGTGATAATTATTGAAGAGAAACCCTGAAACAAGCAAGATTAACCTAATGGTAATTCCAGACGTTCAGCTAAACATTACTCCCTTACCAGTGCAACATTCCAGGCATATCATATGGATGAGCCCAAATGTTGCCAAACTATCTGCAAGGGCCCAACGGAGACATGCATTTGAAGCCAGATAAAAGTAAATGCAAAATGCAAATTCAAGATGCAACTTTAGAAAGATGCTAGTGCTGCCCTAGGTTATAGAACTGTCCCAGAAGGTGACAGTTTCAAGGTTTCACCATCTGATACAACAAAAAAAAAAAAAAACAATAGAACCATTTTAATTTCAACAACATGAAAAGGTAAAATCCTCCAACACAAAGTATAAATTTTACAAAATAGATAGATAAGACGAAAGATAAAGGGGAAAAACAGATAACAGGATAATTCAGATGGCTCAGTTCAGCAGGATATTCGGCATACAGGTCAAACTCATTTAAAGAGATTGACATGTGATTCGGTCTGTTGAGCTTGAATATTACCAAGTCGTCACGGCCATCACTCTTAAATCCATTTATCAAGCTATCAAATCAATCACCAACATTTCAAATAAATTAAACTCACAAGTGAACAAATGGCCCTGCACCAACCTAGTTCATCATAGATATCAACAGAAAATAGGCAAACATTTGCCAGCTCAAAACAATCATCTCATCAAATGCCAAGATCCAACAATAAACAATCAACTTTTGTTCTGATTTAAAATAAAACAACGGTGAGAAGTACATTTAACTACTATAAATACATAGTTGTGTCAGAATAAAGTTTTCTCAGCACCCTTTAGAAGGAATAAGACAGGGATAACTGTATTTTACTTTTTTTATCATCATCCACACCTCCAACTAGACCACTCAAACAATAAAATAGTTCCATGCACCCATCAGATCTTTCTATTCAAAATGAAAGATATCATGGTACACAACACTATCGAACATATCAGACACTTCAATTTTAAAGTTTTACATTGCTTATATCACAAAAACACATGGGTGAATTTTTCAGCTTTGCATCTGATGGAATATATGTGGCCTTTCCAGGATTGGATTGGCACATAATACGCCACCAATCAGGATATAACCACAACTATTTAGAATAGCATTGTTGCGTCCGAGCCATTATACAATAGAGGAACAGAATAACCCTCCAGAATTGGTAATGGACGCATTTATTTAATTAAAAAAAAGGAAAAAAAAACTACATCTAAAATAACGAAGATACTGCTCACTTGTGAGATTTGAGTTCAGACAGCCAAGGGTTTGGTCTTCAGCTACCACAAGTATCAGAAACTCTAGTCCAAAACACAATTGCTCATCACCACTCAAAATCTCACTTCTCAGAGCAGTTAGTAAAGAACAATGTAAACTAATAATAAAAATGTTGAGTACTGGTACTTGGGGCACAGACAGACAAGGGTTTGATCATCAAATACTACCATGGTAGCACTTTGTGTTTCTAGGCATCATTATTCTAAGCAAAAGCTGTGCAGCTGTGGTGCTTTCTATACAATCTCAAAGCAAATTGGTCAGTCCTGTTATAAACACAACTAAAGCAGGGCGTGAGCTACATGCAAAGGCAGCCAAAACTACTAGTTGCACACCAGGCAGGTGAATTAGAATGACATGAGTAGCTAACTCCTTGTTCTGAAGGCTAAAATAAATTATGTTACAATGAAAAGGCAAAATATGTGGCAAACACAGAAGTAAACAATCTTGTGCTGTTATTTAACTCCCAACTCACAGTACAGAGCCGAAGCTGATGACAACACACACTCTCCGAGTTTTTCAGCCTCAACACAAATCAGAAAGCACTAGTGCAAGGATAGTTAAACTCGGTACAGATTTACACAGTATAATTATTTGCAAGAAACAACTAAACTACAATACTCTTATTAAACTGCAAAAGCGCAAATGCATTTGGACACTGCCCAGACTTGTCAAGCGAGTGCAACAGCTCAAAGTAGGTTCTACCTGACAAGCAGGTACTTGAAGCCGATTGCAGCCTCAAAACATTGGGCGACTTCAAACCGTGGCCAAAGGTATGCAAGGTCAGGACTAAGAACAAATGTATTATAAGTATGGGTTTGTCAGAACATGACACAAATCAAGGCTCAGATATAAATCAGCTTTATCTTTCATGAGTTATCAGAAGCAGAACTGGCATTGTAAGCTGAATGGTTGTATCATCACTGCCAAATCAATGACATGAACGAAATAAGCTGATGCAGAAAGTAACAAGAGACAATTGAATGATTACTAGATGGCTCATATTAAGAAATTCAACCATTAATTTTCCCTTTGCTTCACGGGTTAGATCAGAAGCGCGGGTAATGTCAAATCACTGCCATCAATCAAACGAAACAGCAAACATAACGTACTAAGAAATGTTGTACATATTAGGAATATCTGTATCCATTTCTTTGACACAGACCAATCACAAGATTCGTCAGGGCCTGCAACACTGAATGGCATAGTGGATCTAGCACAGGCATTGGGGCTTCCTTCTTCAAGTAGTAAATCCGACAAGCCCGGGGTTAGCACCGTGCAGAAACTGAGCTAGATATTAAATCGCGAGCGAGATTAAAATAACACAAACAGACAGGAGATAAAACTGTAGTCAAGCAACAATCATATTGCCTACTGGATTCATGGCAACTGAAACGATTTCTTGACGCGTCGATCTATCCCCTCCTTGCGTGAGCGGCGCAGCACGGAAGAATTCGTGCCCCCGCCATCATGAATAGGAGAGGAAATCAGTACGGCATACAAAACGAAACGATGAAAAAAAGCAAAAACTCCGTCCAGCAAAAACACAGCGGACGACAAACGAAAGCTTAGACGATGAGGCGCGGAGGCAACCAGGGCGACAAGCGAAAGCTGGCGAGGTGGTGATGGCGGCGGCGGCGGCGGCGGCTGGTTCCTGAAACCCTAGGTAGGAAACCGGAGCACGGGTTGGCCATTTTATAGCCTCCGTGGCGGCGAACGGGTCTAGGGCAAACGGCAAACAGGCAAAGCCGAGGTCAAGCGAGCCGCTTGCTTCTCCTCCACAACGAGCCGACCATGCGACACGGCTGAGCCGACGGACAGGCTCGAGCTCGATCCCATGGCTGGGCCCTGGTTGAGGCCCGTTGCGTGTCTGGGCTCGAAAACTCCCATGGGCCGCCTATAGGCCCTTCCGGCCTTCCCTGCTTGTCCCCCAATTCCCTTCGTGGCATTCGCCGTCTTGGCTTCATCCTCTCGGCCGCCGCCCGCCGTCTCGACTGCAGCAAGCGGGGCTGCTGCTGTCCGCCGCGTCCAGCAGGAGGAGCCATGCGGGAGGGGATGAGGGAGAGGGACCGAGGCGGGAGCCCGGACGTGTCGGGCCCTCCGCCCTTCCGCGGGCCGGCGTACAAGACGAAGCTGTGCGCGCTGTGGAGAGGCCGGGGCGGCTGCCCCCGCCCCAACTGCGGGTTCGCCCACGGCGAGGCTGAGCTCCGGAGGCCGCCCCCGCGCGCCTCCTTCCAGCCTCGCCCCCGACCTGGTATGCACCGCGCGCACCTCCCTCCCGCTCCCATTCTCGATCCGCGCTTTGTTTGTCGTGTTAGGGCTTTGCATCGCCTTACTGTCTGTCTGCTTCTGGGTTTTGCCGTGCCCAAAATGTTGTCGATTGTATGTCTATCTGACGGATTAGGTTATTTGGATGGTTTCAATCCGAGGCACTAGTGTGCTCTTCTTCAAAGAGATGCATTTTCTGCCTGTTTATTGATCGAGTTATTGGGATGATTGGTTGATGACTGGAGGCACAGCCCAATGTTCGAATTCGAATGCTAGTGGTGCGGCAAACACTGACAGGTAGCAATGAGATCTGAATCATATGGTCTCAGGAGCAGAGCTAGCAAACAGGGAAGATAGTTGCAACTGCAAGAATTATATAATGGTAACAAACTTGCATGTGACCATTCTGGGAGGCTTTATAGTTTCTACTCTTGGCTGAGAAGACTCTACACTTCAATTGCATGACAGTATGATGGTTCGGCGCCTGAATCTTTTCTCAGTTCGTGTTATATCTTCTCGTCTTATGGTGCATATACATACACTATGATTCCCGTGTAGTGGTACTTGAACTGAGTGCTTGCTATTGCAGAACACAAAAATCATCAGCAAGCCTGATTTCATTGCAGATAATCCTGGCATCGTGGTTATTATTTTGATTTTACAATAGATGTCTCATGGGCAGATTTGTTGAGTTTGTTTGACTGCTTCCAGATGATGACACATCCTATTTCCATCATGGCCTTCTTTTCAGTTGGTAATTGGTCATTTATGATCGCTTGAATGCTTAACCTGCCACAGAACTTAATATGGAAGATATCATACATTTTATCTTCTCGATGAGATCCATGCTATGGTCAGAGAGCTTTAACTATGCTGTTAGAAGCTTTGCAACTAACTGAAACAAGCCATTTGAATATACTGCATCAAGCTATATCCGTGGCTTTATTGTTACGTGCTCTTCAAGTATCATCTTGGAACAAGATTTTTGGCAGTCATATCAATAACATCTGATCATCAAGTGAATTAAATTTATTTTGGGTGCTATTGGAGTTTTGGAAGATTTTACGTCATGATGATTGGAACATGATAGCTAATTAATTTTGGCGATTCCATCCAAATTTACTTCAGGTGATTGGTATTACAAGTACTGGATCTATTCTAAGTGGTGAATCATGATGTATAATCATGTATTGGCATCTACTCTTTCATTAGTTGTATTGGCTCGTCTGTGTTTATGGCCTATGGTGTTCTTGTGGACCCTCTAATTCTTGTAAGCTAATTGAATAACCATATGGCTCAAGGTTGTGGTAAGCTTATTAATGGGTTTCTGTGTTGCCTTGTATCTATGCAGCTCCATCTAACATTTCTTTGATGGCATAATGTTTTTTTTGGGTAAATCCTCCATCTTTCTGATCTGCAGGGAGAAGGGATTACAGAGATCATGAGTTTAGAGTCAGGCCTGAGAGAAGACACTCACCCCGGTATTCCCCTGAAAGAGATTTCAGGCGTCGCTCATTTCGTGATAAGAGACCAAGTTCTGAAGATAGGGGTAATCACCTTTTCTGTGCACACTTACGCCAATTAAGAATATTTGCCATTCTCCATTCTATCTTCTAACTACTCCCTGAAATTTAATTTGCAGGATCTAGCCATTCAAGATCACCTATTAGGAGGAGGTATGTAGGAACGATTATTGGGGATTCATTTCAGACTGGCTGCTGTTCAGTTTGTTGTGCATTCAGTTAACTCAGTATATACTTAATACTTAAATTTATTTATTCCATTGGGCTAGTGTATCTTCATGTGGCATCATGACTTATTCCCTGCTGATTTATTTATTTCCTTTATTTTTTTTATCTGTGCGAGCTACAGTGTTAAGTTTGTGCTTTATGAGACCCTTTATTCTATTGTTCAACCACAATCTACCATTGGGTCTAATTATTATCCAGTTATAACATTGGGGTGGGGGTGTAGGGTCTTCAATGTTGGTTTAACCTGTTGTCAAAAAAACTTTGTTGTTTTAACCGAGTTTTGATCTTATGTTAGACATGTGACCTGTATACATGCTTTTTTTTTTTTTTGCAACTTTGTGGCTTCTGAAATTGCCTATCTTTATCTTTATGTTCTATGGATTGTTCAGTGAGAGAAAACATAGCAAAAGTCCTGATGGTGGAAAAACCGATTCATCCCTAAGTTTTAGAAGTTCTGATAACGAAGACAGAGGAAAAGATGAAAGGTACTTAAGCAGTGATGAGAAAAATGGTCGTGAAGAACAAGTAAGTTTGAACTATGCGATCCATCACATTTTCATGATAACATACAAGTGAATCTATCCCCATATTCCTAGACCTTTTTATATATTTACATGTGTCCTACAGCTGAAACAAATGCATCTGGACATGGAAGCATTGCGTGAAGATAAATCGAAGCTGGAGGTCAGTTATGACTTTCGAGGACATATCTTACATATTGATTACTTATCACCTTGAGTTGTTAATATATTCGGAGGAATTGAAATGATAATGCATGGATTCCATCAGTTCATTTTATTCTCCAGTTGATCACGGTTGTGTTTTTTTTAGTTGCTCTATGATTTGAATTGTTCCCTCTTTTTGTTATTTTTCTGCCTTAACTGTAATGATTGTGATGAAACTTTATTGTTGTGGAATTTCTCATCTATGTTACAAGACATTTAAATTAATCCATTAAGATCAAGTAGAAACTTGTGTGGATGAGGACTATGCAACAGTCCTGATTACCAAATTAGCATAATCAACCTTGGCTGTATATATAGATATTACAACTTTTCACTGTTCACTATATCACAGGCGATATTGGAGAAGAAGACTGATGAAGAGCATAAACTTTTTAGCAGAGTAGAAGAGCTTGAATTGCAATTGAACAAAGAGAAAGAAGATTGCCAAAGGTCTTATATTTCTACAAAATACTACTTTCCATATCAGTTGGTGGATTCTTCAGCATAAGAGAAGATCACCAAGTATTGTTTCTTCCCCCTAATGTCTCCTTTTCAATTTAGGATGACCTCCAAAACCAAAAAGCTAATCAAAGCACATGGGCGTTATATAAAAGCACAGGAGGATTTAAAGAGGCAAGTTTCTTTTCCCCATATATTAAATGTACCTGAACTTTTGTATGGCCTGAAATAAAACATAATAGCGCTCCTAGTCTTAGTCCTTTCATGAATACCACATAGTTGTTCAACATTTTGAGGTATGCAGGTCTCAGGCCCGCTTTGAGAGGCTAGCAGATTTGCTTGCTTCAGATATTTTGAAGCCTTCTGCCAAGGAGCAGGGTTCCATCGGGATTACTGCCAATGAAGATCCATATAATACTAATGAAATGAGCCCAAGTGACCAAAGACAAAACCATGTTTCATCGTCGAGAAAAAGACTTTCTCTCCCAATAAGTGAAGAAGCAAAAACTGGTAAACCTTCATGAAATTTTTGTAGATATAAATTTGATACTGGAATGTTATTGTTTATCCATATTGATCAAGTCTGTCAAGATAGTTATTACCTATTCTCCACTTCCCTCTTACTGGTTGATTCTTGACATATCTCCTTTTCTCATTCATGGGCATCATTATCTTGAATATGTGCACATTTTACCACATTTTTTTTCATGTGTAAACTGTTGTTTTTTTAGGAAAGAGACAGAGAGAGAATGGTGATGATATGATCCCAACATCAGAGAACTATAGACCTGAAGATGCTCTAGAACATGTCCAAGATAGCAAGGGAACTGATCTACCAGAATCATTTACAGTGAAGAAGTTAAGGGTGGGTGACTACAATGATGTAGGAAACATTGTCTCTTCAAGCAATATTTTTGCGGATAGGGTGAGACGTCTTTCTTGCATTAACTCACTTAACAAATTTGTTTATAATCATTTACTAAGTATGTCATGATCTGTTGCCTCATTATGTTATTAGACGTTCTCTTTAATGTCCTTTGTTATCCTTCAGCTATTGTACTTCTGTAAATTCCATGGAAATTTCTGTAGTTTTGTGAGTTTGTATCATAGAATTTAGGAGAGGTTTCAGAATATGGGTCTCAATATGCTTGCCTCACTAAAGACATAACACTCAATTCTCGCGACTTTCGAAATTTGACACCGGAGACACCCAATCTTTATTTCAGGTGTTTCTATCCCATTTTCTCTGTTTTCGTTTTCCTTTTCCATTTTATTTCCCAACCATTGTTTTAAATAGTGGGCTAAGGTGTTTAGCGGTATCTAGCGGGATATAGCAGCATAATTATACAAGAACACAAATAGCAAAGGCTATAGCGGGAGATTGCTCTTAAAACAATGTTCCCAACACATGTTAGTGGACCATTATGCAGTTGCCTCTCATCCCTTCACACAGAACACATCTGGAGCCTGACCGCTGTCCACAGTCACTTGCTCTCTCTGGTGAATCATTCCCGAGCAACTCACACTTTCTTCCTCTGTCACCTCCAACACATTCGATCACAAGGTCCTCTCCAGCCATTGCAAGGTATGACCTGACCAGGCTAGAGTTGATGCACCACACAGAGCCCATGTGGGCAGCCAATTCCTGTGTCATGAACAGCTGAGTGACTAACTGAGCACCTTGCACGCCTTCCCATACAGCCACACCTGGACCCTTACAGCACTGCACGAGCCAATGCCATCATGGCTGTCCAGGTGGCAGAATTGAGGCTCTAAACTTCTTTCTCCTCCCCTTACTCGGTGCTGCAGCGACCAGACGCGACAGTGGCCACCAAGTTCCTGATGCCATGCAGCCACCTTCCTATCTTCCCCTGAGGCTTGGATGTGGTGGTGGACGACGATGTGGCAGCTGTCAACAGCTTCATTAGACCAAGCACAGTTGATGAGTGAACTCAAACTCCTTGAAGATGAACTGCTGGCCAGTACGCACCTCCGATACTACCTCATGCACCTTACCAACCTTGATTCTGTGATGTTGCTTCCTGTTCTGTCATTTTTCCCCACTCCCACTGGTGGAGCTCTGCCGCTGCGCAACTCCATGCAGTAGCTTGCGTCCTTAGGTGGCGCATCAGGACGAGCGATATTCAGCTGTGGGTTGGCAGTGGCACAATTCCGGAGCACGGTTAGGGGGGGTCCTGAGTAGGGTGCGGCGCATGGGAAGAGCACGGACGGTGAAGGTCCAACCAGCAGGAATAGCAGCACAAGAGACAAGACGAACAGGAGAGCCACGCATTGATATGTTGGGCCGCTCACCCTCTAGACGTGTTTGGTTGCCTGGGCGAGCCTCTAGGCTATGCTATCCTTTGGGCAATCTTACTGAATGATTGAATAACTATGGAGGAACAGATGTCTATTTTGTAGAATATAACGTGGATATAGGACTAGATCTTCAAGTGGCCATATAGGTGGCACCAGTAAATGGTTACAGTGATTTCAATTGTTCAGCAATAATAACTTTATTTATCTATATGTAGCCCCATGTTACCAAGAAGTATCAAGCAACTGGGTTATGATACCATTGATTTTCTTTGTTATTATCTATTGTGTAGAAGATGAAACAGCCTAATTTTAGCATATCCTTCTTGGTCAAGCAACTCATTGCATATGCATCTTATTATTTACAGTAATATGTCATAAAGCAAATCTTTAGTCATGTAAAAGTTGTAATAATACTTTTCCTTGATCATTTTCAAGAAGTTTGCAGTGTTTTTCTAGGGTCTGATGGATTCTTGTGCTATTTCGAGTCTACACATCTCTTCCTAACCTATAATTTATCTTTTAAAATATTTTAGCGTAGCATGGAATATTATTATGTTGTAGTTTTCCTGACTTAAATGTATTTTGATTTTTCTCTAATGCTAAGTTTTGTCAGTGCCACTTTCTGTTTCGGATACTAACAGCCCATGTATCATTTTTGGAAGACATTTAAATATGTTTTGAAAATTAGCTTTCGTATGCAGTTATTGAAACAAACTCTTGACACTATGCCTTCTGTTTTGTATTCAGTACAAGGGCGATGATGAGGAAGTTGATGTTGATTAGTGAGCGGATGCTGTTGGTGGTTGATAATGATTTGAGCTGTAAGAAGCAATTTCAACAGACGACATCGATGCCAGCTTCTGAAGTTACATGTATGCGTTTTGCTTCGGGTAATTGGGGCTGGTATATTTGGTAGCTATTTATGTGCTCAGACTTGAGTTGTGATGCTGTCAAACATGAGTACATTCTTTTTCTTTTTCTTAATGTTTCCTGAGGCTCGAAGAGGATACTAATCTGTACTCGTCTCATGTATTATTCTAATATTCTTAGCCAGTTTGCGTATTATTTGAGACTTTTGGATTGGTTGTGTTATTCCGCCTCAGCGGCTCAGCCTCAGGTTACAAACCATGTGTCCATGATCCATCTACACATCATGAAATGCATGCGTTATCCTTAAAACTTACCAAAGTCTATGAACTCTGATACTAGAGGTTCATGAAGTTGTGGACTAAAAAAAAATACAAGTTTGACCTGCCAACATGGAATCTCCTCATTGTCATGCCATGTACTCATGTTAGCAACCTTAGCCCTTAGGGCGTCCTTAGCATTTTATTCTGGAAGAAAAAGCCTGGGCGTCCTTGTCATCACAATAAAAAAAAAAAAATCAGCAAAATGAGAGAGCAGGGAGGGAGAAGAGAGAGAACTGGAGGACCACGCAAGGCTGAACATCCATCTTCACTAGCTCTAGTTCCCATGGCCATTGCAGCTTTCTTCACCATTAAGTTTCTGCGAGACTGGAGATCTGGTAATGGGCTCTAGAAACGGCGGCATTAGAGCAACTCCAAGAGATTATGTAAAAGAAGAGTCTAAAATTCATGATTTGGCCATTCTCTAAAATAGAACATCCTTCAAAAGAGTAGAGCAATGCAACAGCCTTTTTTAAATTTCTCATTGTCTATTTTTTAAAGCTGACATGTCATGCTGAGATTGGTTGGCTTCTCCGTTTTCTGTACTCCCACAATTTGCGGACACCAGCAAGCAGATGGCGAGCCTTCAAGGCTAGCTTTTTTTCCCCACCGAGAAGTGCGGAATCGATAACTTGTTATTTTGGAAAACACGATAGCATATCTGTTGGACGTGTTTTTTCCACCGTAATCGCTAAATCGGAAATCACGGAGGTGTATACCGAGGCTGTTGGAGTTGCTCTTAGGCCAGCACCAGCAGCAGTTCTCGCACAAAGGGATTTGGAAGGGGTAGGGGTGAACGACAGGAGAGGGAAAGGGGTGGAGAACAGGATCGCGAGGGAGAAGAGTGGGGAGAGGGGAATTAGGAAAGAGGTTGGCGGTAGCAAAAATAGATGTTTTGCCTTAAAATTCTTATGCTCGGATGTTTTCGTGCACGTAACAATTGTGCTCTTAATAAAGACGATATAAGCGAGGAGCCCTTTTGAATTTTACGGAACTTATGAACCTGATGGATCACAATCCCAATATATGTTAGTGAATGAAGTGATTTTGGTGATGTGAATAGATTGAATGAAGACAAAATTGCATGTGTGAGTGGATATGTTGATGTAGTCAGCTTGAATGGCGAGATAGAAGGCTAGTGGATATTAAAAATATAGGTTCCAGAAAAGTCTAGGGTGTGTTCCGCCGGCTGGAGAACCAGCCACTCCAGCTGCTGCTATAGTGCTGATGTGAGAGGGGACATCAGCTCCGGCTGGAGCAGCAGCCACGGAAGCAACCAGCCGAACACGCCCCTAGAGATAGATTGGGATTTGATAAAACCAAACAAAATGCTTAGAGCTCATGCTTAAAAAACTCCCTCTACCCCCCCCCCCCCCAAAAAAAAATCTTGATGTTTTAGTTTTGTTATAAGTCAAGCTATCTTACGTTTGATCAAATGTATAGATAAATTTACTACTATTTGTGATACCAAATAACTATGAAAATATGTTACATGGCAAATCTATCTAATGGTACTTATTTGATATAATATAAACATTAGAATTGTAGTGTATAAATTTGGTTAAACTTTGAATAGTTTTGACTTTGGACAAAACTAGAACATCATTTTTTTGGGATAGAGAGCAAATTTAGATCTAGAAAAATAAAAAATATATATTGATATGTAAATGTGTTTTAAAAAAAATTTCAAAACAAAAACATAATACATAGCTAATATGAATGCATTCGACATTAATGTATGTTGCATTCATTTTGATTGCATCTTATAATTTCTCATTTTCCTAGATCTAAACCAAGCTTTTTAAAATATTTTCGTGAGCTCTTAGTATTTTATTTGGATTTTAATATCTCAATATAATCGCCATCCTATCCTATTACATACATGATGGGCCGACTGATTTAAAGGAAAACATGATGGGCCGATTGGAGTCTGGATCGGGACCGTCTGGTCCAGCGGCCTTTAGTCCTTTGCGAGGCCAGCGTGGCACCTTGCGGACTCTCTCGGCCTCGTCCCCTCTCTCCCCCGTCCCCTCTCCGCCGCCGCGCCGTCACCCGTCACCGGCTCTCGGAGCCCTACCCTCTTCTCGCCGGAGCCCCGTATGGACCGGCAACCCCAGGACTACGCGGCCGCGGCCATGGCGTACGCGCAGGGGCAGCAGCAACCGCCGCCGCAGTACGGTGGGTACCACCCGCAGGCGCCGCCGCCTCAGTACCCGCCCCACCCCTTACGGCGCGCCGCTCCCGCAGTACCCGCCCGGGCCCTACGCGCGCCCCATGCCGCCGGCCTACTCCCACCTGCCGCCGCACCAGCAGCCGCCTCCCCGTACGCGGCGCACCCGCCACCGCCGCACGTCTTGTCCACGCCCTCCCCGCCACCGCACCACCCTTACATGCACCCGCCGCCGCCGTTTGAATCCGCCCCGCCGCCGCCGGCCGCACCCCCCGCCGATCCGGAGCTCCAGAAGCGCATCGACAAGCTCGTCGAGTACATCGCCAAGAACGGGCCGGAGTTCGAGGCCATGATCCGCGACAAGCAGCACGACAACCCGGACTACGCCTTCGTCTTCGGCGGGGAAGGTCACGCCTACTACAGGTACATGCTCTGGCTCTTGCCGCGCCCGCCGGTGCCGGCGCCCTACCCGCCGGGCTCGATGCATATGATGCCGCCTATGGGCCCTATGATGAGGGGGCCGCCGATTCACCAGCCGGGGTACCCGCCATACTATGACCAGCACCAGCAGTTTGCTGCTGCTCATGGCCATGGGGACTATGAAGCTGCGGCGCAACCGTTCAAGGGACTGTCCGGACCGCTCCCTGCAGATGTTGCTGCTGAGCTGCAAGATGTGCTTAACAATCTTAATGGCACTAAGGAATCAATAAAGGGAGCAAAGTCATGGTTTATGCAAAGATTGCCATTCGCGCCGGCTCTGGCTGAAGCTCTCAAGGAGAGAGTATTTGTGTTGGAGGATTCGGAGCGGCAGCTCCACATAATTTTCCTGGTGAATGATATTCTTTTTGAAAGGTATGGCTCAGTTTGTTTCCTAAATCCTAAGTAGCTTATGTTATGCATTTTATTTTTTAATTGTAGTTCTTCCGTTGAGAAATAGTCCCTATGTTCCTTTTGATGAATACTTTAGTCATCATGCTGACTGAAATACCAGCATGAAGTGTTATCTAACCAGCATATATTATTTTCATATCTCATTTGATTCAACATCGGTTGAGATGGTTTGGACATGTTCAACGGAGACCTCCTGAGGCGCCGGTACGTAGTGGGGTTCTAAAGCGGATTGATAATGTAAAGAGCGGTAGAGGTGACCTAAACTAACCTAAGAGAGACCTTAAGGAGTGGAATATCTCCAAGGATTTAGCTATGGATAGGAGCGCTTGGAGACTAGCAATCAACGTGCCTGAACCGTGACCCTAACTCCATCTGTCTTGTGTCCTTTATGTGTTTCTCTATTTCGTGTCTCTTTTGGGTTTCACTTCTAGCCTACCCCAACTTGCTTGGGACAAAAGGCTTTGTTGTTGTTGTTGTTGTTGTTGTTGTTATTGCTGTAGTGCAGCAGCTTGTAGAGTGACTAATTCATTTTTCCAGCATGCAGATTATTTATCTCTTCATAAGCACTCACTAAATTGGGAGTACTTGATGCAATCTTAGTTCACCCTAATTAATCTCAAACACTAAAAAACTTTTCTAAGGCCAACATTTTAACAATGGAAGATAATTACTTCTAGGCAAATAGAGATGGCATTGGAAAAAAAAAACTACTTTTGTCTTTTGACAAATTATAAAATTGAATAATCGATAAACATAGAAAAATACCCAGGTGCTTTGTTTCATGATAATAATGATAAGAGATATCATATATCTATAGTAATTTAGGACCCTTTTCACATGTGGATGAAAGTGGTACTCCCCAGTTTGTTACCATTTTTTCGTCCATTAGAAACTGCAGTGCTATAAACATAGCAAGTAGCGAACTGGTGAACCTATGATGTGCTTTTCTAAACGATATTCTGTTGTACCAAATGCATACATCCTTTTGTTCGGAGAGGCCCTAACAAGCTTATCAATACCATTCCGGATGCCATTCTGCTTTACCCATTGGAACAGAATGTTTGGGTACCAGACAATATCCATGTATGGTGTATCATTTTGGAGTATAATAAACTTGAAATGAATTTATATTTATTAGTAATTATTTGCTAAAATATTTTTGTATATTTGATTGTCAACTAGCAAATATACCCATGCGTCTCGATTTGAGAGAAACAAATCCCCCATAGTCATTAGTCATATGCCGGCGGGTCTGAACCAGCCCCTAGGAGGCATATAGCTCTAGCAGGTCACCCAGGCCCGCATGCCACATCTGTTCTGAATAGGCTAAATACTGCTCCTGTGTTGAACGATGGTTCGATTGTGAGCAGAGAAAATCAGTATGGGGCTCGACTGGAGATGGCGGACAACAAAAACACTATGTTTAGACCCATATGTGGAACACATGAGGGGCAGATATGGGGGACTGAAAATAGCTAGAACTATCATTCCCAGAGGAATCGCTAAAATGTAGATATATCTTACACTTAATACATACTTATGTGTGAGTGACAGCGATTCGTATGAAGAACGTCGTGTACGAGAGGGACCCCACCAAGATCAGGGTGTTGCTATGGTGTGCCCTAGCCAACGTGACCGGCCTACATATAAATTCATCATGCCTTCATTGCTTTGCATGAACCATTTCTTTAACAGGGCAAGAGAACTACAGTAGGAGTCTAGTTTCTTGTAATTGTGCGTCCTAACATAATAGCATTCTGCTCCTTCCTTGTGTGTGACAGCTTTTCCGTCTAGGCAAGCATGCAAGGCCGTACTCAACCTATTGCTTGTGTCTCATTTTATTTTTGTTAATGACGGATAGAAGACAATTCCTATCCAGGCACGGGAAAGACGTAGGAGCGAAATAGGATGGGAAATGGGAAACTAATGAAGGGTGTTTCTAGAAGCAACAAAAACTAGCCTAATTAATATTATGGTTAGATATAACAATTTATGCATATGTGCTGCATAAATTAGGATTTACATGCTTCCATTGAGGTTTACACACACATTTACCTATATATATTACCACTGCTCCCTATAAAAATATTAACTGCCTATTCTGCCAATTCAGAAGCTTACACAGACATGTGTACACATATCGTAGTCTCCATGTAGCATAAGGAAATGCAAAAATATGGTATAAATCTAGACACTGCAATAGGAGGCGGCCATGTGGGAAAATAGAAATGCATGTATCAAGTTGAAACGAAGTTTTGCTATATGTTTTAAATGGGCTGATGTTTCATGATATTGAATAATACTCAACTATGTAGATTGGAATGGTTCAGATCACTAAGATTCTGTTTGGTTAGGATATTTAACACCTGTTCTCAAGAAGCTGCTAATGCATGACCCTTGATCGGTCAAATCTAGCTTTTGAGAATTTCAAAATGTAAATGACTTGTAACTATGTGTATTTATTTTAATGCATCACTGATTTCTTAATTGTATTTGATATGCTACAGCTTACAGAGACGGACTAATATTCGGGACCTTGACAATGAGGCTATTGCTTTCAAATCCGTACTGGGTCCCATGCTTGCAAGGGTTTACAATAATTCACAAAGTAAAGATGACAACCAGACTCGTGTTGAAAAAATCCTGCAGTTTTGGGGTTCAAAGGAAGTTTATGACCAGGAAACAATCGCTAATTTTGAAAGAGAGATGAAAGGTGGCTTGCCTTATCCTTTGGTGCCTCGACATGTTTCTCCAGATCCATCGACCTTTTCAGGTATCTCCTTTCTCTGCTTCCTTTACTACCTCCTTTTTCCCATTCTGTTTAGGTACTTTAACCCCCTTTTTTTTTTTTATATGATGATGATGCTAGTCTGAAATAAGGACACTATTTTGTATTCTTTGAATACTTAACCTGTGACTTTCCATCTTATTACCATTTTCTTCATTTGTTTCATCGATTCACCTAGCTGTGGTCATGATCACCAAAATTTTCTGCACTAGTAGCTCTGGACTGCATTAGCTGCTATAAGTTGTAGCCACTATTTATTAGAATGATTCATAACTTTCTAGAATTCATTCCTGAAAACCTACCTCACCCTTTATCCAATTAGAGAACTTTATTCTCTGGTTGGTTACTTTTGTTTTTCAGTTAAATCATTCTATCTTTGATTCTCTGGTGTCACAATGCTATTTGGAATAGCTTTTCAATTGTAATGCATGGACAATTGGACATTTTGCTTTTTTGGTAGTAAACCTAAAAGCTGTTAGATGTTTTTGCAGGATCAGCGCCACTGCGCTCAAAATGGTCCTCGGAACCTCCAGAGAAGGATAAGGCAATCCATCCTGTGGCTGGTGCAACCCAGTCTGTTCCCTCTGCACAATTTCCAGCAAACCAGCTTCCAGCTGGTGTTTATCCTCCTGTAGGTCAAAATACTCTTGCAGGATCTTTGCCAGTGCAACCACAACCATCGTTAATTCCCTCTGTAGCTCCTCAAAGCACTGCTGCTACAAATGATTCAAATCTACCTCCTTATCCACTCTTCCCTCCTGGCCTCATTCCTGGAATGGTTCGGAAGATGCAAATAGGGAGTGGAGTGCCATACTCTCCCTTAAGTCCGCTTGACATCCCCACTACCATCCCTCCATCGACTGTCCCAGAGTCTCAGATCCTTGAGCGTGTATCGAAGTTCTTCAGTGATATTGGGGAGGTAAACCCATCAGAAGGTCCAATGAGACAAAGCGAGCCCGATGACTACGATGACTACGAGAGGGAACTTCCTGCTCGTAAGGGAGGCGCTTGCATTCCTCCCCCACCGAATCTGCTTGTGAACCCTGAGACAGGGATGCGTGCTGATGGTAGTGTTGACAGTAAACCAGGGTCCAGCGGCCGGTTGGGTCTCGGAGCTTCTGCCGATCCAAATGAGGTGGGCCAATATGATGATGTATATTCTTCTTATCGTAAGCAAAGGAGCACAACGTATCATTCTTCCATCACTGCTCGCTCATCGACGTCAAGGTGAGGGCTGCAGAGATGGTTCGTGCACTCCATTTTTTCCAACATTTCCAGGTGATGCTGTATGATTACATGAGATGACAAAATTGTAAGAACTATCTTGTCATTATTGTACGATGTAACTTTGTATGGCAAATGTGATCTACAGCTTCTTAATTCCAAACGTAATTGGCCCAGTTTATAATTATGCATATTCCAGAGATTTGTTGTTTACTTGTCCTACTGCAACCTGCTTCCAAAATATTAGGTAGTCTAAAAATTTATTTATCTCCTACTTTTGTAGCAATGAAATTATAACCACAACAGAGTGCTTTTTATAAACATGAACTGTAATGTCATGAGTTTATTTCATTAATTTGGTGAAATCTCCAATAGACACTAATCATTATTAAGTCTCGAGGGACGATGTGGTGAAGCTGCTCATTATATTTCTCAAATCAAACTTAAAAAGTAAGTGGGAGAATTGATAAGACGATGAATTACTCTATTTCTTAAGCAGTGAGTCGTCAAGTAAACAAATGAGAAAGAAAAGTCATGGTCAAGTATGTATATTGGTCGTCCAAGTAAATATATATGTGTTTTGAGAGCTTTTCATTATTCATCAATAATCTGGCGTGATTTCTTACTAAATATCCCTTCTATGCTATCGACGGAAAACTCAAGAATACATTTAACATTCTTGTCAATACATTATTTTAATTATGATCGGTATCCCTAATGGAAAAAAAATTAGCTCCATAAACTGTCATGATAAAGCCTACAAAAGTAGTATATATTGCATTTTGAATAGTAAAGTCTTCTATTAGGGATGGTGAGCTTTCCAAGATCCTCATAGCATCCACCAGCCCTCTCTCCATGTCCTGTAACGGCTTTTCGGATCGGTTCAGCCCAGGGTAGATCGGAAGCCACATAACCAAGGCATCGTCAAGCTTCACAGGGTAGAAGAGACCCATCGTCCAAAAGCTCCACGGACCCATGAGTAGCCGTGACGGAATTTTTTTTATTTTTAACTGAATTTCTAAGGATATTTTAAAAAAACTTGGTCCCAAACTAATTTCTAGGTCTAACCCTTTTTGTCGCGCCAGAATACAAGGTGCTGCATCTATACAGAGCGCCCCATACATGCCGGCGCGGTCACCCCATGCCAGCGTGGCACCCTCGCGGTCGGCTGATGACCTGGCATGGTGACGTGGCAGGGGATGCCGCGCCATCATGCATGGCGCGGCAGCACTGCGCCGCCACCGATGGCGCGTCAAAAGGAAAAATAGGCTCCAGGCCCGTCACATTAGAAGTGCCAGAAGCTGCGCCTACTGTAGCTGTGCCTGTGCGCTCAGACCCATCACATCAGAAAAGAAGTTGCGCCTACTGTAGCTATGCCCGCTTGAGGGCACTTCGTTGTGCCATCAATTTTGGTCAACAAAAACAGCAGGGTGTCCGTTTTACAGGTCTCGTCATCCAATTAAAATATTAACATGTCAGTACTGCTAAAAGGACGATGCTTTTGACGTGAGCTAATAGAAGTAATGATGTGATATTCAAATTAAGAAAGAACAGTACTCCCTCCGTTTCTAAATAATTGTCGCTGTGGGATACATGCCATAAATTTGACTTGATTTGTAAAAATACGTGCAATATTTATATCTCCAAATAATTTTGTTAAAAAACTAAATCCAAAGATCTTTCCAATGATACTAATTATGATATTAATCAATGATATTTATTATTTATTAAAATTGTCGGCATTTCTTTCTCGGGAAGCGAAGCGATAGTTATTTAGGGACGGAGGGAGTAAGTGGTTTCTTATTTAAAAACTATGTTTGCATGAGAACACGCCAGTACGTTTGCTCAAAGGCACCCGCTCGGGAGGAGGTCAGTTGTTCAAAAGTTGACTTATCACATCAAATCTTTTAAACAAATGAATAGAGTATTAAATATAGACTAAATGATAACTAATTGTATATGTTGCGACTATTTTGTGGCATATCTACTGTAGCATCATATTGTTAAATCATAAATTGATTAGACTTAGATGGTCCATTCTCTCTCCTATGAGGACGAAACTAGAATCATCCACCGCCCCGTTGTTTTGATATCATAGAAGTTAAGAACCTAAATATTAAATATTTATGATACATAACTAGTATCATCAGAAAGATTTTTGAATCTAGTTTTTAACAAATTTATTTAAAGATATAAATATTATATGTATTTTCTATAAATCAAATTAAATTTATGATACGAACACCTCAAAACGATATTTTTTTTAGCACGAAGGGAGTATGCACTTTACTGATAGTGCCGATCACTGATGACCAGCAATGTTTAATACAGTAATACCTCTTGCTTGAATCTAATTTTGTTAGTCGCAAACACCGGTAGCTAGTAGTGGCAAGACTAGACTAGAGCTAGTAGTGGCAGGAGTACAGCTGCTGGCAGGAATGCAGTTCTGCAGGACTACAGCTCTGGACCTGATCTTAGGCCTTGTTTAGAATGCAGTTCTTTGCAGGACTACAAAAGATTCGCTGGTCTGCTAACATTTAATGCATGTTGATGCTTTCGTTTGTATGTGGCTATTGTCCAAAAACGAATCTAGAGTTATTTTTTATACTTATATTTAATACTTTTTACATGCGGGTACAAATTGATGTGTGATGAATTTTTTGGAGTCTTTACTTTTAAACGGATTTCTAGAGTATACGTACGTGTGTGATGAATTTTTTAGTCTTTACTTTTATTTTTGTAGTTGAGCCATGGAGGATCAGAGCTGCCCTCTTTGTTAGTTTAATATTAGCACCGAATTTTAGTTGCTATATATGGGACTAAATTTCATAAAGGTTTTGTCACTATAAATTATACTACGGTCTACTACTTTCTCATTAATCTATATGTATTCTTTTGTTGTAATAGTAATTTGGCCCCCCCTTAATTAATGATCAAGCTCCGTCACTGTACGGCACAGCCTCGCATGCTTGTCAGTCACAGTCACAAGCCACAGTCAAATAAAATAGGAGAAGGAAAAGTAGTGCAGCCGGCCAGCAAGTCATGGCTTCCATCTTTGCCGGGAGTTAATGCGAGGCCTGTTCTTCCGGCTGCAGGTGCATGCGGCCCCAGGGAGACAGAGGTGGCCAACAGCAGCATGCGGCGGGGCCCCCTGCTGGACCGCGCCGTAGAGTGGAGCGCGATAAATAGGACGCCGCGCCATGCATGGTGGCGTGGTATCCGTTGCCATGTCACCATTCCAGGTCATCAGCCGGCCGCGAGAGTGACACGCTGGCACGGGGGACCGCGCCGCCATGCATGGCGCGCTCTGTACAGATGCAATGCCTTGTATTCTGGCGCGACAAAAGGGATTAGACCTAGAAATTAGTTTGAGACCAAGTTTTTTTTAAAATATCTTTGAAAATTCAGTTAAAAATAAAAAAAATCGCCGTGACACTAGCCCTATACCTGACGTGTCTTGCGACAAAAATCAAACGAAAAAAATTACGTATTTTGCGAGAAAAAACAAAAGTACGAAATTCACTGGACAGAGTTTACATCCATGGTGTATACTATTATAATTATTCTGACTGACTTAAAAATATATATAATATCACATTATTATTAGATAGATCGTTAAATCTATTTTGCTTACATTTCTCTGAATATTCACAACTACATTTACATTACTCTGAATATTCACCACTACATTTTACAATTCTTCTCAAAGAGACTTTGTATCCCTGAATGTTCACCATTAGTCCCAACAACTGCAGCCAAAGCTTGAATTTGAAGAGCCCACGCCCGAAGCGCCACCAGAGCTCTAAGAACTTGGGAAGAGTGGGAAGAGCCACTTCCAAATATGCCGATAGCCTGTACTTGCAAACAAGAAGAGTTTCTGCACAAATGATTCCAAAGTTACTCCACGAGACCAAAAGCTCTCGTGAGCCCATCTTCAGACATACTCCTTCCGTCCCATAGTTTGTCACTTGAAAGCCGTGTCTGTGAAGAGGGCATAGTTTTTTAACAACAAAGTCCTTTTGGGACTATCCACAATACTAAAAGCCCTCGCGAGCAAGGAAGCCAACCATGTCCCAAAACAAGGGATGAAATTGCCACAAAACAGGGTGAAAGGGACAGTGTGATTGTTGTGACCAGAACTCCAAACTTAATAAAAAACTGAAACAAATGACAACCAATTCTTCCAACGGGAAGGCATGTGCCAGCAGAAAGGGCCCAGAAAATCAGGGTGTCAGATCCAGGTGAGTTGAAGCTGGCTCGGATTCAATCTCGCAAGATGGCAGGATGATTGCCGATTGCCTGGACCAGATTTCAGTTTCAAAGTCCAAACAAGAAGCTGATCTTGCAAAGCACACAAAAGAAACTGTTAAGAGCATGGCAAGCTCAAACAATGAAACCAGCATTAACACAATTATGGCAAGATAACATAATCCTGAAAAACAAGAAATATTAGCAAAGCATTGCATCAGACATCCAAGGAAGAATTTAGCAGCACTAGCTCTCAAGCCTGGCAAGGCGAAAGCTCTTAGGCGGCAACTGCGAATGTAGAGAAACAAGCCTTGATTTTATCATCATTTGCAATGCACCAATCAATAACAAGTAAACGCTCATCTACGGAACCTATCATACAGAAAATAAGACAATGGAGTCAGATTTGATAACATGTCAATCAGCAGAGGTCCAGTAGTCTGGATCCTAAGACTGGGGCGACAAAACCATATCATCATCCTCCAAAAAAGCTAACAATTAGCAAATAAAAAATTGAAAGATGAGAAAAAACAGTTCTTGACTAATAATACACAAAAACCAAAGAATCAACAAACAAATCAAAGCGCCAAAGGATAATACTATAAAACACATAGTATCATAGATAGATATGTGAGCCCCTCAGAGACCCGATTTAAATCACACACCACAGATGAATCAAACAACAGCAGATGTTATTAGCCCCATCACAAACAAACCACAAAGGTTATGATTGAATGGACACCTGCAGCTGAGAGAGACAGCTGCTGGTTACAGTGTCAAACGGCACTTCCTATCGGTAGGTCTTGAGATCATCACAGGGACTAGGATACAGAATTTGATATACATATTGATAGTAAAAAATTAATGAAATAAATATATTACATATCAAATGTAACTACAGTCAAGCAACCTAAGCTGGGAAAAACAGATGGGATAATTGTTTTTCTCATAACTAGTCAAGCAATCCTAAGCTAGGCCAAATAGATGGGATATACATTAGTGATACACAATCCTCAGAAAGCCAGACAACTGTCGTCACAAGTAAATCTGACGGTAATTCCAGAAGTATAGCTAATCATCACAGGCTTCACGGTACAGTGGTTAACAATTGTACTACAATTTAAATAGTACATGGAACAGAACAGAAGGCAACAGAGAAAAAAAGGAAAGAACGGCAGGGGGGATTGTTATTCAGTGGTGGCGATATGGTTATTTGGTTCGATTCCGCCAGCAAATGTCCTCAATTCTTTCAGAAGAGGGAGCTTGTTTCACATCATCATAACACCATCCCCGAATTCCCGAATTGTAAATTTGAAGGCAGAAGAAAAAAATCTGTAATTAGGAGGATCAAAAAGGGAACCATATGGCTCAGTTCAGCGGGATAATCGGCATACAGATCAATCTCATTAAAAGAGATAGACATGTGATTTGGTCTGTTGAGCTTGAATATTTCCAAATCGTTACAGCCACACTTTTATTGATCCAAAAATGAATCTAATCTAAAATTTAAAAATCATAAATGATTGTGAATGGAAACAATTAGGCACCAATTGCCAAAAAGATTCATGGTCATGAAAAGGCCTCAGACCGTCCTAGTTCATGATAAATATCAACAGATTAGACAAAATTTTGCCTCTTCTGAAACCATCATGTCATCAAAGGCCAAGATCGATGACCAAAGTAAAACAGCCAGTTTTTGCTCCAATTATTGAAAACAAAGTACGCATAAAAAACAAGATATTAAACTGTCATCTAAATACACAAATGTGTCAGAAAAAGGTTCTCAGCACCCTTTTGAAGGAATCAGACAGGGATAACTGTATTTTACTTGTGTCATCATCATCCACATCTCTAAACAGAACAGAACAGAACAAAGAAACAAAAACAAGTTTCAGGGATCTATCAGATCTTCCTATTTAATATGAAAGAACTGTCATGGAGCATCACAATCACAAAGATTGAACGCTTTCCCTTTCGAAGTTGCACATCATTTAGATCCCGAAGCAAACGCGGAAACAATCTACTAGCAATTTTACATGTGAACGAATATATGTGGCCTTTCCAGGATCAGATTGGCATTAGAACGCCACCAATCAGGATATAACCACACATCAAGAGAATAGCATGTTGCGCCCGAGCCATTATACCGTTAGGAACGAAATCATCCTCCGGAATTGGTAATGGACGCATGCAACAAAAGATATTTTCTAATAACTACGAAACAAACAAAGAAGTATGCTGGTTCATGAGATTTGAGTTCAGACAGCCAAGGGTTTGGTCTTCAACTACCACCAACGAAGTAGCAGCATCAGAAACTCTAGTCCAAAACACAGTTGTTCATCATTACTCGAAATCTCGTTCTACCATTGCATTGCAACGGGAAATAAAGAGCACCGATCTAGTTTATATATAAACAGCGAAAAGGTTGAAGACTGTGAATTGGGAGCTCAGACAGCCAAGGGTTTGGTCGTCAAATACTACCGTGGTAGTATCAGAAACTCTAGTCGACGAAAGATTGCTCATCACCGCTCCTATCACCAAATCAACCATTTCATAAACTGAACAGAAGAAACAATATGGATATACGACAAAGCTTGAATGACCAAATCAAAAAGACTACCAAGCTAAAAAAGAGGGGGGACAAGAGTACGTAGAGCAAGAGCTGCGAAGGACGCCACGACGAAGCATCAGTATCGTCGTCGTCGGCAGCGGCGGAGGTCGGAACCCAGAACCCTGTAAGAAGAGGCAGGGTCAAGTGATTATTTATAGCCTGTGGCTCTACAACAGAAGAAAAAAACCTGGATTTTTATGGGCCTGTTTGCACTCTTGGGCTTCGCAATTTTCTTTTTTTAAGGTCTGGCCGCGGTGACTCCTCGCCACTCCGAACGCCGCCGGCGCGCCGTGCTGCCGTCATCTCATGACCTGAACACACGATGCCGCCGTCCGCAGCCACGCCGCACGACGTGGCCGCTGTCCTCCGCCTCCTGGAGTCCCGCGACCTTCCCGCCGCCGCGCGCCTCGCCGCCGCCTCCGCTTCCTCCTCGCCGCTCCCGCTCGCCGCGGTCCTCCTGCACCGCCCGCTGCCACCGCGCCTCGGCTACAGCCTCCACGCCCGCGCCGCGCGGGCGCGGGCCTCCTCGCGGACCGCTACCTCGCTAACGCGCTGCTCGCGTTCTACGTCCGCCTCCCGGACCACTTGCCCCACGCGCTCAGGGCGTTCGACGACCTGCCCCGCCGCGACGTCGTCGCGCACTCCTCCGTCCTCGCGGCGTTCCTCCGTGCGGGCCTCCCGCGCCGCGCGCTCCTACAGCTCAGGACCATGGCCGCCGGCGGATACGGCGCCGACGACGACGTCGCCCCCAGCGCGCACGCGCTTTCCGCCTCCGCCAAGGCGTGCGCCGTGCTGCGCGACCTTCGTGCGGGAGCCTGCGTGCACGGGACCACCGTCGTGCGAGGGTACGGCGACGATGGTGTCGTGCTGAGCGCACTCGTGGACATGTACGGACACTTGGGCACGCCGGGCGACGCGCGGAGGGCGTTCGAGGAAATGCGCGCCCCGGACGGGATATGCTACACGTCTTTGATATCAGCATTCGTGCGGAACGACTGGTTCGACGAGGCCCTGCGGTGGTTCCGGGCTATGCTCTCGACAGGTGGGGTTTATCCGGACGGCTGCACATTTGGCTCCATGATGACAGCGCTGGGGAACTTGAAGAGGGCAAGCCAGGGTAGGGAGGCGCACGCACAGATTGTGACACGTGGCCTGTGTGGGAACGTGATCGTGGAGAGCAGCACACTTGACATGTACGCCAAGTGTGGTATGATGGTGGATGCACACAAGGTGTTTGACAGGATGAAAGTCCGGAATGCAGTTTCATGGTGTGCCCTGCTTGGTGGGTATTGTCAAACCGGGAAGCATGAGAAGGTTCTCTCTTTGTTTCGACAGATGTATACGGAGGATGATGACTGGTATAGCTTTGGAACTCTTCTGCGGTCTTGCGCTGGTCTGTCTGCAGTGAAGCTAGGAAAAGAAATCCACTGCCGTTTTATGAGGATGAGAGGCTGTGGAGACGTCATTGTTGAATCCGCACTCGTGGACCTGTACGCGAAATGTGGTGCAGTAGAATATGCCTACAGAGTTTTTAAAAGTAGTAGTGTCCGCAACATGATTACTTGGAATGCCATGATTTGTGGTTGTGCTCAGAATGGCCATGGTGAGCGAGCCATCAACCTGTTCAATGAGATGGTTAGAGAAGGGGTCAGCCAGACTACATCAGTTTCATTGGTGTTCTTTTTGCTTGTAGTCATACTGGGATGGTTGAGGAAGGAAGGAACTACTTCCACTCAATGAGCAAGGACTATGGCATTCGTCCTGGTATTGAACACTACAATTGCATTGTTGACCTCCTCAGTAGAGTAGAGCTTCTGGAAGAGGCTGAAGACCTTGTAAACAAGTCAGCGTTTAGAGATGATTCATCACTGTGGGCAGCAATCCTTGGTGCCTGTGCCACACATACTAACCCAGATATAGCAGTAAGGGTTGCGAAGAAGATGATGGAATTAGAGCCTCAATACCACCTGAGCTATGTTCTTCTTGAAAATGTGTACAGGACGATTGGGCGATGGGAAGACGCTGTAGAGGTAAGGAAGCTGATGAAATCAAGAAAGGTAAAGAAAGAACCTGGAACAAGCTGGATTAATGTAAACAGAAGCAAACTATACATGTGTAATGCTAAGGAGGCAGCATCACAGCCTGTAGCCTCTGAGGACATCAGGAAATGCAGTCCATATGACTGATTTAGCTTGGCGGTGACTCTGATATCTGAAATAATGCTTATAAGCCATTTCTCAATGGCACAGATGAATTTTAGCATGTCTTTAGCATGTCTTGTTTCATATCTGTTGCACAAGCCCTCCCTACATGTGTGATGAGTGTGCTCAAACTTCCACTGACTATATGATGATTTTCTGATGAAGCACATACAGGCCTTCTTCTGGTGAAAGATTCAGTGGACTCTGCAGTTATGCTTTCAAGGATTTAAGACTTCTCAATCAGGCTTTACATGCTAGACAGGCATGGAGGCTTAGGCCTTCCTAGATAGCTTCTGTGTGTCTTTTGGAAGCTAAATATTTATCTCAGGGTAACTTACTTGATACTGTTCCAGCAGCTGATGGATCCCAAACATGTAGAAGAACTGAATATGGTCTGGAGCTTTTAAAACTCGGTATGGTGTACAGGATTGGTGATGGGAGAGAAGTACAAGGATATGGAGGGATAACTGGATTCCTCAGGGACACAACCTGAGACCAATAGGTAGTACCTATGTTTGCCATCTCCGGTGGGTGCATCAGTGAATTGATTCTCAATCTAACTCTTCGGATGAAACTGCAGTGAGGTGACGTTACTGAAAATTTGAAGATCAAGCTCCTGTTGAAAAAGACGACAGGACTGCTTTGTGTGGCATTATGGTAAAAAAAGGGGGACTGATGTCAATCAGGATTGCATATAGAGTTGCCATGTGCTTGGCCACTTGCACCATATGGTGTGGGTGGAACTTGTGGAAACTCAACATCTGAGGAAGGGAGAATTGGGAGGAGCTATGGGAGCTCAAGATACAGGCAAAAATCATTGCATGGAAGGCCATAAACAATGGATTGCTACCTCGAGCTAACAAATGCTTTCGACACTTATCTACACAGGCTAATTGTGATTTGTGTGATCATGACATGGAAGGACCACTTCCATGCATGTGATTCATGTCCATGCAGCTGCTCTCAGATTTGAAATGCACAAGTACTTGACCCTACTTGCTGAGGATGACATCAATGGACAGGGCCAGACTGACTACTCGTTCTCCTGTCTAACTATGCAGAGAGGTAAAAGAAAATTTCTTAATGCTAAATTGGAGGATCGGTTTGTTTGGAATAATGTTTTAAAAGCTAATGGCAAGATATCCATGCATGGTTAAGTTGTTTTCATAACCGATCAACAGAGGCAAGACATCAATGGACTCTCTGTCACTTGTCTGACAACAGAGGCAGCAGGTTGAATACAGCAGGAAAGGGAAGTTTCTGCCATGGAGCGCAAAGTCCTCAGCTAATACCAAGGAAGTCTTGTGCAAGAGCTGGATCTCACCGTGTCAGGGTACTCTGTTGATGGGGCTTTTAACCCTGACAGTTTGACGCTGGCTCAGCAGCAGTGGGCATGATTATCAGGGACTGAGGTCCAGCCAAAACTTACTTCCTGCCGATTGCTTTTCTAATTCAAGGATGCTGAAGGAGCTGAGGCTGCAGCCTGTCTCGAAGGTATCAGTCTTGCGGCTCACTGGGCTCATTGCTCATTTATCCTGGAGACTGATTGTGCTGCAGTGACTGGAAAACTCAATGCGCGATGTCATGATAAATCATTGATACAACCACTGATGCAATAAGTTATTCGAGAAAGTGATCAGAATGAAGTGGTGTTACTATTGAAGATTAGGCGTGATCAGAATGGTGTTGTGCACGAGTTATGCCAGATAGCTATTAGACGCCGTGAGGGTCGAGTGTTTTTTTGTTTCTAGGGACGTTACTGCCCTCCTTTGTAATGACATTAAACTTTAATCTTTAATGAAATCTCTGGTTCGGGAAAAAAAAACTGATGGAAATCAGGACCTTTTTGGTCTGCAAAGATAATCATATCTGCTTTACAGTTTGTAACCACAGCCTGTTTTGTCAAGCAAGCTGTCCACAACTGTAGACTTCTTTTTATAAGGACACATTTAGCTGTGCCTAGTTGATAATCTGACTGGTTTTTCATGTTTTTCGCATTAAGCATAATTCGCTGCAGTCCTTCAGGATTCAAGAGAACTCCCTGTAATATTACTCCAATCGAGAAGACCTTTTAGGATAGTGACAAAAAAAAATGTTTTAAAGCTAATGTTGTGGTGTTAATAGTACAAAAGTGTCTTAAAGCAAATGGTTGGATTTTTCAACTTTTTGGACGGAGCAAAGCAAAAATACGTTGGGAGTCAAAGTCAGAAATAAACAGCACTTCCATGGCATAGGGCTTAAAACACCTTACATATAGGCTTAGTTACCATTGCCTGTGTTTTCACCATATACAACAAAATTTTCAGCTACTTGTGCCCTAAATGCAATACCTTCCATGAATCACAAAAGGAATTTACTCTTCCATATGAAACTGGTTGTAAAGATGTAAATAATTACAAGATAAGATAAAATACAGATCCCAAACACTTGTTACTCAAAGTTTACAAACTAAGAAGGCTACTCTAACTTCAGTCCATGTTCATCTCGTCTTGATGGCACGGCTTAAGGAAAAACAAAGAAACTACTCATCTGGCAACCCCCTTCTATACAGTTGATAAATCACACGGTCCCAGGCAACTATGAGATGACATCAGTAGCATTGGTACTGCTGGGCAAATGAATCGGGTCATCAACCATGCTAACAATTGGAGTTTCCTGCTCTTGCTTAACAACCTGTGGAGACTCTCCAACTGGTATGTTGATCCCAGCAAAACCGACTAGGACGGCAGCAGCTCCGATATAGTCCAGTAGATGAGGAGCATGGCCAGTGAGCGTGTCCACAATAGCAGCAATTGGAACTTGGATTGTGAGGCCAGCTGTAGCGACTGTAGTTGTTGTGAGAAGAATCGCTTTCGCCCACAAGTAGTCACTCAAAACATTGTCTATCAAACCTGCCAAGAATGTCGAAATCATAAATTAGTGGCAGTTCATTTCTCTCTGTAATTTTATTAATGGATCATTAATATTTCTACAAGTTATTCCTACATATCATTGAGATATGTCATTGTGGTACTATTGTTTTTACGTTATTAATTAGACAGTAGGGAACTTTCATGAATATAGAGGAAACCTACCTTTTCCGACAACAAGACCAACTTGTTCCCATGTGAGCCTGTGGAATGGCTCCAGCTTGGCAAAATTCAACACCAATGCAACAGGAAGGAAAAACAACATATTAAACAGTCCTAGGAATCCCAGAAACTGAGCCATGCTCACTTGTCCTTGACCTTCTTTCTCATGAGGCAACTTTTTTCGAATCAAGGTGATATACACAGCATATAAACCAGCAGAAACAATGGACAGGAAATCTCCGAGGAGAGGATTTGTAGCAATGGCATTAGCTGAACTACTTGAATCAGCCAGGCTGACAATTATTGTACCTCCCATGCAGAGAAGCACACTAATTAGCTTCAACCATGTGAATGTCTCTCCAAGGAAAACTAATGCAACCAAGAAAGTGAAGAGGCTGGATGTGCTACTCAAGATCGTGTTTGACTGCAAGATCACAGAAACAGAAGCATATTTTAGCCCAACTAGTGATAAAGAAAGTTAGATCTTAATAAAATATGGAAGTAGCATTTGGCTCTTCTTAGTAACACTTACCGTAACAGTGGTGTATCTTAGAGACAGATTGAATGTAAGCTGTGCAAGGAACCAAAAGGGGCTGATTAGCATGCTCACTTTGGCCACACGAGCACGCGTCCAGCGCCCTTTTGCATCCAATCCTTTGCTGCAAGATACGACACGTAGTTCTGTCTGGGCAGGGAAGCTTGTATCTGGAACTGAAGTGTCTTCAGACGGCCTTGTTTGTGATTGATCCGAGGCAACATTGATCTCATGCCCCCCACTCTGGAGAAGATTCACACTCTCCAGGTCAGAAGCCTGCTGCAGGCTTTCAGCATCCTTGACTTTCAACTTTGTCCAAAAGTTGCCGATAGAATCCTCAAAGTACCGGGCAGCCTCGATTATGGGAATGTAGACGATAAACAGAGAATTGCATATGTAGGTGATCAAGAATGGAGAGACGCCGGCATCCACAACAGACTGCACGATGTAGCTAGCGGCAATCCATATACTGGCAACAGCAACGATGTAAATCAACCCTAGGCACCATCTCCACGAGTTTGTGCTCGTAACTTTGGTCCACTTGTTGATGCTGCTTCTGCTGCCATCAGCACACTCCAAACATCCTGTTAAGGTGAGGAACCATAAGTTCAACATTCGGTATAGAAAAGCCGATTCGTTAAGATCGTAGACATGAGGCATCTCTCATCTAGAGTATACGCCTATAAGACTGACTTCAACAGAGGATGCAAACGGCGACCCAAACCCAAAAATGCGTCAGCACAGTGTTTTCCGGCCTCAAAAATCCTCTCCAACGGAGCAGGCAAACAACGAACCCATTTTCGCAGAGGTGGGCCCGTAGGAGGCGTCGGGGTGGAGCGGACGACGACGGCGAGGCACGCCCGCACCTGGAAGCTCCGCGTGGGGCCCTGTTCGCCGGTCCGCGCCGCCCGCCGACGGGCGCGCGCTCGAGGGAGCCGCCGCCAAGCGCGAGCTTGGGAGCCGCCGGCGCTGGGATCCGCCCTCTCCCACCGGATCCGACCGCCAGCCGCCGGGATGCGCCCTCCGGCGCGCGCGAGAGAGAGAGCGCGCCACCGGGTGGAAGGACGAGGTGGAAGAGATAGAGAGAGAGGGCCGCACGGAAGAGATTAAGAGCATCAACTATAACTTGGCCCGCGGCCTGCATATTATTCCTGCAGTCCTGCTTATGCCCCATTACCAGTAACAAATTGCTTCTTTTGTTCAAATGCTATGCCCAATTCACTCATTGCAAGCCAAGCAACGGCTCCTAACTGAAAACAAGAACAACACACGTCTGCACACCCCCAAGAGATTGGCGCCCATGGACATGCTAATCATTGTAGTAGTGATAACTAAAGAGAAGATGAGAGGAGCACGCAGCCTCATTCTATCAGGAAATTTGATGGGCAAGTAATCCACATCCAAGTACGACGAAACCGCTTGCTAGGAAGGGTGCTGACGAGAGCCGAGTTACCTGATGCGGAGATGGGATCGTGCTGGGAGGACGAGCCCATGGATCCAATCTCTATGGATACCGCCACGTCGCCGACCAACCGGGATCCAAGATTTCCCCGCCCGGCCCCCTCTCCACTGCGTCAGCGAGCCACGCACCGGGGCATCCGCGCGCGGCGCGCAACCGCGACGGGGGTGTACGCGCCTACCAACGAGCCTGCGGCCAGGCGCACGAGGCACGGCGCCGGCGTGGCGACGGGGCCTCAGCAAGCAGCTGGCCGGCCGACGTGGAGCGAGTGGAGGAGGCGACCCCGCTCGCGCTTCCGCAGGGGCGGGGCAGTGCAGTGCCCCGGGAGGATCGGCGTCGGCGGGCCGTTGACGGGCAGGGGCAGCGCTGGTGCCCGGCGAGTTCGGACGACAGGGGCTCGCCTCGCAGTCGCACGCGGATTCGGAGGTGCGGCCGTGCGGGTGGCCGTGGGCGTGCGTCCCCCACCGTCGTTGGTTGGTGCCGGGCTGCCGGCTCGGTCGCTTCTTCTTGGTGCCGTGGGTCCCGGTGTCAGCCTCAGCCAAGCGGCCTAACTATTTTTTTTTTTTTTGATTTGTGATTGAAATTTTAATTTGCCGACGAATACTTGGACTATCGTGGAACACGTGACAGTGAACCTTCCCTCTTGTAATCTTGTTGCATGACCGCGATGGTTCTTCAAAAATTAGGTGCGTGCAATTGATACCATGGATCGATCCATAAACCTATACAGATTCTATAGGACGTTTTATTATTTTCTAATTTTCTAATGTTAAATGAGGTCTTACATCATAAGTCGTTAGATTATCCAAATAACACTAGAGGATGCGTATTGCTAGCTGGCGACCGACTAGCGAGCGTGAATACATGCTGAATGAGAGACGAAGATGGCAGGCTATAGCGGTTGCATCTTTTGGTAGCACTGAGAAGCCCTGCCATTGCGTCAGAGCTTGTGGATCGGACCTATTCATATAAAATTTATGTGCTTTTTAATCCTCTAATTTGTACTTATAATTATTTTTTATTATCATGTTTTCTCCATTTCCTTTGTTTGACATTCCTCGGTTCCAAACAAATCGTAGATGCTCCAGACATTGGGAAGAAAGAGCACACTTTCGTAGAAATCAAGGGGGAACACATATGCCACAAACATGACTCTGGCTTATGAGAACGAGCTTTAGCTCGGTTGGTAAACGTTGCTAGCGAGCATGTTACCGAGTTCTCACTGAGATTAATAAGTTTGAGTTGCTTCGTATGGATTGACCAGCATCTTCATGTGTCTTCGTAGTGTACTTCTATCCCTAGATTTTTTTTTTTTTTGAAAATCTATATCCCTACATATAGCCTTAGGTATAGTTTGTAGAATTGTAGGTCTATCCTGCGTACTAGGTAGTTGACTAGTGTGAATATGTTTGAGTGTGTACATGGGCTATGAGTTGGTGCCGAGTTCACGTACAACAACTTGTCTTAGGAGGTTGAAGGAAATTAAACAACATGGTTTTCGCTTCGAGCTACTTCGACTCAGAATACTTGAATGTTGATTATTTTTTTCCAAGAAAAAAATACAACATGATCGAAATGACAGTGGCGCAAGGACATGATTGGAATCTCACCTTATTATTATTATATCTCCATGTATATCATTCACTAAAATAAATTACAGTTGCAGAGATTGCAAGAACAGAACACGCACATTACATAGTTACAGCTGAATCAGAGACTAAAAGAGAAATCGAAAAGGACCCCAAAGAATACAGGACAAAAAAAATCAACTGAACATACAAATTAAACAACAAACTCCATGCACTGATGTACAATTCAACGTCCACCACCGAGATCGCTCTGCAAATGCAGAGCATGTATCTGACAAGGATTTCCCGCATCAATCGAAATCGAGCCATTCATCTCCCGCTTCAATTCCGGCGTCCCAGACGGGCATGGGCCGCCGCCTAGCCTCCTGCCTAGTGCTTGTTGACGAGGGCGCAGTGCTTCCTGATCTCGCCCTCGGAGCCTGTCTTGACGTCGATGGCGCCCATCCTGACCATGGATCGCGCGAAGACCTGGAAGAAGACCTCGGGCGGCGCGTTCACGACGCTGAGGATGTCGGCCTTGGCCGTGGGGTCGGTGATGAGTGCGGCGTCGGACTGGAACAGGCCGCGGCGCTTGAGCACGCCGCGGTAGTAGCTGAGGTCGAAGGTGAGGAAGCTCCCCGGGTCCATCTCCACGATCGTCGTGTTGTCCGTCGGCGTCTTGCACTTGGTCCGCCGCAGGTTCGCCGCGTACGCCGGGTCCAGCGACGGGTCCGCGTCGCCGGGACCGCCGCGCCCCGTGAAGTTGTACAGCCGCTCCGTGAAGGAGTTGCAGTGGGCGATGCCGATCGTGTGAGCCCCTGCAATGCACAAGCAAGACGCAACGCAAGTGGTCGTTCATCATCAGCAATTCAGCAATTCACAGCAGCTAGGTGTAAGGTGGTTGGCAGCAGCGGGCATGTCTACATCAGAAGAGGTTGCCGATTAATGTCATGCACATGCGAAAAATGGACGCCCATCAGTGGCCCAAACGCAGTCTGGTCAGTGACCCGGGATGTCCTCCTCAAATGATGAGAGGATTTACACATATTCTGATATTCAGATTCCAACTTCTCCTTCCCCACATGCCATGAATCCCTCTGTTTGAAAGAAAGATGATCTGCTCTGAAGAATGCTGTAAGTTATTAAGCCTGCCTGGGATGCAGTGTGATTTTTTAGGCAAATTTATCTTATCTCTCTCGTACTGAATCATTTCCCTGCTACCAAACTCCAGCTACATAGTACATAGGCAGGACAAAACCATTCTTTATATGCTAACTACGGAGTAACATGATTCGTCAAAAAAACTACGGAGTAACATGCTGTGTCTCTCCTCAAGGACGACGCACAGCTGTCAGCTACTCTGCTGTGCTTGACACTTGGACTAACCCAAAGACTGAAGGATGAACAGACAACAGACTTGCAGTTGCCCAAATTATTAAAAGCCTCCTTTTCTGTTGGCTATGGATTCACTCTAGAAAGACAAAACTACTGTGCTTACTAACATTGATTTGTGGATGCATGCACCGTCAATAAATACTGTTAGGTGCTGAACTTTTGCCTTTTAGATGAAGAGATTTGACCCACAGATGGATGTCATTCAGTGGCAGCAGGGCCGGTCTGCGCATATTCAGGTTGTCTGTCCAATCTGGCCATGGCATCCAATTAACTGTTCCTAAAACGTTCTAGGCTCCTAGTGTTTGTTCAATTTACTCATAACTAGCAGTACATTTGTGACTCATCATCTTGGAGCTGATCTAGTTTGGGACATCCTCAGTACTGGTCCTGCTGAGAGAAACGTTTAGGGTAGGAGCGTGTCTGCGTGTCACAAACTAATTTGCCAAGAGGCTACCAGTCATCTAGCACAATCACACAGCACTAGTGCTGCTGCTTATGCCAGCCTGACCAAACGTATTCAGATTGTACTCTCTAAACAAATGATTCACCCAGCGAAAGCGAACCGGTGTCGGTGGCTCGGTGCCGTTGGAATCAGCACGTTAAATAAACAGTAAAACTTGCCGGTGTGCCCTCTACTAGTCTGGGGACTACTAGCCAGACCTGTCACTGCTAATCTGTCTAGTTCCTCGGCATGTCAATTGTCTGTGTAAATTAAGTTGATTGATTGGCAGGTGAAAGAAAGATAATCATCTTGTTTGTTTCTCCTTTTTTTAGCAAATTGTTGAATGATGTCGAATTATTGTCGCTTCGTTAGGTGAAATAACAAATAAGCAGTGTAGCTGAGCTCAGAACGGTCGGTGGCGGCAATGGAATGGAGAAGGTACCTGAGAGCCAGACGAGGTCGGCGAGGCCGAGGCTCTTGTTCTGGAAGGACTGGAGGAGCGTGGTGAAGTTCATGGTGGGCGCGGGGATCTGGTCCAGCGCCTCCTGCTTGATGGACACGGTGCCGTCGCGCCGCCCCGTCGGCACGCTCCAGGACGGGCCACCCTGCACAAAGCATGTATGCGGCGGAGTGAGGGAGAGTCGCCGGCCGGCCGGCCGGCGGTGGCTAATAATGCAGTCACGGCGCATGCATATATATATGCAGAGCACACTGTGTCGCTACTCACGATGAGGGCGACGGAGTCGCGGGCGGCGAGCGCGACGATGTCGGCGCAGGAGACGACGCCGGGGCACTCCTTCTCGAGCAGCGCCTTGATGCGGTCGATGAAGGCGAAGCCGCGCAGCGTCAGGTTGGGCGCCGCGTCCTTCTCCGCCTCGTTGCCGCCGGTCGCGTTGAGCAGCACCGACGCGTCGCAGCCCTGGGAGCATGGGTCATCATCAGTCATTGGCATCAGATCGATCGGCATTAATTCGTCGGCATGCGTGTTTGTACGTACCCTGACGAAGCAGTCGTGGAAGTGGGTGCGGATGAGGGTGGCGGCGATGGAGGGCGCGTGCGGGACGTGCGCCTTGACGTAGTCCACGACGATCTTCTCCGCCTGCGGGCAGGTGGAGGCGTAGAAGCCTTCCTTGAGCTGCGCCCGCGCGCCGCCGGCGAGCGCGAGCACGGCGGCCACCAGCAGCGCCGCCGCCAGCGCCCTTCTTCTCACCACCACCACCACCACCATCGCTCCGAGATCGATCGACTGCTAGCTAGAGCTAGCTACGCCTGCAATGCAATGCAAGAAGCTTGGCTCTCCGCCGTGTGGCAGCTAGCCGAGTCGATCTCGTGTCTCGTCTCGAGCTCGCTCCCGCTGGTAGTACAAGCAGGCTGCAGGCGCCCTGAGTCGGCCGGGTGCTGGGGTATATAAGTACACACAGTGCCTGTGCCTGCCAGCAAAGCAAGGCACGGTGACGTCTGAACGTGTGGCTACTGCTGGCTACTCCGCTCCGCCTCCGCTAGTGGTAGGGTAGTGGGGTTCGGTTGCCCTGCGCTGCGCAACGCATTGGAGGATATTCTGACGAGGAGGAGGAGGTGAGGTGAGTCACTGAGTCGGTAGGGGACTGAGAAGCGGACGACGTGGTCTCCGCCTCTCCGGAGTCCGGGCGGACGACAGCGCCAGGTCTGGCCCGGCCGCGGTCTAACTACCTGCGTATGGTGGTCGGTAGAGCGGGGAGTTGCAACGACACATACTTGTCACTCACATACAGTATAACCACGAGGCACCTGTGGTAAGCAATTATCAATGCTGATAAAAAAAAAAAAAAAGAAGAGACGGTGTATACTTGTTAGACTGAGATTATATTTTTTGCTAGCCCACGCAGATCGATGGCCGGCCGGTACGCACGCAGTCACGCACAGGCTACCACCGGCTGCGCAAATGGAGGAGGAGGAGGACCGAGGACGACGGACGCGCCGGAGCCGGCCCGGCCGGCGGCATATGTCAGCGGCAGGCAGCGGCGCGGGCGCGGTCTCCGCGCTCCGAGTGCCATCCGTCGGTCAAGGCGTAGGTGGACTAACCGCTCGCCTGCCTGCCCCGCCGATCGATACTTCCGCCGGTCTCCTTTTGCTTGCTGCAACGAACTAGTAGCTAGTAGCAAATGATCGACGCCTAGTCGCCTACTGCGTCCTACAGTACGCATCAGTGTGTACCCTACGCCAACTTGGTACTCCGGCCGTCGTCGTCTGAAAATTTCAGGCACGCCATTGGTATTTGGTACGACGAACTAGTACTCTACAGTAGTAGGCTTCTTCAGTGGAACTCGAACCGGGGACGACGACGTACGGGAGGAGAGGCGAGAAGAGGGCGGCGGCGTTCGGTGGCGGGCGTGCGCCGGATTGGAGCGAAAAGCCGTCGGCTTTCCATGTCCATCGTCTCGATCGATGGCAACGGACGGACACGGACCCACGGAGTGAGATTGGACTTGGACAGCAGGAGAAAGAATCTCGCCGTGCCCGTGCTACATACAGCGGAGCCGGCCCCACCCAGCATCACGAGCATGAGGTGGGTTTCTTTTACGCTTAACTTTCGAGCTCCTCCTACCTTTCTGTGCGTCCATGATTCATCCAAGCAGTGCGAGAGAGGCACCCACATCCACATGCATGCTCAGTTGCTCACACGCACACGAACAAATTCAATTAAAAGCCATGCCCACCAGGCACCCACATTCACAGTCGTGGCGGCAAATCTGTGACTGAGCAGTGCAAGTGCTGGGGGATGGAGCTGAACACGTCTGCATCTACCACCCCTTTTGGAGTGGTACCTACTGACGCATCATGCACACTTTGTTTTGTTCTACTGCAGCAGAGATTGCATCAGATCAAATGTACTTTTACGATATGGTACAGGTACACAGCGCATTCAGGAACGAATAGCTAGCAGTTCGATCGCTCACCAGCAACTGCGATTGGTTCGGCTGTCAACACTCAGGGATAGATAAAAGGTCTGCTGCAGCTGCAAGCCGGGCAAGTAGTAACTAGAACAGTAGTAGCTACACGCATCGCGCCATGTGCACATACATGTGTCCGTATCATCATGGAGTCCACCATGGGAGTACAGACTACAGAGTACTACAGTAGGTACGTCATCGGCGCATATATAGGCTTCGTACTCCTAAGAATCCATCCATACATATACATCGTCCTGAAAGCAGCAGGCTACTAGCAGGAATCCCAGCGATGGCAAGCGGCATACGCAACTCCAACGACGCTACTGCTGCTGCTATAGGTGCTAGCTGCTCTGTTCCTGCTCAAGAAGCTTCCTATCCTACCTCCCCCTTTATCTTTTCCTTTTTCTTTTTTCTGTTACAGAAGACAGAGACGACGACGCTGCTCGTGGACTCGTCCTCGTGGCCATACCGAACTACGGAACCAACCGGAGATGAGATGAGCTCGACGATTGATCCAAAAGGTGCAGTGCAGAGAGGGGTGGTTAGTAGGGCGTGTCACGCGGCTCACCAAATAACCATGTGTTTGTAGCTCTTGGGTCCGTCCTGCTCCTCGGCTCTCTCTCGCTCGTCGTTTCGTCGCGTGCTCACCGACGCCCGGCCTAAACTGATGGATGGATGGATGGCATTGATGACAAGCTAGATAGCCGGCCGGCCAGTTGTTGTTGTCACCAACTTAACAACTGTTTTCATTCATATATTACTACTATAATGTTAACGATAAATGGATAGACAATGCAAGACGAAGTAGACTAGTACCACCCCAACCATCTCTCATCATCAGTTTGTTTTTTGAGTTTCACCGTACCGTGCCCTCAGGCTCGGCATCACACATTACTGTTTGCAGTTTTCACGGGCTCCATGCATCAATGTCTGCTGCTTTATTTTCGGAGAAGCAAACTCGAAAGAGGGAGAGTGAAGTGAAAGCCCATCGAAAGCATGCAAGGTCTTTTTTGTTTCCCTGCAAGCACTCCTACCCCTCTTCGGCTCTTCCACATCCCTGATCCATAGCCGGCCGGCCTCTAGCTACTAGCTAGGCTACTGCAGCCTCTTTCGGCTTTATTTGCTCAATTGAAGGTGGTCTTTTGGAATAACGTGCGTGTGACCAGCAGGATCAAATGGTCTCATGCATTGCTGCTGTGGGTTACAAGCGATACCAACCTAGGAGAAAAGTACTTTTAACTTTTGTTTTTCCTCCTGATGAGATCGAGCAGAGCCTACAAAATTAAACAAGAAGCTGCAAATTTCTTTTATTTGCAATGCCTCTCAGCAGGATATCTCGATCATGTCGTTCAGGACCAGTCTAGCTACACATTATATTCCTGACTGCTCTCAGTCGATCTCAAGAAGAGAATCAGCTCAACATCGTCTGGTTATATGGTGCGGATACTCCATATGCACCATCATGATGAGCATAATGTGCATGCATGCTCATCACTCATACTGGCTAGCTAGTAGCTAGCTAGCGTGCAACACTTTTTCTACGCAGTGGCTGGTCAATGATCAGGCATGAGTACAGCCTTGAGTTCATGCATGACGACACACCCTGTCATGGAAATAATAGCAGATTTGTAAGAAGAATTTTCGGTCAAGGAAGTCTTGATGCTAGCTACCACATTCCAGCTCGAGTAGTTGGCACTTGACAGACAATGGTCCTCAAGCGGACAATTAATTATTGGGCACGCATAGTACACTAAATCAAATCATGCTAAACAATGTGCGCTAAGCCGCTAATTGATCCCCGCTTTAATTTCTTCCTTGTTACGCTTATATATATAAATATGAGTCAGCGGATACCATTTTGCCGTGCCTTCTTAAGAACACTGTTGTAGTTGACTTACATATGCGTGTACTTTGTGGCGAATGGTGGAATGGTATTGTGTATAGTACCTTTCTACTGGTCTAGAAAGAAAAAACGTTAAACTCTTCAAATGATTGGAACAAGGTATAGTACAAAGCCAGAAAGCGAGTAGTATATATGTTTCCCCAACTGCCGTGAAAGCTAAGCACCGAACGCTGCATTCATTCAGTACATCCACCTGCTGTACAGTTCATTTTTTTTTTCGCGACCGGGCATAGCCCGTTTTTCATTAAGAGGAAAGCAAGTTCACACCCGCCTCGAGTCAAGGTGAGAGGCCTCGACGAACACGGAAACAGAGCCCTAAACTACTGGATTCAAAGAAAACGTAGATTACATGGTCGAACCATTTTGCGACCAGAAAGAGATTGAGAGCTTGCACAGGCGCCAACCAGCCGCAGCCCAATCGGCCCCCTCCACGGTGATCGCGGGCGACGACGCCGACCGTGGTGGACGACACTCGCTGGAAAGTTCGGGCGTTGCGCTCCTTCCAGAGTCCCCAAGAGGCCAGCAGCATCAAGCAGTCGAACGCTGGCCGATAGTCCTTGTGAACGCGACGTCGTTGTGCCAGCCACCACTCCCCCAAGACGGCCTCGCCCTGGGGCACAAGGTCTAGCAGTTGTAAGGGGCCGAGCAATCGGGCCTGCCCTCCCCCGGCGAACACGCAGCCAATGAACATATGCGACACCGTCTCTTGGTGCTGATCACAGAGCGCACAATCATCGCTGTCCTGTAAACCGTGGCGCCTGCGACGGGCGCCGGTCCAAAGCCTTCCGTGCAGCGCGAGCCAGAAGAAAAATTTCACCTTCGGCGGTGCCTTGGTTCGCCATAGCTCCCGAGCACCCAGAAGTCCTGACGAGCCAGCCAGGAAAGCACGGTAGGTGGAGGAGACGGAGTATGTGCCCGAGGACGACCATTTCCAGATGAATTTGTCGCGCATCGCTGGCTGAAGGTTAACGTCCCGCAGCAATTCCCAAACCCGTAGATAGTCACATATTACTTGCGTGGTGAGCGCGCCCACGATGTCTCGCACCCATTGGTGACCAGGCAAGGCGTCACGCAGTGTGCGCCTCTTACCAGCACGGGAGATGCTGTACAGTTCATAGCTCGAGGCATTTGGTATCTCCGTTCATATGAACCGTAAATTCGTTGCGCCGTCCAATCAGAGCGGTTAGAGCACAATTTTAGTTTAACTTGGCTCTGCTATGCCAGCATCGATCGTTTTTCGATTTTAAATTTGTAAAGGACCGACGATTTTGATGTGAACACATGACTAGAGCCAGCTACCTGCTAACTGATGAGCTCATCAGCGCAATGCATGTGTATATCTAGCTCCCAACACTGTTAGTTAATTAGTGACAGCTAATCGACAAGCTGAAGATAACTAAAACTTTGCACGCTATGAGCTACCGGTTACACGTATCACCGACCCTTTCTTGACTACTACGTACACATGGTTCCTGCAAGGTATCACTTAGCTTGCGGGGGCAAACAAGCTCGGTCAGAGAGAGAGAGAAGGTTCAGAGAAGAATCTCTCATCAGGGAGGCATCAGGTAGCTTCAGGGTAACTGTTGCTTCTTGCTGCAAAGATGAGCACCAAGCTTCAGGGTTAGCCGCTAGCATAGCATATGGGACATGCGCTTTTTTTGTGGGCAAATCATGTGCGTGGAAATCGCCTGGAACTTTGCATCTCTGTCTGCCAGAGGTAGGTTGTCAACTACACACCTCTCACTTTCAGCCATGGGTAGGTCCCAAAGTCAGTTCCAACCGTAATGATAGGCTGTAATAATATATAACACACAGAGGAATATTAAACACTCCAACATTCTGATGATCAGAGGTTTTTTGCTAACCATGCATGCACTAGCTAGCTGTGTCCCTGCTGCTGCAATTCTTCATCTTTTGAAATCCAAGTATATATATACGTCTAAGCTTTCCAATTGATGTAAAGATTATCTCCGTGTTTTCTTCTTCCTCTGGTGGTTAGTTCTTGGAGTTGAGAAGAGATTCTTAATTTGTGAAGCTAATAAAGTGATTGCTGGGAAACCAAAAATGACACACGGTGTGACCGGTGAAGAGACCCATCATGCATCATCCGTCAGTAGCTGCCTGCCTTCCTGCCTTCGCCGGGAAAGTAAAGTAAAAAGGCGCTTTCAGAGATGGGAACTGGGAAGGAACAAAAACAAAAAGGGAAGAGAGAAACCAAAGGATATACTATATAATATATAGCCCAATCAGATTAAAGTTGTATGTTTGTCTATGACATGATCACGGTCACGGATGAGACCACCGTTGGCTTGGCTGCCGTATGTGGTTGACAACTGTAAGGCACGATCGATGATGGCGCCGCCTTGAACTTGAACTCTAGCACTTGTCCTCCTCCTTGGTCGGTTATTATGAGATTAGCCCCTAACCCCCTCCCCCCATCAATTAATCGTATCGAGCTAGCTCGCTAATCCTTGTCTCCTCGAGACGCATCATGCATGCATGTGGCAAATTGGCAATGGCATCATGGCATGGCCTTCTGAACAGCTACTAGCGTAGACACAGCAGTGGATTGGTTACACGCGTGCACATATATGGGATTATTATTGGCAATGCTAGCTAGCTGCTGCACGGCGTATGCAAGCATGCCTGATGCCTCTGGGCAGAAGAAGACAACGTAACGCGCGGCCGGCCGGCCAGCCAGCCGGCCATGCCACTCTAGCTAGTAGCTACCCTGCAACCTGCATGACTGGATGAGCTAATCTTGAGACGAGACGCTTCACCTTCACCACCACCAGTCGGTTGCGACGTCGCTGTCCTCCGAGCGCGTCGTCGCTGTCCGCCGCGCGCGTCGTTCGCTGTCGTAGAGCAAATTGAAGACGACGACGCGGAGCTGATGCGCGGCCGGGTGGAGTCCAAGCACAACGAGATCAGAGGCTGCGACGACTGCGACTGCGACTGCGAGAGGCTGCTGTGCAGGCAGGCAGCAGCGGCACGGCGGGCGGCGGCGGCTGACTCTTGTCTGTTGGACGATCGATCACGCAAGTTGCCATGGGGGCGGGATGAGGATGACACAAGGAAATCGTCGGAGGCAGCAGGCGTGTTGTTGGTGGACATTGAAGAAGGGAGGAGACCATGCTGCATCCACCGCCCACCAACGCGCGGCCTCGGCTACGGACGACGGCACGGGCAACCGACGGAATCGGCCGCCCTCGTGCGCGGCAGGCACAACTCGTCGATCGCAAGCAAATTGCAGAAACGCACTCTCGCTCGATGATCTGTAACGACTAAATAACGACCAGACGCAGTCTCTGCTTCTGCTTGTTGGAAGAGGCAAGGCAAACACGAGTTGCGAGCACCATGTGCCTGGGCGGCGAGACCCACGGTGGCCGGCAGCGGTGACCGGTGCGGCGGGGCCGTCGGGTGGGCGTCGTGGGTGCGTGTCGCGTCAGCAGTGGCACGCGCCCACGGTGCGCGCCGAGCACGGCAGGCTGCAGCAGCGGATCACGGTAGTCACGGCCTTAGCAGCGCTGGGCTCGGCTTAAAGCGAAGAAGCCCAATAGACGCGCGGGCGCGGCCCATTCTCTCCTCTCGTTTTGAGTGGCCCAAAGAGGAATGGTCACTGCTTCGGCTGGCCCGGTCCAGCTGGCGTGCCTTCCACTTCAACAACGAAAAAGAATCCCCTCAAAAAAGAAGAAAAAAAGACTGGCGTGCCTGCCCCGCAGTTGAGACTTTCTCTCTCTCTCTCTTTTTTTTTCTTTTGCACATGATTTCCAAGGGAATACGGGGATCTGCGCTTGGAATCACCGGGAATAAACTTGGGCGCAATGTTGCGCGGAAACATGCGACGTTTCTACAGCTCACGCTCAACTAGGTGAACGTCAAAACGCTACAATTCTAAGGGTCCGTTTGGCTTCTCGGAATTTTTGCAATCGAATTCATAGTATAAACTATAGCAAGAATATAAAATTTTATAACTTTTCAAAGTTCACATATAAGCTTATCTCAAATTTATAAGGTGAGAGGTGGGAAATAGGTTCTATGGATTCTTTTATCCCAACTTAAGTTATAGATGATTTTTATAGATTTTTCTTCTACAACTGTAGTTTATACAACAAATTTAATTCTAAAAATTTCAAGGAGTCAAACAGGCCCTAAGAGTTTTTCTAAAACTTTTCATCATCTAGATAGTTGTTTGATTAAAAATTGTTTCCAGTATCTTTATACCGTCCAATAAACACTATAGTCATTTTCGTTGGTAGAGACAACCCCCTAAAACAGTTATGGACTAATAATAGAAGTGGAAAAACATCAAAACACTCCCTCGCGTCGTCTCCCCCCTGGGGGACCGAGGGCCCCCATGCCCAAGACCCCCACCCTCATCTCCGGCCAGGCCGCCGCCGCCTTTCTTCTCCTCCGGCCGCGGCGCCGCCAGGGGGGGCTCGAAAAGGCGCCCCCTTGCATCCCTCCCCCCCTTCTTCCCCCCCCCCCCCCCTCCTCGTTCTCTCCGGTCTGGGCGGCCGCCGGTGGCGGCGCGCCTCCTTTGGCGGTCCGCCGCCCCCGGCCGTATCCGGCGTTAGAGAAATTCGGGGGCTGCGCTGGCGCGTACCGCTGCTGGCGGGGCGCTGGCAGAGTCGCGCCGCCGGCGGGCTGGCACCGCGGTGGGGCAGGCGTGACCGCCGACGTCGCGAGGAGGTGCCGCCGGCTGTGTGAGCCTCCCTGCCCCGCCCCGGCGGCCCCCTGGCGTCTCCCGGCGGCAAAGCGTGGGCCCCCTGCGGCCCGGGCCGCTCGGGCAGGGCGCGGGCCCCCTACGCCGGACGCCGGTTCACGCGATCGCCGTGGGACAGCGAGGGCGCGGTCCCCGGCCGCCGGTGCGCCCCCATCCCCGCGGCCGCCGCACGCGGCGAGCCCCGGCGGCCCCTGCGACCCGTGCGACGCAGCGCGGGCCTCGGCACCGGACGCCCGTCGCGGGCGGCGCCGCAGGCCGAGTGAGGCCGCTAACCAACTACACGAATACCCCGGCCGACTCCTCCTCGGCTAGCCTACGGCGTCGGGTGGCGGGTGCATGCTGCGGTCGACGACAGCCTGGGTGAAAACCCCTCTCCCAAGCCTCATGCCTTGGGCCGACGACGGTGGCGGCCACGTCATCACCTTCCCTGGCGTCATCTTCGTCGTCGTCGGCGGCCGCCGAGGTTCGGGAACGAAAGTTCCGGTGGGTACATCTTAACGCAGCTTGGCGTCCGAGGGCGTCATCCCCTTCCTGAAGGCTCCGTTGAAGGCCCCTGCGAGCCCCGGCATCGCCATCCGCAGCCCGCCTCAGACCTGCAGTGTCGCCAGCCGCTTTCCCTCCTTCCTTGGCGTGAGCTTCGGGCTCCGCCGTTGCTCCGGTTCGTTAGCTCGGAGTTGCGCTGCTGTGCTTGCGCCGTCGTCGAGGTCTTGCTCCGGCCACCAATATCGCGCTTGGCTCCACCTCGGGCGCGCCGCCGAGCATGTGATGCCTCTGTACCCGCGCCGTCGTTGTGGCCTTCCTCCAGCCGCCAATGTTGCGCTTGGCTCCACCTCGGGCAGTCGCTGCCGAGCGTGTGACGCCCCTCGCAGTCCGCCTGCGGGGTTAGCAGCTTCTGAGTTTCGACCGTTGCGGTGTTGTTGTGTGGTTGAGTGGGGAGTTTCTCTATGTTCTTGCTGTTTGTAGTGTTAAGTTGTCTTGTTTTGTGTTGTGTTTGTGACCACTCTCTCCGTGGTTGTGTTGTACTCGCCGGTCTCGAACTTCTTCTTAATGAAATGACACGTGAAGTCGTGTTCGAAAAAAAAACAGTTATGGACTACCTACGGAACTCATGTTATATAAGTGTTACGGTGACCGGTGGCGGTGAGTGAGCCCGCGCGCGGCGGGGCCGTCGTGTGGGCGGTGGGCGCGTGTCGCGTCAGCAGTGGCACGCGCCCACGATGCGCGCCGCCGAGCACTGCAGGCTGCAGCAGCGGATCACGGTAGTCACGGGCTCACGGCCTGGCTCGGTCTTTGCAGCGCTGGGCTCGGCTTAAAGAGAAGCCCAATAGCGCGCGGGCGCGGCCCATTCTCTCCTCTCGTGTTGAGTGGCTGGCCCGGTCCAGCTAGCGTGCGTGCACTTCAACAACCGAAAAAAGGACTGCGGGGCGCCCTCTCTCTCTGTCTTTCTTTTGCACATGATTTTCGCAGGGAATACGGGGGGATCTCCGCTTGGACTCACTACGGGGAATATACCTGGGCCCAATGTTGCACGTAAACGTGCGATGTTTCTAGAGCTCAAAAGAGTTTTAAGACTTTCTAAAACTTAGGCCTTATTCATGATAAAAAAAACTTAGGCCTCATTTTACTGCACACAAATATATTTCAATCCATATGGTTTATACGAGATTGAAGTGGAATTTGAACTAAAATACACTTCAATCCCCCCTCCACAAACCGTATGGATTGGAGTGTATTTATGAGCAGCTAAATAAGGTCTAAGTCATCATCTAGACAGTCAGTCGTTTCAGTAAAAATCGTTTCCGGTATCTATACCGTCCGATAAATTTATATATATCTTATGCGCACTATAGAGTCATCAATTTTCGTTGGTAGAGACAACCCCCTAAAACAGTTATGACTACCTACGACTACGAAATTCATGGTAAGTGTTAATACAAATTATTCCAGCTGGGGAACCTTCAATGACTAGCATCGTGTTGAAGGCTTCAATGGGCCTTACAGGCTAACACCATTGGGCCCTCCAATGGTGCCACAGAGAGTCCTTGGATGAACATTTGAATGCAAATGGTCCATTAACACACACTTGCAATCCATATATTATATATGGGTGCACTCAAAAAATATATATTATTATAAGCATATATTTATTAATTTGCAAATACAAAAATCATCTATGATATAATACGTGACATCACAGTGGTATGCTGGAATTGACTAGTACCGACACATTCCAAGTCACGGGTAAAACTAGAATGACTCCCATAAATCTAATCACTGAATAACTAAAGTGTAATGCTAGGTATTCTTGCCAATAGATCAAATGTAAAAATAAAGTTCATGTAATGCATCTTAAACAAATCTCGATTTCAATATTGCCTCACTATTCCAACTTCCTCCCCCTCCCCTTCCTCTCTTTATATTTCAAATTATCATACCATTTCTAGCAATTTTTTCCTTCTTTTATAGGCACGGGAAATGATCGTTCACCAATAGACGACAAAAGGTTTTCTATCGTTTCTCTTGGTGGCATGGAAGCGCTTTAGATCAAGTGACGACAACTTACCCCTCGTGCTACTCATGGCTTTTTCAAATAATGCACGTTGGAAAGATAGTAGGTCAAGCAGGCCTATGAGTAAGGATGGAAGGAAATTTGCCCACAAAGCCACATATAAAGCTTAAATTTATGGTTACAATTTTTACCTGAAAATTAAATCTATTTTTCTGTAGGTTAACAAATAAACCTGGTTGCATCTGCAGCTACAAGTGTGGTGGTGAATTTTTTACTGCCGATCCCACTCGTAGTACCAAACAATAGCCGTTTCAAGCTGCGTTATTATTACACAATCAAAATGGGTCAAATAAGTCCAAATAATTCCAAATGTGTGCAACGGCTGCCAACTTTAGAAAAATATCACGCCAAACGGCTACATATGTTTATACTGCCTCCGGTATAGGCGTACAATCTAGTACCGCCGTTGTTTCATGAGGCGGTATTTATAAATCGCATTTTTTCCAAAATAAATCGCATTTCCGTTGGCAACTATTTATTATGCAAAAAAAGGAAAAAAAATCAAATCCTGCAGTGGACGCCGTCCGCGCGAGGTGCAACGGTTCCACACGCCGCTCCGCTGGATCTTCGCCGCGGACGCTTCGCTTGGTGCCCGTAACGTCCGCATGCAAGAGTGAACGCGCGCCGGCACACGCACAGCTCACCGCGCCACCTTCCTCTTCCGCGCCGCGCCGCGCTGCGCCGTGGGGACCAGGTAACCACGGGACCACGGCGATATATACGGACCGACCGACGACCGGCCGCGCCGGTGAGAGGGAGGGAGGGATCGTGAGAGCCGGCCGGCGAAGAAGGAGGAGCGCGCGCGACGGGCGGAATGGACGTGACGTTCGCGACGGCGGGGGGCCGGGAGTTCACCCTCGAGGTGTGGTACTTCGCGACGGTGCGGGAGATGAAGGAGGCGGTGCACGCGCGCGAGGGCATCCCCGTGGCGTCGCAGCGGCTCTTCCTCGCTGGGAAGGAGGAGGCGGAGGAGGAAGACGACGACCGGAAGAAGGAGCTCGACGACGCGCGCGACACCGCGCACTACGGCATCGTCCAGGGATCCCGCGTCCTCCTCGTCCTCCCCGACGACGCGCGGCCGCCGCCGCCCTCGCCCGCATCGCCTTCCCAGTCCCCCCCCCCCCCCCCCCCCCCCCCCCCCGCCGCCGCCACTGCCGCCGTCCGCGTCAACGTCTCGGCCCCCGAGATCATCGGGCCGTGCGGCGGCGTCGCGCTCGACGACGTCCCCGCCTCCGACACCGTGGCCCGCCTCAAGGAGCTCCTCCAGGACCGCACCGATGGCGCGCTGCCCGCCGCGAGGACGGCGCTCTTCCTCGGCAAGGCGGAGATGGAGGACGGCAAGACGCTGGCGGACTACGACCCTCCGGCCGAGGGCATCGACGTGAGCGCCGTCGTGCGCCAGCAGGCTCCGGCCCCCGCGGTGTCGGGCGGCGGCGGCTGCGGTTTCACTGGGGCCAGGAACCAGCAGAGGATCGAGGTGAGCGTCATGTTCGGCGAGACGGCGGTGGCGCTGGAGGTGGGCGCCATGGACGTGGTCCGGGACCTGCGCCAGGAGGTGGAGAGGCTGCGCCTCCCCGTGCGCGACGGCGGATACTTCTTCGTGTACAAGCAGAATGTTATGGATGAGGATCGTACCCTGCGGTGGCACGAGGTGAAGAACGGCGACACCATCGAGATCTTCAACGGCACCGTCACCGGCGGCGCCTGATGGGATGCCATCAGATCAGGGGTTTAACAAAGGGGTTTATGCCTTTAGGGTTTGTTTCATTTCCAATCCTCATTGAGATTTTAGAGCTTCATCGTCTTAGGGTGGCCTGTCCCGCATTGATCGAACAATGGTAGTGTGCTTTAAGATTCAAATTCAAATGGTTCAGAACGGAAATGTGGGAATGTCCACAATAACCAGGATTTAGTTAGATCCAATTCAAAAGATTTTGTAAGTTCATTGATCATGCTTGTCAGAACTAGAGAAGTTTTCAAAATTAAATATCCAAATCACAAAATCACATAGATATCCAAATCACAAAATCGCATTTCAATTATTTGTGGAAGGATATAATTGCTAGAACCTTGATAAAAGAAAGGATTGATGTATATGAATCACTCACCTATTATATGTACCTGTGAGATTAATTTTTCCTATAACCTCCAAATTATCATCAAACTCCTAATTACAATGCATGAAATCTATACTTAGACCGTAATAATTGTATCCATCATTTCTTTTTTACCACCATAACTGAAAATGGTGTGGGTGGAGGGGTGATAAAGGTGGAGTACAGGGTTGTCGCAGTGGCGGCATAGGTCGTGGCCAAGTGGTGACCGGGCGCGATGGAGCACGGGTACAATGACGGAGGTTGGTGTAGCAATAGGTGCTGAAGCCGAAGGAGGAGGCGCAGCGACGCGACCGAGGTGCTGTCGTGCTGCCCAGTGGGAGAGGAAGTGATTAAAAAATAAAGAGGTGGGATCCACGATGAGATCGACAACCAGCATAGGTCCGGTGGCCACAAGGGCATGGAATTGCATTTTCGTTGTTTCCCAACGCAAAATTTCCACATGCCCTAGACCCTAAAAAACACATGGAGGAAAAAATGCTCTCTCGTCCACCGCATCACAAAATCACCAATTTCTTTCGCGTTGGAAGTTGACTTCCTTTCTTGCATGAAAAATGATTTCGTTCTCTTTTCTCTCTCTCTTCCTTCTTAATAACTCCTCATATAGAATGTTCGCGAACAAGGGAAGTTGTTTAATAATGCTATTAGAATCATATGACCTGACTAGTTGGGTATGTGTGCCCTAAGCATACAATCATATCTATTTGACTATCTTGGTATTAAGGTTTAACAAGGGGTTTGCGGTGTTCGATCTTCAATCCTTCATTGGGATTTCAGAAGAAGTTTTGGTTTTTTAATAGATTTCCTCTGCTTTTTTGACAGCCATAGAGAGTTTGGTCACCAGCTAACAAGACGCAGAAGTCAAGAACTGAACTCAAGTAGGCAATTACACTAGATTCCCCCTACATCAGAAAGCCAACCTTTCTTTTGCTAGTGAACTCCAAACACAAAGACCTCATTTTTGTGCAAAGTGAAGTCTTTCTTTATTTCTTGCTAGGACTAATATGCTCTGCTAGTTGTATTTGGAGAGGATATAGTACTGTATGCACACATTGTAGTTTTAAATTTTATTTTTGATGAAGGGTTAGCTTAGATTATTATTCTAGTCGCCTGATTCTATATTTTCCAATGCACTGTAGATCCATGCTTAATTTTCCTTATCCTGGAGATCGAGAGATGTCACGTTGATTGCTTACAAAAACCATTCCTCTGGTGGATTGAATTTGTGTATTTGGTCCTTTCCAGATGTAGATGTAGACTATTCTTTCTCAAGGAAAAATGGACAGCGATTATTTGTGCATTACAATTGAGTTAGCAGCACGGCTGTTAACACTGATGACACCAGGTCCGTGCCTAGTACGACCACAAATCCACAATTTAATCAGGCATTGTGGAGAGTTTCAAACAGCCCCCTCTGCCTCTTGACAAGCAGCAGGCAGGGAGACTAGTGGAGTGGCGCATCGAACTGTGTCGGTGCTTTTCGGTTAAAACATGTTGATATTGCTGTCGGCGTAAACAAGTTAACCATCATACATGCTCCAGAAAGATAAGTCTATACATAATAAGGATCGTGTCCAGAGCTTCTTTTTGTCTCGTATACGGCTAGTTACATTATAATTTACACTAAATACTCTTTAAATACAATTCTACTATTAGTAGATTGGATAAGGGTAACTATTATTCAATCTACAACTAGAGTCTGTGATACGCCTTTTTATACAAAAGAACACGGGAAATGTTTCCTCGTATGTACTCCAGTGGAGGACTGTAACTCAAAAAAAATTTATCTATAACGACTCCTCTTACGAAAAATCAGGAGAGATTTATCAGGAAGCAGAATCCACTGGAGCTGGTAAATATTTCTGCAAGACTGACAGAAGCTCTAAGGATGTCATCCAGTCTCTAATAATTCTGAATATCTTTTTTAATATAAACTATACTCATAATAATACTATTTATTTATCAAGTTGAAAGAGGGCAAGGTTCTCTAGCATTCCGAGTACTACAGCTAATAATTAAGGAACCAGAAATTATGCCTAGCAGTTGTTCTTTGCAGCATCAACCACCCAACTAAATGAAAACATACAGAACTGAGATGGAACTCGAAATCAAACCAAGCTGCAGTGATAAGCGAACCAGTGCACTATTACAACTTTAGACTTCACGGTGGTTTTGACCACCACAGATCAGATCTAGAAAATCTAACTGTAACTGAATTTTAAAAAAACAGAGCACCCAGCATGTGACCAACTGAAAATGACCCAAAATTAGTCTGTGGAAGCAGAAAAAAGCGGAATTTTAGAAGAGCTTCCACTTCACAAATACGAGAACAAATATCCAGAAAACATTTAAGACAGATTGTCACACGAATTTCATCAGGGTTCAATTATTTCATAGCATAGTTCAATCCAACTGCTCGGCAGCAGATAATGTTCACAAACACAACCAGACTGACATAGGACTCACAATTCTTGAAGAACGACATACGACTCAGCAACTGACTCGATCAGAACACGACCACGACATGCAGATAACCTCCATCGGAGGGACAGAGGAAGGCACCAGACATTTGAACCCTGGAAGGACAGCTGCTCTTGGCCCAGGACTTACTGGCCACCACGGAGACGGAGCACCAGGTGGAGAGTGGACTCCTTCTGGATGTTGTAGTCCGCCAGGGTGCGGCCATCCTCCAGCTGCTTGCCCGCAAAGATGAGACGCTGCTGGTCCGGGGGAATGCCCTCCTTGTCCTGGATCTTCGCCTTTACGTTGTCGATGGTGTCCGAGGACTCCACCTCCAGGGTGATGGTCTTGCCAGTAAGGGTCTTGACGAAGATCTGCATGCCACCACGAAGGCGGAGCACCAGGTGAAGGGTGGACTCCTTCTGGATGTTGTAGTCGGCGAGGGTGCGGCCATCCTCAAGCTGCTTGCCAGCGAAGATGAGACGCTGCTGGTCCGGGGGGATGCCCTCCTTGTCCTGGATCTTCGCCTTCACGTTGTCGATGGTGTCCGAGGACTCCACCTCCAAGGTGATGGTCTTGCCAGTAAGGGTCTTGACGAAGATCTGCATGCCACCACGAAGGCGGAGCACCAGGTGAAGGGTGGACTCCTTCTGGATGTTGTAGTCGGCGAGGGTGCGGCCATCCTCAAGCTGCTTGCCAGCGAAGATGAGACGCTGCTGATCCGGGGGGATGCCCTCCTTGTCCTGGATCTTTGCCTTCACGTTGTCGATGGTGTCCGAGGACTCCACCTCCAGGGTGATGGTCTTGCCAGTAAGGGTCTTGACGAAGATCTGCATGCCTCCCCTGAGCCTGAGCACCAGGTGGAGGGTGGACTCCTTCTGGATGTTGTAGTCAGCTAGGGTACGGCCATCCTCGAGCTGCTTGCCAGCAAAGATGAGCCTCTGCTGGTCCGGAGGAATGCCTTCCTTGTCCTGGATCTTGGCCTTAACATTGTCAATAGTGTCCGAGGACTCAACCTCGAGGGTGATGGTCTTGCCAGTGAGGGTCTTGACGAAGATCTGCATCTGCAAATATTAAAGGGCAGAAGAAGAGTAAGCAACCACAAGTTACAGTCCACAAGTTACAGTGAATATAACAAGAACCGATAAATTGTTGAACAGAGAAGAATTGAAATGTGAAAGTTATAACATCAGCACATCCTAATTTGAGGGATAGGCAACTGAACTATTAAGCAGATTATACTACAGCTAGCACAACTATAGCATTTAATAGAGAACCATTAAGCATAACATGCAGGGATCAGTTCAATCTGCATGGTTTAAGTAAGCAATTAAGCAATCGTGCTATGGTATGTACTTGATACATGATTCAACAATCATCAACTAATTAATTCCACAGTGATATATCATTATCATCAGGCTATAGCATTTCACATTAGAGAACCACACAAATTATTTGTGGATCAGTTAAATTTGTACTGAGTTAAGGAAGCAACTAAGCAATTGTGCCATGGTATGTACATGACACATGATTCAACAATCAACTAATTAATTCCACAGGGATCAATGATTATCAGGCATAAACAGGTCGCATGCGCATGCAAAGTTAACAATACAATTTACTCATGGCATGTAAGGTTAAGTTACCAATATATACAGTTTACTTACAGGATTAAACAGCAACCTAAATAGACTAGCCAGCAACCTAAATAGACTAACCAGCAACCAAATAAGTCCCTTTGAGCAGTACAGCCTAGATGTGTGGAACCAACAATCTAAACCAAATCACATAATTGCAATTTGAGTACATGAGCAAACAATTAAACGCAAGTATCTACACCTTTACATGATAAATGACTCTGCAACAAGTTAGTTCCACAACCATCTGTAGTTATCATCAGGTATATGAGCAGTAGGCGCATCTGTCATATAAGCAGAAGCTACGAATCTAAAATTTCCAGACCAAACCACATAATCGTAACGTGATCTGGCAATCAAACGCGAGTCCTGCAGCGGGATCACGCGCAACGGCGGATGCAGCATGAGCTAAGCCTTATTAACCCTAGCGCAGCAAACGAACCAACCGGTCCAGCCATCATATCTACTCGAGCTCAACGCGCAGGATCACGCGAGCCCGATCACACCAAATAACTTCATCACAGCCCGCAGATCTACACCTCGACCCCGCAAATCGGCTACAGATCGAAGGAATCAAACCCTATGACGAACACGAACGGGAAAGCATATACCTAATCAAACGCCACGACGAACACGAACAGGGGAAATCATACGAGGCGTCGAGAGGGGAATCGAAAACTCATACCTTGAGGTGATCGGGAGGGGCTCCTTCGCTTCGATGGCTCGGCGAATTTCTTCGAGGGCGGATTAGGGACTGGGATTTGGATGGATGAGGCAGGGGAGGGGATGGAGCCAATTTATAGGCGGGGGGAGGAGGGAGAAAGAGTCCCGTGAGGCTACGGCACCGCGCGGTGTGGGGCCCAGCGGCGAGAGGTCGGTTTACGTCGCGGTGTCGTGGAGTCCGTCCCCACCGCGCAATTCCGCGGAAAGAGCCAGAGGCCGCCGCGGAGATATCGAGGAGGGTGACGCCGTTTGCTCCCCGCGGTTGGTGGCCGTTAAGGATTACAAAAGATCTAGTTCAGGTTGACACCGTTACCATACCGTTTGCTTCAATCATGCATGGGCAGATGGGCTTACGTCTCGCATCACGGTGTTACGCCTACATGTCGCAACATCCAGAATTAGCACTGCACAAAATAGTGCGGAACCCGCGTTTTTCGGTCTCTTGAATTAAATCAAGTTTATTGTTGCTCCTGCGCTCTCTTCGTCTCACATATGACACAGTCATATGACATCTTCGTATTATTAGGCTTACATCTCGCATATCGACAATAAGCACCGCACAAAAATGATACAATACTTTTAGGCATTTCAATTGAAATCGAGCCAATTGTTTTCATGCCCCCCTATGATAAGACATAGTCAAATGCCATCTTGGTATTACGCTTACATCCGCATGTCGAGATTGCATGATGTAGAACACCGCACTTTTCGGTCTTTGAACTGAAATTGAGTCTATCGTTGCTATGTTCTCTCTACGCACTCGCCAATCCAACCAAACCTACTAGCAGCTCATCCATTCCCCATCGGCCTACCTTCGCGTCGTCGCGGTTCCATTACCCCATCGTCTACCCTCGCGTCGCGGCGGTTCCATTCCCTCAGCGGCCTACCCTCGCCTCGCCGTGGTTCGCAGATCGACTATAGGATACACCTAGCGTGTACGAAAGGGACGACAATGCAACCGACGACCATACGCGGCGCCCCGCAATGGCTGCGTGCTTTGCTATCGGAGGAGTTCTTCGACGCCTGTGCCACACACCCTGGGGAACGTAAGAACGATAAGAACCACTTTTTGCGTCGATCGTGCCACAACGCTGTGCCGCCATTGCCTTCCTCACGAACATGCACATGATGACATCCTCCAGGTACCACTCGCGATGTTTCTTTCCATGCCGCACTTCGGCAATCGACATGCATGTCAGGGCGGCTGCTTGCTCTCATCAAACTAATCTAAACTCTTCTCTTTATTATTTGATTAATGGTACTTACAGATCTGGAAGTACGCGTCCTGCTTCGTAGTCCGCATCGACGACCTGAAGCTATTTGATTGCACTGGCATCCAGGTATTATAATTGTGGCGTGCCCCTGTACGCATGCACGCACATTAACCGTCACTAAGGTCGAGGTAGTCGAGAGGCGATCTATTTCCATCTGAGTCTTGATTCACAGTGTTGCATGCAGTCGCACATGGTGAGCGACCATGAGGTGGTGTTCTTGAATGAGCGCACGGTGAGGAAGCGGTCAGCGAGCGTGGAGAACCCTTGTGCCGCATGCGCACGACCGCTCCTCTCCGGCCACGACTATTGTTCACTCTTCTGTAAGGTACTAAAACACATTAGGTTGATAGGATTATATACTATCGACCCTGACTAGTGTACGTGTTGCCTATCACGTAATCTTTATGTACGAGTAACACCTGACATGATGGGATCGCACTAATTGGCGTAGGTAAAGCATTTGGGGGAGAGCGAGCATGGGCTAAGGCGCATGCTACGTGTGAGGCGACAAGAGATGGCTCCTATTTCGGATCCACATAGTGGGAAGAGGAGATCATCGTCATCGTCAGACGCAACTCCGAGCTGCGACGGATCGTTCCGGAAGCGAAGCCGAAAGCAGACAGAGCCGGCACAAGCGCCATTCTATTGACGTTGGCTCCTCACTTTCTTAGGCTTTTTGGGATCTTTTTGGATGGTTTACTGGGCTTGGTTGGTACTGTTTCCACAAGCTTCGGCTATAATTCCGCCAATTCTTTGTTCATTTTAGCAAGAGTTTCACATTTGGAGATGACATGTGCCGAACGAAGTTAAAATTTTTGCTTGGTTATACAGAGTAATTTCCTGGCCAATCATATTTTGGATGTCGATGTCTGTCAGATAACATTGAGGAACAGAAGCATGTTTTCTTCGGGTGCTCAGTATGGAACTTTGGGAGAGAATCAGACTACGTAGCATTGCCACGCTCATGGACTCGGATGTTTGGTCTGCAACCATCCCTCCTCACTAGGATGCGAATCTCTGGCCAATTGTGCTGCCCAATTTGGGACGCCAGGAAAAGGGAAGCCTTTAGGAATGAACCTTCTTGTGAAGCCGACGTATAGTTTCTAAAATTTACCATGATCTTGTCTTAGGTGCTGGCGTCTGTACATTCTTTCTTGTAACTTCTCTCTCCTCTACGCTTTAACTAGTGGCTCCTTTAAGAAAAAAAAAATTATGATGAACTATTTGTTTTAGCACTCTGTCCCACTTCACACGTTCTAGGCTTATTTTCTTGTCACAAGTGTGGCTTTAATTAATTTTAGTTGCCACAGTTTATAATAACGGTAAAGACATGATAAAATTAGCAGTACTACTTAAATTGTATGTAGTTCACTTTAGTTTTATCTCAAAATCATTTTTCCCACTTTAGTCAAGTTTATAGAAACTATATCTACAATAATACCAAATGTATCCATTACCAAGACATTATTTTACAGTGGATTGATGATATTAATTTAATGTTATAGATACTTATGTGTTTTTCTATGAACTTAACTAAAGATAAATATATGCTCGATTTAGGATTTAGGACAAAACTAAATTGAACTATAATAGTAATTTTAAACGGAGGGAGTGACTCTTTGGTTAGCAGACTATAGTTTCGAAAAGCTATCAAAGCTTAAAAGGGTTTGAACATAAAACAAGATCAGGACATAGATGTTTAAAACTAAAGGAAAGGCAAAGAAAAAAAACATATGCATGCATAAAGGCAAATGACCCTGTAGACGAATAGAAAAACGGGAAGAGAAGGTTAGAACATACTAGAAGGTAATCATTAGGAGTTGCATATGCAAAATGTTAACTTTCCATAAAACGATTGAACATAAACCTACCTACATGTAATTTTTACTTACACAAGGTACAATACATTTGACATTCAGAAGAAATCGCAGATATAAATCCAAGATTAAATTGCCTTGAAAATCACCTATATATAAGCTTCAATTTGAATTAATCATCTAAAATATAGACATGAAAAATATTATTTCACTAACACTTTTTTTCCTCATGAATGACTGTGTGTCATTGAGATATAGTGATAATCAATAAAGATTAATACAGCTATAGAAGTACGGACTACATTTTACTGTTACCCTGTTCATTTTCGTCGTTTCCTCTCCTCATGTGTATGGAACCCCCCCTTTTCCCTTCCACGTAGCACATGCTGGAAGTTTCCAGCCCCTCCCGGACTCCCCATCCTTTTCCATCTCTGCCTACGCGCCACCGCGGCCACCCCCCGCCGGTCCGCGGCGTTGCCTTTGCGCAGCTTCGCGTCCCGTTGCAGCCGCCACCGCCACCGCCTCCTCCTCCTCCTCCTCCTCCTCCTCCTCTCTCTCTCGATGTGGTGGCCCTAAGGGGAGGTCCAGCACGCGGCCACCTCCGCTTCCCACGGCCAGCCGGGCGGGCGCCCAGGCTGCTTGGCGTAGGCCCCCCTGCCTCCCGGCAGACGCCTCCATCCCCGAGGTCGCCACGCCGCCGGTAGTAGCCGTGGTGCTGCCCCGGCGCCGACGCCGCGAACCCGCTCCCACCCTCTCCGGCTCCATCTTCCAGTGCCGAAGCTCCGCGACGACTCTTCCTCTCCTTTGGTGCCAAATCGATCCGTGGTCGGCCTTGCCGCCAGATGGAGTGGATCACAATGACGCACGCTTCTTCCTCTCCCCAGGCCCGGCTCCCCTTCCTCTCCTTATTCCTCCCACTCCTAGACCTTTTTTGATATTCATTTTTTTCTGCATGTACCGAATACTACAATTGCCGTTCTTCGTACAAATTCCCAGTGTTCCTTCTATACTGCAGGTTAACGAGGACCGCTTCATCCTAGACTTTATTGTAATGATTAGTCGAATGGCTCAGCAACAAGAGTAATGGCCAGTGTTGAAAAAGGGAGCTATTCTCTGTATCTAGGTACTAACAAACTAACATGTTTTCTTCCCAAATGCAGAACCAGAGCAGCAATGACATCTCAGACAAATCACCAACCTAGGCTATTCAGGCTTACGGAAGATGTGAATTTTTACAGTGTCCAATTCTCACTGCTGTCTCTGAAATATGTTGTCTGAAGTATGTTTAGCTGAATTGTTTTCATCGTTATGGGTTTACCATGTACAGCTCTCAACCTGAATATGTGGTCCACGTGATATTTACCTGATGGTGTTTTTCTCAATCTGATTGTGTTTCAACTATATGCTCTCTAGGTTATTGTGTATTTGCTTTTACAGTCTAATAAGCATTTCCCTCCCGCAAAATAAATTGTATCGCTCAATGCTACACCATACCATTCTCGACAAAACCTTTAACTTTACCGTTACACATGTTGCCAGTCAAGGTTTCTTCATATGCTCCAGCAGTGTAATAGTTTCATTGGGTCACCAAGTTCTTCGGTTACCTCATTTTAGATTACTACAAAATTGGCCTGTTGGTATTTTTAACATCACTTTAAGTTAAGTTGTCATCCCTAACATGATGTCAAAAACCAAGGATAAAAATAATCTACACGCAATGACTCTAAATAGAATATATCCGCAAGCACCACGTATAATTCTCCCGTTGTAGCATTTCACCCAGAGGAAGTATTCAGTATTGTTGATTTATTTTTATGCCAAAAGGATAAAGCAAAGATTCTACTTATTAGGAGTAATGAACTTACAAGGACCAAGAATAATAAATGCTTAAACCCCATCGTAACCTATTACACCAATGCCTTAGCAATAACTAGTCAACAGTAACGATAAATAATAAATGAGTAATTGAGATACATAGTATTCCAGAGCTAGAATATAGAGACTCTCTAATGTAGTAAAGCAATCTAGAGATTCAGTAAGAAATAAAGAAACCTATGTAATTACTAATATAAAGTCTACAAACCTTCACGCATGCTACACATTTTCATCTATAGTGCAATAAAATCAGAAGACATCATAAGGAGCATCAACTAATGAGGATATTGAGACACAAAGGTCACCTCCTTCGCGACCATGCTCGGCTAGTCCTACGTACGGGGGTGGACTACAGAGGAACCAACGCAAATTGTCACCCGCGTGGACTACCACACGACCCGGCACATCGGGGTGCCTCCGTAGGTACACAATATATCTAGACACCACGTCTACATAATGCGCACCACCCGACCCACTCGAGTATTGAATCAGCGCTTTTACGATCATATAACAATAATCATCATAAACTACATCTATATCGAATGTGCAACTAGAATAAACTAAGAACTGAATAAGTAGCAATATATTAAAGTAGAGCAAAGTCATAATGAAATACAAGATAAAATTACCAAATTCTAGAAGACAGATCCGAATCCCGAGCGGAGCCCCGATCTCTACTTGAATCTTGCTAGACGACTAAACTAAGAACTTGAAGAACTAGAGCTCTACTTCTAATCTCCGGAAATCCTAACTTCGACCACTCTTGACGAATGAAGCAGGGAATCAATTGGTGTGTTGAAGGGGGGGTCTACCCCTCCTTTTATAGCCCTAAGGAGTGCACGCGCCGTAGGATCAAACCGACATAGCCAACGGTGGAGATGAAAACCCTAGGCGTCGGGAGGAAGATTCGGAAGGGGCCGCCGCCGGCAACCCTAGGGCGCCGACCCCCATGGTGGGGCCGGCCGCCCCACCTGGGTAGCGGCTGCGGGCCCCACTTCTTCGGGTGTCTTCGAGTCTTCTGAACTATCTCGGCGATGTAGTTGCGTCGCGGTTAAGTTTCGTGGGTAAATTTGCATTAAAATCCTTCTTTTAACCTTTTTCTCGAAAATCACCGAAATTTCACAAATCAACAAAACTCGTGGAATTTGTCGATATAACCTCTATCAATTTATTATTGCATCTTCAAGAGCCATTATTGACGGTAGAAAATTTGGACTTAGTGACCGTCAACAATTACCCCCAAGCTAAGTCTTTGCTAGTCCCTTAGCAAAGTCGACTTGAAATAATACTTCCAGGGTATCTCATGTTATATCAACAAGTACTTTAGTATTGAATTTAAAATTCTTCTCCAAATTATAATTCATTAATCTATCTTTCAAACTTATCCTTATACCTTTTTTTAACTATGGGGCTTATCAAACTTTTAACTAACTCTTGGGTGATTGAAAGATAGAATAATCAAGCAAGCACTGCATATATTTCATTCTTTCCTTAAGCACTACTCCGCAGGTTTTCTCTTTTTATTTTGAACATGTATGGATTATTATCTTGGAAACCATAGGAGTTTACTAACAAGATTGGAGTGGACTACTCAAGCTATGCATCATGATTGAATGTGCTAGTGATTGAAAACTTTATTTCCAGCTCTTATGCAACATTCTCTCTTCTCTGTCTTTTCTCGAGAAGTGTGGGCTATCTCCCAAATGGATACTTTTTGTACCCATTTTTCCCTCTCAAAGCGAGTGTCTTTTTGCACCCATTGTTTTACTCTCTTTCTTTTGATTTGGCTCATACCCTTTTGATATGGCATCTTTTTGGGCTCATGCTTCTTTGGTATGGCATCTTTTAATTGTTATAACCCACACTCTCTTTTAGACTTCTAAGAGAGAATTGTTAGAGAGCAAAACTTTTGTGCGTGTGGATCCAATCATGAACACATAACAGTAGTAATCTACTCAAATCATATCAATAGGATAAATTACCAGATTGATTAATTAATTCTTTACAAAATATCTGGAGCTTAGCTATCACTTAGAATGAAACATATACTAGCTCAAACCTTTTTATATTATATCTGTCAATTACTTAGACTGAATCACAAGTTTTATGCTATCCACGTATATCGGGTTTCGAATAAATTCTCGAGTAGATAAACTTCATATAATTCAAAGACAGATTTTAATTTCGGATGCTAAGTAATTACAGATTTTTAATTGCTCTCTCTTCTTTTTTTTATATTAAATATATATATAAGTAAATCCAGAATTACTCTAATCTAATGACAAATATAAATACTTTGGAAAGTGAATACTGAAAATAAATACTGGAAATAAAAGATAAATATATACAAGTGGTGGATGATGCTCACCTCGCGGGGGCTCTCCCCCAAGCCGCATGTTACCGTACTCAATAATGTGGTGGAGGCGGTGGTGGATACCCCAACCGGGTCTATTAGGTACTCCACTCCGGTTTGTATGTGCTTCTTTGTCCATGATGTAACCGCCGAATCTGGCTGGTCTCCGCCTTGGTGCGCCACCGTGCTCGCCGATGAAGCCTGTTGTCAACCTTGGTATTGCCACTTTGCTCATGTCGGTGCAAGGTCTCATTTGTCGCCTCTTTGCCCTGCTTTGGAGGTTAGTAAAAAATGTAGACATAGCAGGATAATCATTAATAGGAGTGCTAAAATGCTTTTCGGAGGCGGCATGTAATTATTTGCCGGTGGTGAATGGTACGGTACGGTCCACCGCTGGTGTACTCCGTGTTCCCGCCACGAGAGAATGATGCACGCCCTCTCGATAATCTTGTCCCCGATCTTCGGGCTCCCGTGTGGGGGGAATGTTTCCCATCCCGTGGGTAGACGAATCTCCTTGATGATAAGTGGGTTGGTCCTCCCAACCCGAGTGGGTGGACCACGGCCGATGCGGCTCATGATATGCACCTGGTTCATCAAAGTTAGTGTAATGGAAATGAGCCGGTCCCGATGGCGCCGTGTCGGTCCCAAAGTGTACACAGTCCCCGGTACTCTGCGATGCGTCGATGGACACCGCCAATGTTAGCGGTCTCTAAAAAGTAAAACTGTCAACAGAATAAATCCCCAAATCCCTCTGTTAGGCAGCTCGTACTCATTTGGATAATTTTTATAGATCATGATTATCTTGTTATTTCGGCGTTTCACCATGTGAGCACGAAAAGAAAAGTCATATCCAATAACTCTTCGGGCACCAAGAATAAAAGTGAGTGTAGCATTGGACAATAAATCTAATCCTCAGTAGCTAGGCGTGTAATCCAAGATGTGAATGAAATACTGCATTTCTCACGAGGTACGGTTTTCCAAAGAGCTCAACATTAATTTCACAGGAGATGCTTTTCTCTTTTAATCATGATGTATAATAAATGTAACTCATCCTGTCTAATGGTATTTAATTCCTCTCTAGGAAAGAAAGTAAAAGCTAGCCATTTTAGCATGAATCTCAGGTGTTGGGTTATGGACTTCTTCAAAGGTATATTTTTGTTTATGCGTTCGGTTTCATAGCAAAGATGCTCTCCCAAAAATCATCTTTATTAAAATCTCCAAGAACATCAGCTATATTCACTACGCACTTTGCTTTCGAGAAAATCCTAGTGCTAAACTGAAATTTTTCCATGTGAGAGTAAAAGGCTTGTTGAACATTCTAAACCGAACATAATCATCATCAAAGTCTAGGGAGCTAATAAATTCTATGGTGAGTAACTTGCTACCCCTCGCTTTCGTGATTTCCCATGCATCTTCCCATCCAATCATTCTAAAAATAAGCTCAAACTCGGAATCCATTCCGGTTTCAACGAGCAAATTGTCATCAAATGTTGGAGTATGAGTAAACTCTTTTGTCTTTACCACATTGAATATTTCTATTTGAGGTCTAAGTGGTAATAAAATTTGATTAAGGTTTGTTAACTCATACCTCTCTTCCCCGTGGAGAAGAGGAAGACGGTTGATGTTGCTCAGAGGTGATGGAGGATCAACGTCCATTCCGGAACCAGAAACCGAAGGTACTTGGGATGATGAACGGCTTCGGTGCTTGCGGAATGAGAGTGTCCTCTTGATGCTCCCCGAATGCACCTCCAACTTTTCGATTCATCTTACCTCAGAATAAAGAACACGAAGAACACGGCAAGAATAACAAGAACATGAAGAACACAAAAGTGATTAGGATTAGCAAATCAAAGAGGAAGAGAAGAGGGAGTCCCGATGATGATCTTGCAAATTGATTTCTCTCTTTTTTCTTTTCTCTTTTTCTTGCTAATTAATGAGTGATTTGGAAGAATGAAATGTCGTAGTTGTAATCGGGCCGTGGAGCGAGCTCTGGACTTGGAGTGAATGAGTGAGGGGGTGTGAGAAGTTGGAGGCGGAGAGAGGAGATGATGGGGCGCCGGCCGGGTGGTGATGGGGGGCCCGGCCCCACCCGCCGCCTCGGTGGTGCTCTCATTTCTCCGGTGTCCTCTTTGGCATGTATGTGATCAATTCCCTACTCCCTAGGTACTCCTTTTCGGTGGCGGACATGGATGGAGGTGAGTGCATGTGAATGAGTGTGATAATTGAAATTTTGGATGCGGTGAATAATTAGTGGGTGTGAGGTGATGTGAGGTGATGTGTGTGGGCCCCACATGTCTCCTGTATTTATACCGTATAATGACACAAGAATGAAAAAACTAAATTACTTTTATGAATCTACGAAAAATTAGAATTACAATGATAGTATTTTTATAATTTTCTGCCACCACGGTAAATTTTACTGACGGGGATTTACACTCCGTTAGTCATAATTTCATGGGGTTTAGATTTTATATATGGCATGCTTATTTTTATTTCTCTTTTTTTTTAATAATGCAATTGGTAAATATGTTATTTAATGTGAGAAATTAAATTACTAATAACTACCGAGTTACCTCCCGGCGAAGGTTCGGGGTTTTTAAAGTCCACCGACTTGGACTTCTCTAATTAAATTAATCTTTATGATTGATCTCCGTGGTCGGAGATGTTAATGCACCTTGCCCTTCTTGATCCTTCAGAGTCTTGCATTGCTCGGGTCTTGGCCTGAATGCAAATCGCTCTTCTTGCCCGTTAATGGTGAATATAATTTCTCCAGCTCCAACGTTGATGGTCGCATTTGCGGTGTTTAGGAATGGTCGCCCAAGGATAAGAGGTATCTTCCTCTCTTCCTGCATGTCAAGTACCACGAAATCTACAGGAACGAAAAAGTCACGGATTTTTACCGGAATATTTTCTGCTATCCCTGCGGGGGTAGCGGACTGATTGGTCGACTAGTTGCATGCACATTGTTGTTGGAGTGAGCGGAGAATAGTTGAGTTTGTCGAAGACCGTCTTGGGCATGACGCCGACGCTTGCTCCAAGATCACACAAGGCGTTCTCGAACATCCGTTTGCCTATAGAGCAATCAATAGTGGGACATCCCGGATCCTTCTTCTTGATAGGTGAAGAATGTAGGATTGCCTCACTTTGCACGCCTCTGTTAGCTTGATGACTTCGGTAGAGGGGTAGTGGTCCCTTGTTGTTGAGGATGGATCGAAGGTACTTTGCATATGTGGGTACCGCATAGCATCTAACAACGGAATGTTGACATATAATTTCTGTATAATCTCTACAAACTTACTTGAACCGATCATCGGTGGCGATACTCCTCCTCCTTCGGGGAATGGTAGGATAGTAGTATCTTGGAAGTCTTGTGTTAATTCGGGCTCTTGGGTCATCTATTGGTAAGGGTGCTTCTACTTCTTCTTCTCTAGTATTCTTTTCGGCTCCCTTGTCTACACACAGATCGCATGTGAAGGTCTACGTGCCCCTTCCGGGTAAGGTGGATCACGTGTAACCTTTCCTCCTCTAGTAGATATTCCTTTAATCTGTTCATGGTTAGTGGCGCACAAAGTAGAAGCTAGTTGTGTAATTTATGATTCTATCTTTTTTTAAACATGATTTGCTCCTTAACTGCTAGAGAAAAATTATCTAATTTTGAATTAATTCCTTCTAATATTTCATCATTAAAAGCAAGCTTCTTATAAATACTCTCATTGATTCTAGCTTGTTCTAATATTAATTCTCTCAAGGGTGGTTGTCTTTGATTTGAAAAATTATAGTTACCTTGGTACTTACCTTGGCTTATTGCCCGAGGTTGACTCCATCCTTGCTTCTTGATGATTGCACTAATATCTTCTTCATATTGATCTTGAGAGTTGAATGCATTTTGAATAGCTTGCCGATCTCTTTTGTAATTAGCCCTCTGCTCTAGCCGCTTTAATAATACATCCATCTTGGTTGATATTGCACATAACTCCTCCGGAACTTCTTCACTTTCATGGCATGTCCGGGTGTTGAATGTCCAATTCTGATTTTTACGCCATCCTTGCCATAATTGCTTCAGCTCTTCCAGGGGTGAGTGACATAAATGATCCTTCAAAGCAGGGGCGTCCAATTGCTCACATGATCTTTGAGTTAGTCCATGATAGAATGTTTGCATGAGCAACCACTTCTCCATTCCATGATGTGGGCGATCGATATGTATCCTTGAAAACGTTCCCAAGCTTCCGGAATAGGTTCACCTTTCTGCCGACGAAATTCTGAAATCTTCCCTCTTAAGATATTCGCTCGGCCTATTGGGAAAAACTTCTCTAGGAAAGCTTTTAACATTCCCCCATGTCTTGATTTGATCTTTACTCGATAAAACCATCGCTTCGCTCTTCCTTCTAATGAGAAAGGAAACAAACGAAGTAGCACGACATCTTGAGGAATGCCTTGAATGTCAATGGTGTTGCCAATCTCCGTAAAAAATCTGCAGATGAGCAATAGTTCCACTAAATATGATAACTTGCACCATTTTGATGAGGCTTGGCTTGATCTCATAATCATGTTCTCCAATGTCAAAGGTGTCGAGAGTCGGACCTACGCGCGAATGTTCTCGGTGCTTGGAGCAGAAATTCACGCAGAGTCTTTTCAGCCATTGCTTCTCGAATGATGTAAGACCCTTCTTCCTATGGTTGTTCCTGATAAGAGTTAAAATTCTACAACCAATTCCTGCACTTGCCCTATAGAATTTTCTAAATAAAACATGGGTAAGTCTGCTAAAGCAAAAGGTTATGATGATTTTAATATATTTGTTTTCCATAAAGGTTTACTCATTATAAAATTCTAGAAAAATATGTATATCCCGGCGAATCAATGATCCTAATAAATTATCCTAATAAATAAAATTGCCTTCCCGCAAGCAATGCGCCGAAATGTTTGTTGGTATTTTTAACATCACTTTAAGTTAGGTTGTCATCCCTAACATGATGCCAAAAACCAAGGATAAAAATAATCTACACGCAATGACTCTAAATAGAATATATCCGCAAGCGCACGATAATTTCTCCCGTTGTAACATTTCACCCGAGCAAGTATTCCGAGTATCGTTGATTTATTTTTATGCCAAAAGGATAAAGCAAAGATTCTACTTATTAGGAGTAATGAACTTACAAGGACCAAGAATAATAAATGCTTAAACCCCATCATAACCTATTACACCAATGCCTTAGCAATAACTAGTCAACAAAGAACGATAAATAATAAATGAGTAATTGAGATACATATTATTCCGAGCTAGAATATAGAGACTCTCTAATGTAGTAAAGCAATCTAGAGATTCAGTTAGAAATAAAGAAACCTATGTAATTACTAATATAAAGTCTACAGCCTACGCATGCTACACATTTTCATCTATAGTGCAATAAAATCGAAGACATCATAAGGAGCATCAACTAATGAGGATATTGAGACACAAAGGTCACCTCCTTCGCGACCATGCTCGGCTAGTCCTACGCACGGGGTGGACTACAGAGGAACCAACGCAAATTGTCACCGCGCGGACTACCACCACCCATTCCGGCACATCGGGGTGCCTCCGTAGGTACACAATATATCTAGACACCACGCCTACATAATGCGCACCACCTAACCCACTCGAGTATTGAATCAGCGCTTTACGATCATATAACAATAATCATCATAAACTACATCTATATCGAATGTGCAACTAAAATAAACTAAGAACTGAATAAGTAGCAATATATTAAAGTAGAGCAAAGTCATAATGAAATACAAGATAAAATTACCAAATTCTAGAAGACAGATCTGAATCCCGAGCGGGCGCCCGATCTCTACTTGAATCTTGCTAGACGACTAAACTAAGAACTTGAAGAACTAGAGCTCTACTTCTAATCTCCGAAAACCCTAACTTCGACTACTCTTGACGAATGAAGCAGGAGGAATCAATTGGTGTCTTTGAAGGGGGGTCTACCCCTTTTTATAGCCCCTGGGAGTGCACGCGCCCGTAGGATTAAACCGACATAGCCAACGGTGGAGATGAAAACACTAGGCGTCGGGAGGAAGATTCTGGAAGGGGCCGCCGCAACCCCTAGGGCGCCGACCGGGCCCATGGTGGGGCCGGCCGGCCCCACCTGGTAGCGGCCGCGGGCCCCGCTTCTTCGGGTGTCTTCGAGTCTTCCTGAACTATCTCGGCGATGTAGTTGCGTCGTGTTAAGTTTCGTGGTAAATTTGCATTAAAATCCTTCTTTTAACCTTTTCTCGAAAAATCACCGGAAATTTCACAAATCAACAAAACTCGTGGAATTTGTCGATATAACCTCTATCAATCTATTATTGCATCTTCAAGAGCCATTGTTGACGGTATAAAATTTGGACTTAGTGACCGTCAACATGGCCGCAGAATTTAGGTATGCTACACCTCCTCTTTCTATTTTGCATGTTTCTCCAATTTCCAGTTTTGGGATGCACTCCATTGCTTCACAATGTATATATACTTTTACATGCTACTAATCATGGATATCAGATAGCAAGTGCCCATATATTTTCATTGCCCAGTATTGATGGTGTTGCTTTTCAAATATTATTTTTCAGTAGCTATGATCAATGAAACTTGATATTAAATATTTGATCGACCCCCACAACTATTGTTTTGTTACAGACTAAAAAGTTCAAGGTCACACCATTTCTTCTCATGACATTAGGCTATATTAAATTCTTACAATTCTTTAGCCTATTAAAGTTGGCAAATAAACATTTTTTCCTTCCCACCTGATGTTGTCAGTTACCTGATGAAGATGTTGTCTGCCATATTACCATGCTGCAGATCTTCCATGGAGCTGACTATGATGTTTTTTGGCTTCCAATGGATTTTCATATCATCTTTGTAACTGCTGCCAGTGGTAAGTTGTTTATTTTTCATTTCCCAGTGGTGGCTACAAACTCTAGGCTCTATTACAGTGCACGCAAAACATAATGCCATGAACTCTATTTACATGCCACTGGAATGTAGTTGAGTTTACTTCTGGATATGCATTAGAGGTATAAGCATGACATAACGATTGCAACACATTTTTTTTACCCTTTACTCTGTTCGGTATAAGCTGTACGCCGAATGATGGCAACAGATTGTCTTAACCCTATACTGTGTTCCTATGGCGCTCAATTACTCAACCTGCAATAAAAGATAATGTGCACGACATCCTAAATATGCACATTTCTACTTGCTAAATCCTTTTTGATGTAGCGTTTGTGTGCCATGCACCACTTAAATTCACACCCCATTTTTGCAAGTATAATTATGTGCACGTGGTTTGGGGTTTTTTTAGGTCATTTCTACCTATTTGTACATCACACCACAGGCATGCATGTTGTAACTGATCTATGAAATGAGAGGAATACGATTAACTGAACACCAATATTATCATCTACAAGACTGCAAGATATGTAAACAACAGTGTCACTTCAAAATTGTATTATTATCAAATTTAGTGTCGTTATCTAATTTCTAATTGTTCTTGCAGGTTACTTGCATCACAACACTGATACATAACCTATTTAGTTTTTGCTTGCGCTTTTCGCAAAATTCCGTTCCACAGGCTTTAGTTTCATTCCATATGCCACCTTCGGTTCTAGGCGTGTATATCTCTGTTCATAGATTTTTGTTTCACATTCTCTTTGAAAGTTTATTTTGAGGCAGCAAATTTGTATGGGCATTATTGTTAGAACTAATCAATGTGTATGATAATTCCAATAGAGAAAGGATATCACGTTTCTTTTGAATTTATTTTTTTCCTTCTAGATGTACCCATGCACCGCAGCGAAGCGCGGGGGGCTGACTAGTTATATAGGTACCAATATGTGCTTGCAAGTGTGGAAGTGGTGCTCTCATAGTAAAAAGGAAAATAATAGGCTTACCACTTATTAGTAACCATTTGTGGTCGTGATGCTAGTTTCTATCATATTTTATATTAAAATTAAAACACGAAACCTCTTAATTAGCTGGACGTAGGGCTCCAGGGTACCAGGTCGGCAACATTGGTAGCGTGCCGTGCGCTGACGCCGGCCGGGTCCGTTCCGTTTGGCCGACGTGACTTTGCACGGCGAGTAACGGAGGGAATCTCACAGGCCCGTCCATTGCGCTCTCGTGGTGGTCCGTCCTCCCCTCCCAGCTTTTTGCGGTTCGTTCCTTTCCCTGTGGACGTTGCTTTCGTCCACTTTTAATTCTTTTCATTATTTTGATTTTGATTATTGATTGATTTATTTATATTTCTGAAAGAGAAAGACGTATGATTGATTGGACCGAACGTCCTTGCTCGTGTCCGGGCCATTTCTCAGCGACAGAAATAAAAATACATATACAAGAAAGAAATGACCGTCGCTTTCTTCTCATATGTCGTAAAGAATACGATTCTACCAAATACCAAACAAATCACTTGGAACACATTTTTTTTTAGTATATTTATTATTTTTATATTTATGTTCCTTTTTACAAGTTTGATTGGATTATATATATATATATATATATATATATATATATATATATATATATATATATATATATATATAGGGAGAGTATACTCTGTAGCTAGCTACAGAATAACATATTCTGTAGCCAGGTCGGATGATGCACCCACAGGCACCCAGCCGGTCCGGTTCTCAAGCATATAGGGAGCTGCATGCCTGCATGCAAATTAATTACGGTGGTCATTTATAATACCACTAATTACTGTAATCACTATGGCGCCGGAGAGCCAATTTTTCACGTTCCGTGATTGTCAATGCATGCATGTTCCGTGAATATAGTAAGATCTATCAATTGCGTTTACTAGAATCTGTGCTGCCACTTTTACGATAACATATTTACCATACTTGCATACTGTTTACTAGAATCTATGGATTTCTAACCTTGCGAGTTACAATAATCTTTACTAGATTTATAGTAATTTTACTAGATTTTTACATAATTATTTACTAGAGATTCTATGACTTTCTATGACTTTACGATAATATATTTGAATCTATGCCTTTTCTACCCCTGCTAGTTACAGTAATCTTTACTACATTTTTATAGTAATTTTACTAGATTTTTCCAGTAAACTTTACTAGATTTTACATGATTATTTACTAGAATCTTTGGCTTTCTGCCCCAAGTGCAGTTACGATAAATATATATATATATTTACTTGATAACTGTTTGCAGAGTTATTTATTTACTAGAATGTATACTCCATGCAAGTATTAAAATATGCTATTGAGTACTATAGTTGAGGTTTGAAAAGTAACACAAATATTGACAGCAGATAACCAAAGGCAAATATACAAGAAACAAAAATAATCAAGCTAGCAGAGGTTAATAATGTAACATGGCACACTGATAGGAATATCAACTATATTATGAAATTACATCCAGAATTGAGTGACACAAAGGTGCTCTAAATCATTTAGAATATCCCCATTGCTTTGGATCACATCACTAAGAAGCAAACAGTTGGATACAAATAGTGAAACTGAAGTCGCTGGAGAACACTTTGTATTTGTGCAGTTGGAGACCCGAGGCTGCAAAAGGAAGAAATCATTTTTCAACATACATCAGCTGAGTGCACTAAAAATTCCACCTGAAAAACATAATTCCGCTTTACCATAATTACCCAATGTTAATATCTCAGCTGAGTGCACTAAAAAAATTCCACCTGACAAACATAATTCCGCATTACCATAATTACCCAATGTTAATATAGGTTACTTAGTTTGATATCATATTAACATTTTTGGTTTCACATAGTTCAAAGGCCCAAAATGGCTAATCAGCTAAATAAATAAGTCTTGGAAAAACACAACTCAATATTTACGACAATTTTTTATTATATTACTCAACACATAGCTTACACTGATATTTACACGATATGTGTATTATGAATGTAAATATTTACAAGAATAATGTGGATATTTTGCACTAATTAAGAATATTTACAAGAAGTTTGTATTGTATTATTCCGACATAACTTACACTAATATTTACGAGAAACATGTACTACGAATATAACATCTACAATAATACTACAAATATCTTTTACTAAGAATGTTTACGAGAATTTGCAGTAAGAATATTTACGAGTATTTTCTGTTATATCAACATAAGTACACTTATATTTATGAGAAATATGTACTATGAATATAAATATTTACAAGAATACTATGAATATTTTGTAGAAAATTAATAAGAACGATCAAATTTACCATAAGTGTAAGTTACATCATTTTTTCAAAACTATCATAGGACAGTAATGCTTACCATGAGATTGATGCAGCGTGCATGCAGCCAAGTTTCAGATGCCTATCAGATCAAGAGTTTGAGATAAATTAATCACCACAATAGCCTATCTCCGCTAGCCTGTCTCCGCTAGCCTGATGGGGATGTGCAGGGAAGACACGAGCAGGCAGCTTCCCAGCATTGGATGGCACCGGCTGGAAAATACTGGACTCAATGACGAATCTGCTTCAGACCAAAACAAAAAGAAATAATGAAACACATGGGGGTTACAGTGCCCATATGGGCTATCTCACCTGGATTTTGAACTGTTCCTACATGCGCGGAGACAAGGATTATTCTGGATTCGGTGAAATAATAAAACACATGCATGGGGATTATCATTGCCGATTTGTTGCCATTCTCACATAGCGGATCTAACAAATGTGCTCATGCAGGGGGTCACGGAAACAATTATATGTGTGCTAGTGCTAATCCGATGGGAGAGGGCCTCCAGGTTGAACGAGGGTGAGAGATGTTTGCGATTACTTACCTCGGTTTGTAGCCTGCTTTTCCTGACCCATCTACTCATACGGGGATCCCAGAAACCGGCCGGAAGAACGACATTAGATGGAGCAAGAAGAACGACATCTCGCCTGTGCGGCCAAGAGCGGCGGCGGCGCGGCGCGGCGCGATGCACAGGGAAGTCCCACGAAGCGAGAGCTGTACGAGGAATGTCGGGGGCGGCGACCAGAATGATTAGGAAGCGGCGTGATTAACGAGCTAGGCCTGACGGAATTAGATTAATTACTATCTGGATCAGCGGGACTGAATCCATGCATGCATTAGTCCAAGCGGACCTCCGAGCCAAAGCCACACGCGTGCGCTGGTGACCGCGAATTTTGGTCCGGCTACAGAATACGATATTCTGTAGCTAGCTATAGACAAACACTTCCCTATATATATATATATATATATATATATATATATATTTAGGTAAAAAAGGCAGAACTGGAATTGTATTCTTTTAGCACAGATGTTGGCAAAGGCAAACAACACACATGCTCTGGTTTTGCAAAAGCGGTTTCCTTCTTAAACGCCGCCTGGTTTATTCTCTTCTCCTCCTCTTTCGCAGCCACAGCCACAGACGTAAGCAAAGAATCTTTAATCATCCAGCAACAGCAGACAGCAGCATCTCTCTCTCTCGTCGTTTCCCAATTGGAAGGAAAGAAAACATGGCATTGCTTGCTCCGGCAGACTTGCGCGGATGTAGGATTCTAGTTAAAAAAAAAAAATAGAGATCATGTATGGTGGAAGAATCTAGGACTCCAAGGCTTCCGAAGAGAAAGCACATACGATACTCCTTCTATTTTAAATTATAAATTTATTTTAGCTTATATATATATATAGGGTGTATTTTCTATACTCCCGGGGAGTAGTTACTCCCATCTTTAAAAACAACATATTGCGTATATGTTTATACTTATTTATCATTTTGAGTATGTTTATATACTCATACTAAGATACTTCAAATCTTCCTACGCGAAAAAAAATTTAAAGGAACCCATACTTTTTAATATATTATAAAAAATACCACTTGATCGTAGTATATAAAATAAGTATAATCACATACTCTATGTATGCGTACATACTTGACATATATACTACCATAGATGGTCTAGTATGATCATATACTTCATGTACATACACTTCGTTCGGTCATATATACCTTAAATCTTGAGATATTAATATGGGAGTAACTACTCCCTGGGAGTACGGAATAATTTCTCTCTCTCTCTCTCTCTCTCTCTCTCTCTCTCTCTCTATATATATATATATATATATATATATATATATATAGGTGCATTTTCTATACTCCCGGGAGTAGTTACTCCCATCTTTAAAACAACATATTGCGTATGTGTTTATACTTGTTTATCACTTTGAGTATATTTATATACTCATACTAAGATACTTCAAATCTTCCTACGCTGAAAATTTTTTTTAAAGAAACCCATACTTTTTAATATATTACAAAAAATACCACTTTGCTGTAGTATATAAAATAAGTATAACCATATACTCTATGTATGCATACATACTTGACATATATACTACCATAGATGGTCTAGTATGATCATATACTTTATGTACATACACTTCGTTCGGTCATATATACCTTAAATCTTGAGATATTAATATGGGAGTAACTACTCCCTGGGAGTACGGAATAATTTCCCTATATATATATATAGAGAGAGAGAGAGAGAGAGAGAGAGAGAGAGAGAGAGACACAATGTATATTTAAATGCATATAAAAATATCTGTATGATTTATAGTTTCAAACGGAGAGAGTATTATTATGTTCGAAGAAAATCAGCCAGAGAGAAGCAGGATTTTCTACTCAAGAAATAGCATTTTTTTTTTTTTTAGCGTCAGACAGAAAGATTTTTTTGCCAAGTCGTAATCTGTTCGTGTTCCAAAATACCACCACCAGGCTTCTTCTCTCCCGCCCAGATCAGCCCAACACCATCACCAACAATTAGGCCATGAGCCCATGACCCACCACGCCCTTGGATTTCTAAGTGGGCCTAATACCGCAACAGGCCAGGCCCGAGTAAATACACTGAAGCCTAGCCGAGCTGGATGCAATGCAAAGCTTTTGGGCTGGAATTAGGCCGCCCATTTTTTTTAAAAAAAAACTTTCTTCTTTGAGTGATATCTTATTAACCAATTTTTTTGTTGGATGTACACAGGGGAGCAAATTTACAGAAGCATTAGAAGTTGCTTGCTATGGCGTTTTACACTACTAATTTGGCATTATCTACTGATCTGATTTTGAGGGTTGAACTGATAAAGGCCACGTCGCCATGGACATAAACCAATCCAGATATGATCCTGGTTGAAAAACTCGTTCAAACCTGCTGCACTTTTCTGAAGCCTAAAGTCATCAAGAAAAAAGCGTGAGTTGAAAGATCAGAGGTTCATTAATTTTGGGGCTATCTTGTCAATCAATCAAATGATATAATAAGCCAAATTCTGGAGGAGTGAAATCAAAGGAATACATTGCTGATGTTGAACTTTCAGCTAAAAATTGGACTTGGCACGGAAAGCAACCACGACCGTAAGAACGAAATTCTCTAATCACATAGGAGTAGTATTTAACAGTTAACAAGTAATGAGAATTATAGATGGAAACAACCGGAAGGCTTTTAATTGGATCAATTAGAAAAGCGCATTCTAGTTAGTGCGCAAAAGTTTGAAAGAGTGGAACCCAAGGAATTATTGGTCACTGATGCTGAATGTTCATTCCACTTGATTCATCCCAGCTCAGGAATCAAATTTTGTACTCACATGTTTAACAACCAATCTATTATATTCATTCCACTTGATAGTACTACTAAAAATGATTGGACCTAAACAAGCACGACGCATCTTGTTTAACCTCAGCATCGTCCAAATATTTGCATTTTCTGCAGTAATTTGTGATGATTAGAAATCAATAGGACCATCAGACCCCATGCATTGATACGATACATGGCAGATTTGAGCCAGTACGCATTCATCCTTTAAAAGCTGAATCTGTCCAGTGATTGAGTTGGTGCAGTCTGCATCTAAAAACACATAAATGAGTGGACACATCAATGCACTGATTAGTAGGTGGTTTGCTGTATGACATGTTATCAGTGGACCTGAATGTCATTGAGTAGATCCAGGGCTTGCCATGCATTACCACAGCTATACAACATTCAGGTCAACACTCGATTTCAGTGATCTGGTAGAGTGTCCTTTGCTGAGAAACCTTTCTGAATAATGAGCTCAGCAAACCTTTCTGAAAATTGGGCTCATCAGAAAACCTTTTGAAAAATTGGTGTTGGGAAAGTTTTGGATGTTAGGTTAAATGTGTAAAGGAGAAAAGCGTACCCTTGAGACTTAGGAGTACTTATTAATATAATAACTTCTCTAATGTGAGAAAGTGACTGTGCAACCGATGTTTTTGCACTGGTGAAACACAGCCACTTCATCTTGAAACACACAGACACAATGGAACAACTGTTTCTCCTTTTCATAAAGATCATCGTGCAGAAAACAGAACAGAACAGTACCGTAGTTATTACCACTAACAAGAAGGGATTATGAGGGACAGTAACACAACGAACTGGTGGTCGACACCTGTGTTCTCACGAAATGGCCAGAGAGAGTGGAAGGGGAAACCCCACCTAATTTGTGATCAATCAGATCACCTTTATGTAAGGAGGCCTATGCTGTCAATATAGAAGGTTCAGATCTCCTTCCTGCTGGCTCCATCCATTTCTGAACCAGGGTTTCTGTTTATCTAGCTCTGGTTCCTCTTCTTTCTCAGGTAAGGTGTACCCAAGAAGCTTGCAGCGCATATAAATTTCCATCAAGGTAGAGCTACTTTTGGCTGCTCCGAATCGTAACCAGTCCTGCCTGTTGGTACCCATTCATTGCCTATGTTACCCTTTTCAGAGAGAAAGCCTCGATCGCCAATGGCGATAGCGATGATGGAGATAATATTCAGAGGTCTGAAGATCATCGCACAAATATTCAGTAAGTGCCATTTCTTCCATCTTCCATGTCTCACTCTCACCTCCTTGGCTACCTGACTAACAGCATGAAACATGCCAAGATCTCTTTTTTCTTTGATAAGCTGTGGATCTTTGCAGCTCAAACCGATGGCTGATGATATATAATGAGCTTGAATCTCTGTGGCCTTGCAGCAGTGCAGGTGCAAAGGGAACATGAGATCGAGATCGGGTACCCTACAGACGTGAGGCATGTGTCGCACATAGGCCTGGGCGATGGCGACTGCTGTCCGAGCTGGGTAAGGATCAACATCCACCTCATCATGGCTTTGGTTTTGTGTAATCTGTATATCGTCCTTGGAGAAAAGAAAAGGTGGTCTTCTGCTTGTTCTGATTGTGTTCATGGCTGTGCTGTTTGAGCAGATGAGTGAATTCAGAGGAGTGGATGAGGAGGTGACAGCAGGAGGACGGGGAGCATCCATCCTAGGCTCTGCCGCGCAGTTCAGGCGCACCTCCTGGTTATCCCTAGGCAAGTACCTCCCCCTAGATTCACTTTGCTCTGGTTTTCGCTTATAAAAAATCATGCAACAAACGAAAATAAAAAAAATATTTTCTCTAGTCAAATAATGACAAAATTGGATATTGCTTTAACAACAACAACAAAAAAAAAATCAGAAGAAGTACTAGAACATAGGAGTATAAGGCTTTGAAATACTACACGTCTGTACACCTCCATCCCTAAAAAGTGACAATATAGTTTTGTATTTAAGTCAAAATTGCTTATGTTTGATCGATCAAGTTTACATAGAAGGTTATCAAACAGATTTGCTATGAAAGATATATTAACGATGAATCAGATGATATTTACTTGGAATCATAAACATCCATATGCTTTAATAGATTCTTAGACAAGCTTAAGATTATATTTGACACGTGATAGAAAAAAAAAGAATAACGCTCTTCGTGGGATAAACGTAGTAGAAATCATGGAATATATAGTACTATATTCAAATACATATTTCTTTATTTATAGCATAAGAAAAAGCAAATCAATATAATTCATGGACTCGCCACGACCTCAGTTGTGACCCCATAGATAAAAGGGTAAAAATCATGCTCTCTCTGATTTAAATTGTACAAGTTGTTTTGGCTTTTCTTAGTACTCCTACATAATTTTTTGATATTCCTATATAATTTTGAAGTTATTTCCAAATATACCGTATATCTAATACTCTTTCCGTTTTAAATTATAAGTCGCTTTGACTTTTTTAGTACATCCATTTTACTATGTATTTAGATACATGGCAAAATGGATAAACCAAAAAAATTAAAGCGACTTATAATTTGAAACGGAGAAAGTATGCAGCAAAGTTTTTGCACGTACAAAAGTTAAATGATTTGTAATATGAAACGGAGATATTTGAGGCAATCGAAAAGGGGGCATTGAGCGGGCCAGGCCGTGCGATTTTGGTGCTATTCTGGGCCTTTCTCTATGACCCTGGCCTGCTTACACTTGTGTACCAAAAAAAAAAAAAAAGGAAAAAACCCGCTTCAGTGCCCTGTTGGGCTTTCGGTCACACGTTCTAATGCTGTCCTGCTGCAGACTTCGAGCAACTGGCGACAGGCGCGCTGCCGCCGCCGACGGAGGCCTACATCGGCAGCAGCTCGGGCCAGGACGACGGCGTAGCGAGGGCGGCGGTGGCGGGGCCGTGACCACGAGGAAGGCGGCGGCGAGGCCGAGGAGAGCCTCGTCCCGGGCGCTGTCGCCCGGCGGCTCGTCCTCGTGGCGGTCCACGGCGTCGTTCGCCACGGCGTGCGAAGGCCACTCCGACGAGCTGCACGTTCCCGCCGGCCTGCAAGCCGCCTGATACGATGCGATATATGTAGCTCGGGCTCATTCACAGCAGCAGCAGCAGCAGCAAGGACGCCCTCCCTCCGTTTCTCCGGCCAGCAAACCGTCACCGTCGTATGTGTACATAGATGCATGCATGAATGAATGATGACACTGCTTTCTTTGCTTGTACTCTATCCGTCTCTAAATAGATGAAAATATGTCTAATATTTATATCTCTAAGTAAATTTGCTAAAAGAATTAGATTTAAAATATCTTTTTATCGGTGATATTTATTATTTATAAAAATTATTGGTAGTTGCTCGAGAAAAAAAAGTCATCTTTTCAGGAACGGAGGGAGCAACAGATATGGGGCTTTCTTTTCGGCTGATGTACTAGGCCTTCGTCTCATTGCATTGAGCCCCTGCCTGTTCGATCGGATTAACATAACACGGGTATATCGGTCCGGCGAGGAACGGGCCGGCGCACGCCGGGCCACGGCGAAGCCAGCCGAAAATAGCGTTAGGGTCTGCTTCACAAAAATTGACAAAGTTAAGCTAAAGATCAATGACTTTGTTAAGAAATCCAGTAATGCTCTCTGTCTCACGTCTGATACAACAAAAAATCTTCGGACGTTTCTGGAGGCCCACCTCATGTACTTTTACCCTGCCGCTCGCCTCCTTGGTGATTAAAAGAAAAAAAACGCCCATCCTTATCTCTTCCGCTCTTCCGCTTCTCGATCTCTCCGCTGCAGACGCAGAAAGGGAGCGACTCCTACTCGCTCGCCTCCGCCGTGAGCTGCTTGCTCGCTTGCCCGCCCCATCACGCGCCACACGTTCCCTCCTGTTGCACGCGCCTCCCGCTCCCTCCTCATTGCCGGCACTGGTGCTGGTGGTGCTCATCGTGCCCGCTGCCTGCTCGCCCGAGCCAAGCCCAGTGCTAGTGGCACTGGCTGCTGGTGGTGGTCACTCCTACTGCTGATGCTGGATGCCAGTGGTGCTCACGCGCACTTGTTCGCCACCGGCTCCCACCCTGGCAACTAGAATCAACCGGTAGAGGAGCCCCTTCCCCTATGTTGCAAAATATATTTTTCAAGTGTTTCAGAAATTTTAGAGGCATGTTGCAGTTGTTTTGAATGGATGTTGTAAAAGCGATCGGGTGATGTTATGCACATGTTGTATATGCTACAAGTGTTTCAAAATGCATGTTGCAAGCATTTGTTCAACATGTTTCATTTGTTTTCAGAAGTATGTTGCAACTGTTTTTATCTGGATGTTGTAAATATTTCGCACATATGTTGCATAAGTATGTTCCAAATATTTTAATTGTTTCAATCTTTATGTTGCTGCAAGTGGTTCCATGGTGCAAATTGCAGGTGTTTATTTGAATATTTCATGTGCTCCACACACATGTTGAAGTGAATGTTCCAAATGTTCCATCTTATATTTTTTTTCATGTTGCATGTTTTATGTTGTTCGGCCGGGATGACCTAGGGGTCGAAAAAAAGCGAGCGCGTGGTGTGACAGGGGCGGGCGGACGGGGGGTGTCATGGAGGGATCAGGTAGATGGGTTGCCACGGAGGGATCGCACTAGGGTCGTGCTCGTCCTCAGCTGCTCATCCCCAACCATTGAGTGCTGCCCGTACATAGAGAGAAAGAGAGGAGGGGAGCCGAGTGCGTGTGTGGGTGAGGGCCAAGGTAGACCGTGGTAGTAGAGTCGGGAGAGGGGGGGAAGGAGGGGCGGATGGGCTGGGGGGCGAAAAGCAGAATGGGCCATGCGGTTTGGGGGCGTTCAATAGACTCAATCCCGCCGGAGGGTGCGTCCATTACCGTCCGATGGGGGTTTTATCCCATCGGATGTCCCGGCGACGACATGCCCATAAGAAATTACAGGATTTCGTCGGGTCCATAGACCCCAAAAATAGGCTCGGCTCCGCCCTTGGCGCCGGGTCAACAAGCCCGGCCCCGCCCTTTTGCAATCTGCTGATACCTAACCATAACCTACCACGGGGAAGGGAAGGATCATGGAGCGGCCGGGCGGGCATGTGAAAGCCCTAGTGTGATTTTGGATAATTGATGAAACCTATGTGAACTAACCCTTTGCTCCAAGTGATATATGAGATAGGTTGGTTCACACCAAGATTGAGCAAGGATGGCACATAAGGTGATGGTGATGGCCACAAATGGTGATCAAGTGCTTCTATCTTGGAACATAAGAAGAGAAAAACAAAATCCTATGGCTCAAGGCAAAGATATAAAATAGGATATTTGTTTTTGCCGGTCAAGACGCAGTAGAGTGCGTGATCGGATTTAGGATAGATAACCGTACTATGAAGAGGGGAAATCTTTAATTGCAATGGTTACCTAGTGCCACTAAGTGTGAGGTTCATTTGCATATGTATTGCGCTTAGTGACGTGACGAGATGCACGGGAAAAGCCTTTCAAAACATTTGAAAAATGCTGTCTCACATAGAATACTTGGTGGGTTTAGCACATTTGAAAAGGCCTTGAAAATAATTTTTAGTGAGCTGTTTCTGTGATTTTCGGAATATCCAAATATGTCTCGGAATATCCAAGTGTCTCGGAATATCCGAAGAAATATCCGGACAAGGCTCTCTGTCTGGTTTGCGTCATTTGGTTCGGAATATCCAAACTTGTCGGAATATCCAGACCTGGAGTGCTCGCGCTGAACTGGGAACCGGCGTCGGCGTTTGCTGCTCCCTTTCTTTTTCTACCGTTGCATGCAACTGTGGGGACCACAGGAGCCATGCTGTACGTGTGTGTGTGAGACATGCACCCTTGTGCGTGTGTCAGGGAAAAAGAGAGTGCATGCATGCATGTGTATGTGTGTGTGCGCGCTGTTGACTTTCGTGAGAGTGAAAAAGGAGAGGTGCTGCTGCTCTACTGCCGTTCTTGCAGTGTGTGAGAGAGAAGCCGTGGGGTCCAGTTGGCGGGCCCGCCATATCAGTTGCTAGGGTCGCTCCTCCCTTTTTCCTTGTGCTGTGAGTTTGGCTACATGCACTGCACATCTGCCGCTCGCCCCTTGGTGTTGAGGCCAGCTCAACTGCTCGCTGTCGACTGCTGATTGGCCAACGCCTGCTGCCTGCTTGCGTGCGTCGCGCATGAGGGTCCGGTTGCCTAGTGGGCCCACGCGTCAGCTGCAGAAGTTGGACGCCATATCCGTCCGACCGTTTGTTGTGACGCCTACTGTTGATTTCTGTAGCCGTTGGAGAGGGTTGGCCGGCTGGGATATACCCAGCGCCTCCCCCCTTTCTCCACTCACCTCTTCCCATTCACACACTTGTTCATCCTCTTGGAAGAAGAACAAAGCTCTCCTCTCATCTCTCCATCCAAAGCTTTGAGCCGTCCCCAAGTGAGAGATTGAGAGCACGAATTGCTGATCTTGTGAGCTTGACGAGCATCTCCTCCCTCTCCTCTCCCTCTCCTAGCTTGGTGCTAATTTAAGAGAGGATTAGGGAAACCCTAGTGGTTGTGTGCATATTGATATTGCATTTGGTGGCACTAGTGGTGATTGCAATTGTTGATTTCTTATTACTCTTGGTGATTGCCGTCACCTAGACGGTTGGTGGTGTGGTGATTGGTGAGGGGATTTGGTGATTGTGTCCGCCCCCAATCAAGAAGATTATTTGTGAGGGGTTCTTGTGCCTTCCCCGCGGGAGATCGCAAAGGCAACTCTAGTGGATTGCTCGTAGCTTGTGGATCCCCATCTTGTGTTGGTTGTGCGGCACCCGGTTGCGGGTTAGGCGTGTGAAGCCTATTAGCGCGTGAACCTCCAAGTGGGTGTATCGCTACAACGAGGACGTAGCTTGCCGGCAAGCAAGTGAACCTCGGGATAAATCATCGTGTCAACAATTGGATTAATTGTGATTGATTTGTCTCGGATCATCTTGGTATTCATATTGATATATATTGATTGATCACTTGCCCGGCTCGGTATAACACTCCACCTCTCTTGTATTTACTTTCATAATTACTTGTGTAGAGGTAGCTAGTGTAGCTTAGTAAATTAGCTTATTAAGTTCCTCACTAGTGGTAGATTTAGCAACCTAGCCTATTGTGTGACATAGAGATTTTAACAACTAGAATTGTGGATAGGTGGCTTGTATTTTTTTGGTAGGCTAGCGCAATATTTACTTCGCCTCTTATTTATCTAACCACTTGGCTTAAGTGTTGTTGTAGAAATTTTTATAGGCTATTCACCCCCCCTCTAGCCATTTAGGACCTTTCAGCATGGTGAGCGCCCTCGGGTTCGGGGCTCCTCTCCTGAGTCTCGCTCATACTCCCTGTGTCCCAAAAAGTATGACGTTTTGAGTGTTTGTGTCACAAGTTTGACCCGATTTGCAGAAAATACGTATAATTTTTATATCTTTAAATAAATTTCTTAAAAAACTAGATCTAAAGATCTTTCCAATAATACTAATTATGATACTAATCGATAATATTTATTATTTATAAAAATTGCCGGCAGCCGTTTCTCGAGAAGCGAAAACGTATCTTTTTGGGATGGAGGGATTATGTCTCAACGGCCGGCAACCAACTTGAGCCATGCATGCGGTCCACGCCCATCACCCACCTCAATCCAATGCAATGCAAGCAGCTCAACCCCGGCTTGCCGCAGCGCTGCTGCTGTCTCGCTCGCTCATCACTACCACCACACCGACTATATATAAAAGGAGGCAGGCAGCACCGTCCGACCACCGGCCTATGCCTATCTCACTTGGCTAGCTTCTTCCACAACACGCACGACGCACGTGCGCGCGTAGCTACGACCTCGCAGACGAGAGCATCGTCAAGCCACCGGAGTGTGGTGCTAGCATGCAGGCCGAGATCGCTCGATCTAGCTACCGAGACAATGGCGATGAAGCATCAGCTCGCCGCGCCAGCGCGGCATGGTGACGCTAGCTGGCGCTGCTGGAGCCGCCGCGCCGGTGTCAAGTCCAGCGGCGACGACGACCTCAAGTCCGACAAAGTCGCTGTACGCGTCGTCGCTACTGAACCTGAGGCCGGCGGCCACCGCCGGCTCTCCTGCAGCGCCAGCAGCGCCACCGCGCCTGCTAGCGCGACGCTCTGCTTCATCGCCATGGTGTCGGTGGAGAGATCGCACGCAGCAACCCAAGGTTGCGAGCTCAAGAGCTTTGGCCTGATGCATGCCCCTGTCCTGCTTGTTGCTGTGACTCGCGGTAACAACATACAGATTTTCGATTTTTCTACCAAGAGCGCACGCACCGGTCGCGTTTAGATTTTGTTCAAAAAGGTCTGTTAATTACGTACACAAATCTGCTACTCTTTTTTGTCGCGCTAATGGACATAGATTAAATGTTTGACAGGAATCTGTTAATAGAGTTGGTAAATATCTGTTAATAGAGTTAGTAAATACTTTCTGTCACAGATCAGGAAAACACTGATCAGGAAACACAAGACATGCCACGCCCACTTGTGTCACAAGAACAAGATACTGAACTTTCTTCCCTGCTGCTTCAAAATGTACTTAATAGCTTATTCCATTCTTTGATTTATCATACAAATCGTAGTAGCCCAGCAACATTTGATCTAGCAGTTTACTCATAAAAAGCTGAATCTTTTTTTCTATTGCAGACTTCACTTCCCGCTCTTCAGATCACTGACACGCCATTGGTGAAAAAAGCAAGCAAGGTCGTACATCTCCTATGTTCTTTTTTTTTTTTGATATAGCTGACTGTTGTGTTTTATCACACCGATAGTTATTCAGTCTTCGTCTGTAGAGGAGAGTTAGCAAAAATACGCATCCTACTTCAGATGATGTATGCTTGCTGATGGATTCATTTCCGAATTTAATTTCTTAGACAATAAGGTGGAAGCAGGAATGGGCTGAACCACACCGTCTGTTGAGGAGAAGATTACTTATGTCTCCAAAAGAAGCTGAAGTTTAAGCTGAAGTTTTATTAATTTACTAGCAAAACATACCCGTGCCGTGCCGTGCGTTGCAACGGGAGAAAAAAAAATACTATTAAATTAGATTGGGAAATGATGCATGATGTGAGAATGGTACCTATCGGTGACATTCGCGTGCGTTGCAATGAGAGGGAAAAACTATCAAATATTTATGGAAAACGGCGATGAGAGAATTGTTGTGGTTCTTTTTTTTTTTTTTTCCATATGTTGGTGTGCTCCATAGTTTTTAGTTTTTTCTCATAACATATAAACATTGACTAATAAAATATAGCATTGTGAGCCTCTTAACCATTGGCACCTTTCTAAGAAACAAAGCACAACCAAATTATTGATGTAGTTTTGATTAAAAAAATAAAAATTGTTGTTGGTTGACTTGTGGGTTTCTTTTGTAACATAAATAAATAAAAGCATCCATATACATGATCAGTGTTCACTTTTTGATAATGGAAACCACTTTCATAATCTTGTAGTCTACAAAACCCATGTCTCTTGTTCCCTTTTGATCCGTGTGTATATCTTTTTTTTTGTCATTGTTGAACAAAAACATGATGATGACGTTGCTAGTGAGTTCCACCATGAGTATCATAAATTTAGAAAACATGTTTTAGCCAATTCCAAATCAAGATATAATACTAATTAAGTTTAAATGTGTTTTATACTATTTGGAATACTCAATACTATGTGAGTTTCTTGTTATTTGGCCAATGGACTCAAAAGAACATGTATCAGTTGTATTGAGTACTCAATCCTTTGTGCTATATTATTGAATGCACGCCAGCAAAACGAAAAAGGAAAAGAAAAAAACAATCACCGTACAACACATGCATGAGCACGTACATACCTTTTTCGCTGATGATCATCTCCTCCAATCCATCCGATCCTTCACTTGAGGCTCTGGCGACCACAAGTCCACAACTAAGGAATTGTCACTTGCGGTAATGTGAGGACGGGCGAGACACGCAACAAGGTTGTAATGCGAATAGAAGGGATCAAATGCAGTGGGCTACACTCAATGTCGTGCCGTAGGTTGTAGCCTAGGTCAGTGCCGAACTCATCCTCGCGCGCGAAGCCTGTCGACTGAGGCCCATGCGGGGTCGAAGCCCCGGATGTTGACTCCCAGAGCGAAGTGAAGATCAGTGTCATTCCTGTCCAGTCTGATCGTAGTCGTAGTTTTTGTCGGAGTTTTTTTGGTTCTATCAGTAGGTTGTGCACGAGTCCTTGAGGTGTATGTATATAGAGAAGAGAAGAGATTATATATAGAGAAGAATAATCTAGCTTTGGTCCGGCCAGTGAATCACAAAAGAACACGTTTGGTATGTCTCCTGGTTCTCCGTCTAGCAAACGAATTCATGCAAGGCGATTTCTCTTGGACTCTTCTTTATCTTCTTTAGCAGGTCATACCATGCATGGTTAAATTATCGGCTAAAAAATTACTTGCAAACGGACTCTAGTTATCGTTTTCTCTTGGACTCTTTTATCTTCTCGCTTACGTCATACCATGCTTGGTTAAATTACGGGTGGGCCAAAATTATTTGCAAACGGACTCTGGTTCTGAACAGCTTCTTTTCCGTATCAAATTCCTATTTAACACGTCAGGTCATATACTCAACTACTATTTATTTCTTTACATATGGCATCTCTGAGAGTCCGAGATAATTTTTATTGAGTATTTATTATTATTTCTCAGAATCTTCAATATATAAACACACGCGTACACCTCGTGGCGCTCCCTTATACTTGTAAAAAGTCCAAATTTAGGCGTCAAATAGATAAATTTGTCTATTGTTTATTTTTATAGGAAATATGCCCGTGCGTTGTTACGGTTAATAAAAAAAAAGAATCTTAAAAGAGGTAATAGATAAAGATTACTATGTTTTAATTTTTTGTTCGTTACCTTTTTCTCTACCTTCATTGTAAACAAATAAAAAGTTACTATCATTTTTTTGTACGATGTTTTGCAATATAGATGATCGCGCAGACAAACACTCGCAAAAGATATAAGAACAAATGCCAACATTCAAGTAGACGGAATTGGAAAGCTTCTTCTTTCTTATCTTGCCATATAATTTCTATTAGTCAATGCATTCAGGGGTTAACTTACCGTAAATTTCTAGAGCACTTCTCATGGAGTGCAAGGATGGTGGGTTCCAGCATCAAGGCGTTGACCAGAATATGCAGTGATGACCTCATAAGTAAGGTCAGACCATTTTTCAAGTGGGCCACCTACCATAGCCACTCTACCAGGTCCGATCCACTATATGTAGCAAGCAACATTATGGACGAGCGGTGTGATAGACTGGCGGCGGCTTGGTCGTGGCGGTTCATGTAGCCGGTGCATTAGGCCAAAAGTTTGGGCGAATGTTGAGACAGACCTAGCCCCGGCAAAAACACACCGCCGAGAGCCGAGAGTGGGTAGCTTCAAGGAAGCAACAGGTTTTATGTGGTCTGATTTTTATCTCCGTTTGTCTTTATTTTCTCTATATATTTTTTTCTCGTTTATTACCACACTCTGTTAGGTTTGTGACTTTGTGTTGGATTTGATTTGAAAACAAAAGGTGTGTATAGCTATAATCTGTGTTGCTTTTGTATGATTGATTTTAGGTATTTATTCCTTTTTATGTTTGGATTGGAATTAGTTTTGAACACAGTCTGGAGGTCACGGAGTACAACATGTATAAAGAGAAATAGTGTAGGAAAGGTACATTGACATAAAACAGAATAGGAGACGAAAATCAACCAGACGAAGAAAAATAGAAAAGACAAAAAAAACGCAGATGGAAAAGGACACGGCTTAGCGGAACAAATTGAAAAAAATAGAAATCCTGCACTCGTACAGCGGATGACGGAGATAAAAAAAAAGTGCATTAGTTCTTTTTTGCCTTTTCTTTTTCTTTTTATTTTCTATCCCTTATTTTTATTTTATTTTCTTTCTCAAACTTGTCTAGTAACTCGCATCATGGAACCTCAAAACTCGTGCGACTACATATCCGTAACTTTCATATCCAATGCGTTTTAGACTCAGACTCCGTATCGCGCTAGACAAACAACCAAATATGTTTTGTAATCGGACTCTATATCACGCTAGGCAAGAGCTATTCACGGGTTATATATATAAGTCTGTACGGGAGAAATTCTCCATCATCCGATAGGTGGAGGGAGGTGAACCAAAAAATAGATGGACCAAAAAAATGGGCTGAAATTTTACCTCTTTATTAGGTAGGTATAGATATAGATATAGACTAGGTGCTAAATTTATACACTATAATGTTGAATGGCTACGAATATACTACATGGCAACAAACATGTGACGTTCAGATCCACATGTGCGCTTCATCTCCGGCCAGACTCTGTTTGTTTCAGTTCCGTAACGATGCACCGGCAAACCTATATAAAACAAGTAAATTAGTAAAAGTAACCAACAGGATAAGAAACATCCACACGAGATTCAGATTTAAGATGTTTCCGAGACCAAGAGGCTATTTAGCATCATGTCAAATGACAGCAGATGCATGGTGAGATCATCCATTAAAGAAAAATGACTTATAGATCCACCAGCTTATCAAGCATTAGCACACTATAAGTTCTTGGCCTCTTCAGCTAAGCTTATCTCAGTCCAAATGCCAAGATACTTTAATGTCCATGTTTGATCAAAGCGATATGTTTTCGATAATGCTCATTGATCATAAAACCAACCAAACCCTTGATTCTCTTCCATGCTGTACTCCAGTCGGTAACAGAAACCACACAATTATACAACAACTTTGGGAAAAAACCATGTAGGCTCCCAGTTAACTAGCAGCATTAGCGGACCCAGGACTGAAATAGAGCCTGGCACAGCAGTAGGTTATCAAACTAGAAAATGCAGGCACATGTTGTGATTAGATGTATCAAACTAGCAAGATGATGGATTACCTGGTACCGAATCAGCCTCCCATGGCCGGAGTCCGGGTCGTCTTGGCACCTGGCGCTCAGCTCTCGGTCCACCATCATCTCCGGGTAGCATCGTTCTTGAATCTCCTCGTTGGTGAGGTCGCCGAATTGGTTGAGGCCGTACACGTTTCGCCCGGCGGCGGCGGCGTTGAGCCGGACGACGTGGCGGCGGTTGCCCTTGAACAACCTGTACCGGCACTCCTCCTCGCCGGCATCTCTGCAGTTCTTGCCGTACATGGCCTTCCACCCGGCGAACATCCGGCGGGTCTCCTGCTCGTACCGTCTCTCCCCCTTCAGGACCCCGTGACCGTGTCCGCGGTAGACCTCCTCAATGGCGGTGGCGCTGAGACCGTTGAGGCCAGATAAGGTCACCCCGGCGCCGGCGGCCCTGGCCCGCCGGGCGACGTGGCGGCGGGTCTCCTTGAACACCGCGTACCGGCACTCCTCCTCGCCGGCGTATCTGTAGGTCTGCCTGTACCTAGCCTTCCACTCCACGAACATCCGGCGGGTCTCCTGCTCGTACGCGTCCGTGGCCCACAACGACACCAACAGCATTGACAGCGACACCAGCAGCGCCGCCGCCGCCGCGAGAGCAACCTTGGAGCCCCACCCCATACCGTGCTGTCAAAATAGAATGAACGTTCTGTAGTTAGTCTGTCGCCATGAACTGAAAATTCAGAGAAGGAAACAGCTAACAGCCGCTGCATGAATGGAACATATATGCATGCATGCGTCTGGCTTGTAAGTGCAAGGACGCCCTCTCAATCCGGCTAAATTGAGCCCCATTATCCTCGCTAAGTGTGGTCTAGGTCGATCAGAAAAGAGTGGAGCATGAACCGAGCCTGATGGGTTATCTGACAGGTTCAGATGTCCTTCCTTTTCTTTTGTATTCTCGTCACCTTTCCCTTCGCGGCTTCCCCGCTGGCTCCATTTCTGAACCAGGATTTCTCTTCTGTATATCCAGCATTCCAGCTCCTTGTTCTCCGGCCGCCTCTTGGTACCCAAGGAAGCTAAGCTTGCTTACCGCTTAGATTTATACATACATTGCTCTGAAGTGAAGGTTACAGATACAGCTACACTTGCCTGCTCTGAATTAATCGTAATCAATATTCATCTACCGATTCATGCCACAGATTCATTGCCTGTGTTTTTCAGAGGGAAGGCCAAATAAAGGCCTCGCCAATGGCGATAGCAATGGAGGGAATATTATATTCAGAAGTCTGAAGATCATCGCACAAATATTCAGTAGGAGCCATTTCTTCCATCTTCCATATATCCCACTCTTGTCTCCTTGGCTACCTCTACCTAACAGGATGAATGGAACACGCCAAGTTTTTTTTTAAAAAAATATTCTTTGGTAAGCTGTGGTGGATCTTTGCAGCTCTTACACGATGGCTGATATATAATGGGCTTGAATCTCTGTGGCATTGCAGCAGTGCATGCAGAGGGAGAATGAGATTGAGATCGGGTACCCTACACACGAGAGGCCTTGCTTTTACACAGGAGAGCAAATTTTATATTTTACAGAAGCATTAAAAGATGCTTGCTGTGGCGTTGTCAAAAAGAAAAGTTGCTTGCTGTGGCGTTTTATTACTGTTTACTGTTTAGCCATTATCGACTGATCTGATTTAATGTTGAAGGCTGAACCGATATAGGCCATGTCGCCATGGACATATATAAACCAATCCTGATTTCCTGTTCAAAAACTGTTATCGCTTAAACCTGCACTTTTCTGAAGCCTAAAGTCATCAAGAAAAAGTTGAGTCTGAAGATCTGCGGTTTATTTATTTTGGGGCGAGTATCTTGTCAATATAATAAGGTCCATATAATAAATGATATAATAAGCCAAATTCTAGAGGAGTGAAACCAAAGGAGTACGTTGCTGATGTTGAACTTTCAGCTAAAAATTGGACTCGGGATTCTCTAATCACAGGAGTATAACATTTTACAGCTAACGGCACTTAATGGAAACAATCGGAAACCTTCTGAAGGACCGAGAGTGGCGACCAGAGGGGGGGGGTGAATGGGAGCCTAAAATTTCTCGCAAAAATATTTAGGCCACTGTCCCTAAATCACCCCCAAATGCGAAACACAAAGACGTGATGTCCACGACCCTTCGGAGAGGGTGGATGTTCCCTAGGAACACAGCGGGACAACACAAAACGAACGAACCGAGAAGAACCTCACACCGAAACAGGGACCAGAAAATAGGATACTCAACTCTTATTGAGAAAGAGCAAGTTTCCGAATCTAAAATATTCGAGCCAACTAGTGACAAGAATATTTAGATAAATTCCTTGGATTGGTGAAAAGCCATCACAAAGATCGGAGCACAAAACGGATGAGCAAATAAAAATAGCTTGACTTGCTTAGTACTCTAGTTGAGAAGTACTGAAGCTAGCCGAACTAAAGCCAACGAGCAAGACCAAATCACGTGATCACCTTTCTCTTGTTGCTGGATACTAGTACATGCTAGTTTTCAAAATATAGCAACGAGCTCAAATGGACAAGGCAAATTACGCACGGTAGACAGAGAAGCACTCGATGGGGCAGCTGCTGCTCGCCTACTGCTTCGTGTGCTGAAGAGGCAGCGTTGCTGCTGGCAGAACACAAACAGGAAAGAAGAGGCAAGCAGATAGCCGTGCCACCGCACTAGACAGGTGCCAACTGATAGAACGAAGAAACAGAGCACCTGCTAAAGACCGGACGCTCCAAAGAATTCACACCGGACGCTCCGGTGGCAGGCTCTCAGCGTCCGATCGAGCTCTTGTCAAAAGAACGAATACTGAACCAGTGAGAGACAGGGAAACGCTGCTGCAATCAAGCGCTGGACGTCCTCGACTGACGCGGCTGCAGGAGACACTGCTCAGGGTGCTGCACGCCTTGGCCTGACTGAATCCACAAGAACGAACAGCAGAGCAACGAACAGAGAGCAAGCAGGAACTCGACGAACACAGACTGGGAAGGCGCTAGACAAGAAATCAAAGAGAATCGATCAAATTAAAACGAACTGCACCCAAACTTCGTACAGGTGAAATTCAAGTAGCTACAAACTCATCCCCAAGAAAACATCGCCTGAGATTCACTCAAACTCCGGGAAATTCAGATCGTAGCTAAGAACACGAAAAAATCGCCTGAAAAGAAAAAAATCCTTGATTTCTCTGTGCTCAAGTGGAATTGGTTCGAATCACTCGTAGAGCAGCTTCATCACTTGTTCTTGCACAGATCAAACCAAGAAAAATGAATCGAAACGGCCTCAGATTCCTGAATCGAGAGAAGACCAGGAGAAGGGAAAAAGCACAGAAAAAGACCACGAAAATCACAGACAGTTTGATTAATCCCGGAGGAGACAAGGAGGATTCGGGACCTCCTTTCCCAATCAAAATCACAGCAAAAACAATCACGAAATTCTCAGTTGTGTGACCTCTCTCACATGAACACTAGGGAAGGGGAAAACCTAGGGAGAAAAGTGAAAAATGAAAATGGGAGAGGTAAGGGAGATGGGGCTCCCTCCACCTTACTTATTGACCGGGCTTATTTTATTTTCCAGTTTTTGCCCCTGATACAACTCTGAGCAAACCGCCTAGCCCTAGGGACATTGCGGTCCAACTCGAACCGACTTCGATGCAATTCTTGATCCGACGGCCACCGCGCCTTCTCACCGGTAGCCGCCTCGGCGCGACCTCCCCGATGCCGCCACGTGCCGTCCGTCCGCCTCGGGACCTCCGCCCGAGGTTTTGTGGCTCAACCCGAAAACCCGCCGGGTGGTTTTGAGGCCCAAACCACCGAAACCCTCCACCGTTGGTTTTGAGGCCCAAACCAACAAACCGCCCATGTCCTTGCACTTGTCGAAGCCAAGTGCCGCCAACGCGATCCCGCCCGGGCGATTCCGGGTCCCTCGGTCCAAGTCTCGATCGTCCGCCCTTTCACCGCTCCGGTCCATTCGGCGCGACCCGCCATCACTTGACCTTCACCTCGCCGTCGGCCACCGCCTCCATGCTCGACACCTGCACAACACAAGCCAAGGTACATGTGGAACTCGTGGCTTTCACCACCGTCAGTAGCACCCCATCCGAGATGCTAGTAGTTGAATCAATCACTCATCATCACAACTGAACCACAAGTATGAACCTTGTGTTCGCAATCTCCCCCTTGATGAGTGCATTGTTCAACACCAACACACCACGGCCGAGAAAAAAGAAATAAAGAAGAAGAAAAAAAAAAAGAAAGAAAGCTCACCAAACGACCAAAAGCCAAAGAGAAGCCAAATGAGGTCATTTGAAGCAAGCACAACTTGGTCCCCAAAGACATGGGCAACGGCTCGACGCAACCAAGCAAAACATGGCTAGCCCTCAAGAAGAGGCAGAAAGCGGGCTCAACACCACTAGCCAAGCAAGAAGCACTCAAAACGCTAGATCCTCCAGAAAGAGGCAAAGGCTCAACACATCTAGCAATAAGCAATGCAAAACAACTCCCCCTGAGCAAATGCATACATGAGTGCACACAATCTTCTCGAGAACTAGTCTCACCCTCTGAGAAGACAACCAATCAAGACATGTCAAGTGACTCCCCCTTGACATAAGCATGTGATGTGTCAGGCATATGTGTGTGTGTGTCAAATTTCTCCCCTTGTCGAATAATGCACACAGCAAGCCTAAAATGCAATGACATGCACAAATGCACGAAGCTTCGGGTATATAGCAATCAGAGTGAAAAGATGCTCTAGCCGGTAAGACAAATGAGTATAGCAACAATATACAAGTGCTAGCAAATGCTCAAACTGATCAACTAATATGAAATATAAAGTGTAAGCAGTTTTGAGCAGTTTTCAAGCATGTCAAAGAGGGTTCACCACCAAAGATAGCACATAGCAAGCATAAGTTGGAAATCAACCTAGTGCTAACAAGGATATACAAGGTGAACTACCCCAAACAATGTCACACATCATGTCAAAGACGAACCTAAGACTTGTGTTTTTCATTAAATTTTATCGAGTTTGCGGCTTAGCACAAGAATTAGTCAAAACATGTGTGTGCGAGAGGTTATCTGTATTGTCAAGCCTAACTTTTCAACCAAAGCGGAGCCTATGTCAAAAGACAATCGGGAGCTCAAAGCAATGGCTTCGGTCATCCACTACAAGGCTCAAGTTCATCCAAATGTGCAATTGGAAGCAGTCTCGATACCTTGATGTGGGACAATACAGACCCATCTCGATCTTTTCATCTCACTTAGCTTAGTTATCAAATTTTAGCACAAGTAAAGTGTCTAAGCAAGTGAATGACTCAAAGCATGAGACATAGCAACCTAGCATATACAAGACAAAGATAAAGGGATCTCAACATCCTACACATGCTAGGTACCATCTCAAGCGGTGAACATTTTCAGATTTCAGTAAGCTTAATCAAGTTCACATTAGAAAATCATGCTCAACTCATAACATATACCAGATGATCAATAAGAGCCTAAGCTGACAAGCACCATAAAGTACTCACAAGGCATACTAACAAGAGCATAGTTTCATTCCAAATGTTATATACATGAAGCTCAAAATGCAAATATATCACAAAATGCAATGCAAATGCACTATCATACAAAGACAAATCAAAACCTAGACTACAAAAGAAACTAAAACTAGTGTACAACAAACAAAGTGCTTCCCTCCTCTAAAAAGGGAAACACACACCCAGTTCTCCTCGCAAGCGAGCAAAAGTCGCTTGATCGAGGGGCTTAGTGAGAAGATCTGCAAGCTGATCCTGGGTGGCTACGTGATGCAACTCAATGTCGCCTTTCTCTTGATGATCACGGAGAAAGTGAAAGCGAACATCTATGTGCTTGGTCTTAGAGTGAAGTACTGGGTTCTTAGCAACACTGATGGCACTAGTACTATCACACAGTAAGGGGCACTCTAGAGAACTCAAGACCAAAATCACGCAGGGTGGCTATCATCCAAAGCAGCTGGGAACAACAAGCGGCAGCAGCGACATACTCAGCTTCTGTAGTGGATTGTGCAACGCTAGACTGCTTACGGGATGACCAAGACACAAGGGACGAACCCAAAAACTGACAAGTCCCCGACGTGGACTTCCTATCTAAGCGGCAGCCAGCAAAATCAGCATCCGAATAACCGCAAAGAGAGAGCGAGGAAGAAGCAGAGTACCAAAGTCCAAACTCGGGGGAGTGAAGCGGAGGTACCTCATGATGCGTTTCACCGCCTGACGGTGAGAGGTCTTGGGCGACGCTGAAAGCGTGCACGTGAGGCACACAAAGAAACTGGATGTCGGGTCTTGTCGCCGTCAATACAAAGAACGACCCGATCATACTTCGGTACTCCTTCCGATCGACCGCTTCTCCATCCTCGTCGGCGTCGAGGGCCGTAGTAGTCGACATGGGCGCCGAAAGAGGCTTGGCCTCACCCATGTCAAACTTCTTCAGGACGTCCTTTGTGTACTTGCCTTGATGCACGAACGTCCCCATCCCGTGTTTGCTTGATTTGAAGGCCGAGGAAGAAAGTCAACTCGCCCATCAAGCTCATCTCAAACTCCCCGCTCATAAACTCGCAAACTTGGCATTCAAAGCGTGAGAAGAGCCACCAAAGATAATATCATCCACGTATATCCGAACCAAGAGAAGGTCACCGCCTTGCTTGAGGAGAAACAAAGTCTTATCTACCGATCCCATCCTAAACCCCTTCTTAAGCAAAAATGTTTTCAGCCTATCATACCATGCTCTAGGGGCTTGCTTAAGACCATACAAGGCTTTGTGCAACTTGAAGACATGGTTAGGATATTTGGGATTTTCAAAGCCTGGGGGTTGCCTAACATACACTTCCTCCTCTATGTACCCATTCGAAAAGCGCTCTTGACATCCATCCGAAACAACTTAAAGCCCTTAGCGGATAACGCCAACAGAATGCGGATTGCCTCTAAGCGAGCTACGGGGAGCGAAGGTTTCCTCAAAGTCTATCCCCTCTTTCGGCTATACCCCCGAGCAACAAGCCTAGCCTTATTCCTAACAACCACCCCATCTTCACTCTGTTTGTTCTTAAACACCCACTTTGTACCTATAGGATGACACTCTGAGGTAGAGGAACTAAGACCCGACTTGGTTTCTCTCAAAGTTTTCTAACTCCTCATGCATGGCATTAACCCAATCGGGATCGATAAAGCATGTCCAACATCTCGGGGCTCAAAAGAAGCTACAAATGCGAGAATGAGCAAAGTGAGAGATGTGATACGACTGGACCGCGTGACTCGCCGGTCAATGTCACCGATCATCGCCCGAAAGGGTGGTGACGACGCTGAATGTGTCGTGGAGCCTCTCTCGGAAGAAGTCGCCTCCCCCAACAGCAAGTGGTGCCTCCTCGAAAAGCGGCCGCTGGCCGAGGAAGCTGCTCAAAACGGTGCCCAAGAAGTGGAAGTAGATGGGTCCAGGCCATGAGTCGAAGTAGTCGCCGCAGGCTCGATAGGGGCAGCCGGTGGAGTCGGCTCGGGATCACCCCAATCGGCATCATCCTGCTCCTCCTCCACAAAAATACTTTCACCAAGCTCTTCATCACCTGCACGCTCAAAGACAGGGGTTGTACAAGGCATAGTTTCATCGAATGTGACCTCACGGGTCTCCACAACACGGTTAGTTTCAAGGTTAAGTACTCGATAAGCTCTAGAATGCAAAGCATAACCAAGAAAGATACCGCCGGAGGACCTGGACTCAAACTTATCCAAATTACCTTGTTTCAAGATAAAGCACTTACACCCAAACACCCTGAAATGACTCACCTTGGGTAACCTCCCAAATCGTAACTCATAAGAAGTTTTCTTTGTAAAAGCACGGAGAAAGATGCGATTGGAAACATGACAAGCAGTGTTGATTGCTTCGGCCCAAAATCTCCTAGGAGTCCTATGCTCATCGAGCATCGTCCTAGCCATCTCAACAAGGGTCCGATTCTTACGCTCAACAATGCCATTCTGTTGTGGAACATAAGGTGAGGAAAACTGGTGCTCAAGACCCAAAGACTTGCAAAAGGTTTCAAAATGAGTATTCTTGAACTCTGTGCCATTGTCACTACGAATAGCTCTCATGGCATTCTTAGGGAACTCATTTCTCAACCGAAGAATCAAATCTCGAGCATGTGAAAAAGCCTCATCCTTACTCTCCATGAAAAACACCCAAGAGTATCTCGAAAAGTCATCCACAATCACTAGCACATACCACTTCCCACCTTCTGACCGAACCCGAGCTGGACCAACTGTGTCCATGTGAAGTAGCTCGCCGGGTTCCTTGGTCATGATTTGATTCACAGTGAGTGAGAAGCGGCTACCATCTTTCCATGACGACAAGGGTGGCAAACAAGATCTTTCTCAAATTTCAACTTGGGCAATCCTTGGATCAAGTCAAGTGAGCTCAACCTAGAAAGAAGATCAAAGCTCAAATGACCAAGTCTCCTATGCCACTTCCAAAGCTCAGAAGAGGATCCGGCCACCAAACAACGGGAAGAGCCAAAAGAGTGAGAAAAATCAGCTCGAAAGACACGGCCAAATGGGACGATCCGACAAACAAGATCTCCCTGAGAGTCAAGAACTCGAGAAAAGCCATGTTTAAAGCGCACTTCAAAGCCATCCTCAAGGAGTTGCGAAACAGAGCAAATTGAAATGCAAGTTCGAGACCAAAGCAACATCCTTGAGAACAAAGCTCGTTAACCCGAATGGTTCCACGAGAGACCACTTTACCTCTACTATTATCCCCCCGAATGTGATGTACTCTTTGTGTTGCACGGGGTCGAGGCCGGAGAACCATTTAGAACTTCCGGTCATGTGGCGCGAACATCCGGAATCAATGAGCCATGTGTTCTCCAAGCCTCCGTCCCTACATCAATAGTACGACATAGGATGAGCAAATGGCACAAAGATCAAGGGTTAGTAAACCGAGAAGGATACCAGTGATGCATCATTTGCTCAAAAAAGTGTTAGGAAAAACACCAAACATGCCATGTCCCATTTGAGGAAAGCGATCACCACGAGAGGGAAAAACGTGGTCCGCTAGAGCCGTGGGACTCAAAAACACCGCCGTGAGGTTCATAGTCATATTGACCACGACCTGAACCCGCCGTGCACCCACCACCACCACGTGGTCTCGCAACCCTGAGGCCTAGCACCTTGAGGCATTGTACCTCGAGGCCTAGCAATGCGCCTCAACAGCAGGCGGTACAAGTACACCATGGGGAGGGTGGTACATGTCCCGATTGTTCAGCTCATACTCACGCCTCTCATCTCTCTTCCTCCTAAAAGCAAAACTCAACCAAGTGACCATCCTTATGGCAATACTCACAATGATACCTCACCTCTCTCTTAGGTGGTTGGCTCACTCTCTTTTGGGTGTGGTTCACTCTTGGAGGTTGCTTGCCTTTAGGAAGGGGATCCTCAGAGATGTTCGGTAGAGTATCAAGTGGGTTCCCCGAGATAGTTCGGTTTTGGAATCCACACTTGTTTTACGGGGTGGAGCTCTTGGAGGTTCTTCAAACACTCCATCTTTGGTGGGAGGCACGGTGGCTTAGGTGGAGTGATTTTGATAAGCTTATGAGTAGTGGTAGGTTTTTCACTTTGGGGGGCACACCACTATACTCACCAACTTTGCCATACAGATTATCACCCTTCCCACCTGAAACAAAGCCTAATCCCGGTCCACCAATTCCCCTCCTGAATTGGTTGACCATCATGCCAAGTTGCGGCTCACCGCAAGACACCCAACTCAAGATGGTCCGAAGGTATGTGTTTTCCTCTTCGGTGCGCACCTTGTCATGCCGACAGCTTTGCAAGTTCAAGCTCCAATCCCTCACAAAGAGCACACTTAGCCACACTAGTGCTATCCGAGTTGGCCTTCTCAAACAAAGCAAGTTTAGCATTCTTCTCTCCCAACTCAGTTTGCAAGTCCGAGCAAGACTTGCACGCACTCAATAAGACAGGTGAAGCATGCACACTATCAAAATCATCAACCAACTTAGCGTGCTTTGACTTGCAGACTAGCAAGATCAGCCATGTAAACGCTACAAAACTCACACTCGGCTCGTCGGACACTATGGGAGTGTTCTTAACTAGCTCAAGCTCCTTAAGTGCATCTTCTAGCTTAGCCTTGTACTCTTTTCTATCTCTAGCAAAGATGCTTAAGCAACTTATCTTGACGAAGCAAAGTAGCGGTCAAGTCATCAACCTCGGCGACAAGAGCATCGACGGAAGGTGATACCTTAGATGGGTCGCCGCCGCCGTCGGGGAGCATCACCATTGCCGCCCTCCACCTCGTCACCAAGTGCCATGGTGCGAGAAGCCTCCGTGGGTGGAGTCGGCAACGAAGGCGAGAGTCCGCTCAGCTTGTCCTCGACCTTCCTCTCGGACTCGCCGCCGCTTGAAGAGGAGGAAGCATGCTCGTTGTCGGAGTCGAGGTCGCCGAGGGAGGCGAGGAAGGCGCGCTCTCTTGCCTTGAACTTCTTCACGAACTTGCGCTTCATCGCTTCCTTGTCAAAGCCTCCCTTGGACTTGTGCTTGCCGGAGGTGTACTCGCGCTTCTCCTTGTGCTTGTCGGAGGTGGACTTGCCGAAGGAGTGCTTGTTCCGCTTTGGGGACAGCTTGGCGGCAAGTGGTCGGGTCGCCGCATCCATAGCATCCATCCTTCGTCCCACCCCCGCCGGGCGATTCAAACGGTTGTTGTGGAACCGCGAGAACCGGGCCGATGACGAGAGCCGCCTCATCGCCTCCGAGCACGTCCAACTGCTCCTCATCACTTTGTGATCAAGGAAGACAAGGCAAACATCGCGAGAGGAGGGGTTAGGCAAGAACTAGAGACACCCGTTACGACACCGCGCCATAGTCGGAGCGGAGGAGTTGTGAAGTTTGGCCCGGATCCGTGGTCGATCTCACTGGACTTCAGCTTCTGTCAAGAGCTCGTCCCACGGTGAGGGTCTCGTAGTTACGTGACTCGAGAAGAGCTTGCACCTTCGAATCCCAAACCCTCCGATCAAGAGCATGTAACAACTTCAAAGCTCTCTCATGATCGTCATAGGGCAAGTTCGGCTTGTTCGCACGCATCTTGTTGACAATGGTCCGAAAGCGTGAGAACATAGAATCGATGGTCTCGCCATCAAGCTGCCGGAAACTTTCATACTCCTCGCTTGTATGTGTCAAAGAGTCCGGTCTTGATTTGGGAGTCCCCCTCGTGATAGCTTTGCGCTTCACCCGGATCTCTCTAGCAAAGAGTCAAGTGTCCGACACGCTCAAACTCGGATTCGAAAAGACTCGAGAAGAGAGCATTACGTGCCTCGCTATTGGCATCGTGTTGTTCCATTTGCTCCCGACCAACACGAGCGGGGGAGAACAACGTAATTCTCATTTTCACAAATTTCCCATACCCTCGCACCGAGACTCGGAGATATGCGGACATCCGAATCTTCCAAAGACGGGTAATTGGTTCCATCGAAAAACGGTGGCTTCCCCGAACCACGAGCCATGTCGCCTTCTAGCGGATCACAAACCGATTAAGGTGGAATGATCCTTAACCGCTCGATACCAAATTGAAGGACCGAGAGTGGCGACCAGGAGGGGGGGAATGGGAGCCTAAAATTTCTCGCAAAAATATTTAGGCCACTTGTCCCTAAATCACCCCCAAATGCGAAACACAAAGACGTGATGTCCACGACCCTTCGGAGAGGGTGGATGTTCCCTAGGAACACAAAATGACAACACAAAAACGAACGAACCGAGAAGAACCTCACACCGAAAACAGGGGACCGAGAAAATAGGATACTCAACTCTTATTGAGAAAGAGCAAGTTTCGAATCTAAAATATTCGAGCCAACTAGTGACAAGAATATTTAGATAAATTCCTTGGATTGGTGAAAAGCCATCACAAAGATCGGAGCACAAAACGGATGAGCAAATAAAAATAGCTTGACTTGCTTAGTACTCTAGTTGAGGAGTACTGAAGCTAGCCGAACTAAAGCCAACGAGCAAGACCAAATCACGTGATCACCTTTCTCTTGTTGCTGGATACTAGTACATGCTAGTTTTCAAAATATAGCAACGAGCTCAAATGGACAAGGCAAATTACGCACGGTAGACAGAGAAGCACTCGATGGGGCAGCTGCTGCTCGCCTACTGCTTCGTGTGCTGAAGAGGCAGCGTTGCTGCTGGCAGAACACAAACAGGAAAGAAGAGGCAAGCAGATAGCCGTGCCACCGCACTAGACAGGTGCCAACTGATAGAACGAAGAAACAGAGCACCTGCTAAAGACCGGACGCTCCAAAGAATTCACACCGGACGCTCCGGTGGCAGGCTCTCAGCGTCCGATCGAGCTCTTGTCAAAAGAACGAATACTGAACCAGTGAGAGACAGGGAAACGCTGCTGCAATCAAGCGCTGGACGTCCTCGACTGACGCGGCTGCAGGAGACACTGCTCAGGGTGCTGCACGCCTTGGCCTGACTGAATCCACAAGAACGAACAGCAGAGCAACGAACAGAGAGCAAGCAGGAACTCGACGAACACAGACTGGGAAGGCGCTAGACAAGAAATCAAAGAGAATCGATCAAATTAAAACGAACTGCACCCAAACTTCGTACAGGTGAAATTCAAGTAGCTACAAACTCATCCCCAAGAAAACATCGCCTGAGATTCACTCAAACTCCGGGAAATTCAGATCGTAGCTAAGAACACGAAAAAATCGCCTGAAAAGAAAAATCCTTGATTTCTCTGTGCTCAAGTGGAATTGGTTCGAATCACTCGTAGAGCAGCTTCATCACTTGTTCTTGCACAGATCAAACCAAGAAAAATGAATCGAAACGGCCTCAGATTCCTGAATCGAGAGAAGACCAGGAGAAGGGAAAAAGCACAGAAAAAGACCACGAAAATCACAGACAGTTTGATTAATCCCGGAGGAGACAAGGAGGATTCGGGACCTCCTTTCCCAATCAAAATCACAGCAAAAACAATCACGAAATTCTCAGTTGTGTGACCTCTCTCACATGAACACTAGGGAAGGGGAAAACCTAGGGAGAAAAGTGAAAAATGAAAATGGGAGAGGTAAGGGAGATGGGGCTCCTCCACCTTACTTATTGACCAGGGCTTATTTTATTTTCCGGTTTTTGCCCCTCGATACAACTTCGAGCAAACCGCCAGCCCTAGGGACATTGCGGTCCAACTCGAACCGACTCGATGCAATTCTTGATCCGACGGCCACCGCGCCTTCTCACCGTAGCCGCCGCCGACGCGACCTCCCCGATGCCGCCACGTGCCGGGCCCGGCCCGCCTCGGGACCTCCGCCCGGGTTTTGTGGCTCAACCCCGAAAACCCGCCGGGTGGTTTTGAGGCCCAAACCACCGAAACCCTCCACCGTTGGTTTTGAGGCCCAAACCAACAAACCGCCCATGTCCTTGCACTTGTCGGCCCAAGTGCCGCCAAACGCGATCCCGCCCGGCGATTCCGGGTCCCTCAGTCCAAGTCTCGATCGTCCGCCCTTTCACCGCCCCGGTCCATTCGGGCGCGACCCGCCATCACTTGACCTTCACCTCGCCGTCGGCCACCGCCTCCATGCTCGACACACCGCACAACACAAGCCAAGGTACATGTGGAACTCGTGGCTTTCACCACCGTCGTCAAGTAGCACCCCATCCGAGATGCTAGTAGTTGAATCAATCACTCATCATCACAACTGAACCACAAGTATGAACCTTGTGTTCGCACCTTCCAATTGAATAACTGGAGAATTGCATTTCTTAGTGACCAAAAGTTTGAAAGAGTGAAACCCAAGGAATTGGTCGCTGATGTTGAACGCTCAGCTAAAAATTTGTAAGCACTTGGTAAGGAAACCTCCTGACCTCAGGAATAAAATTTTGTACTCACTTGTTTAACAGCTAAAATCTATTCCACTGTTGACACTAGTCAGAATGATTGGACCTAAACAAGCACACATCTTGTTGTTGTCAGTCATCTTTTAATTTATTTACTGTTCCAGCACAACATCCAAACATTTACATTTGCATTTACTGCTGTAACTTGCGATGATTAATTAGAAATCAATAGGTCCATCAGACCACATGCATTGCTGCTGTAACATGTGTGCTTCATCTCCAGGAATGGTGCTACCTCCAGACTCTGTTTGTTTCAGTTTCATAGCAATGCACCGGCAAACCTATATAAAATAAGTAAATAGTAACGAATGAGAATATATATGAGTAGACACTGATACTAATAGGATTAAGAAATATCCACACGAGATTCAGATTTAAGATGTTTCTAAGACCAAGAGGCTATTTAGCATCATGTCAAATGACAGCAGATGTATGGTGAGATCATCCATCAGAGAGAAACGACTTATGGAGGATCCACCAGCTTATCAAGCATTAGCACACCACAATATAATTTCTTCCCTGCTTCAGCTAAGCTTATCTCAGTTCAAATAATGCCGATAAACTTAAATGTTCATGTTTGATAAGAGGAATATGTTTTTTTCTATAACACTCATTGATCATAAAAACCAAACCCTTGATCATCTTCCATACCGTACTCCAGTCGGTAATACAATCACCCAATTACATCAAACTTTAGGTAAAACCATGTAGGAATTCCCAGTTTACCATATACTAGTAGTAATAATCTATACAAACTGAACTGCTAGCGGAGGTTAATCAATCATATCCAAAGAGAGGTTACCTGGTAGCGAATCAGCCACCCAGGGTCTGAGTCCTTGTCGTCTTGGCACCTGGCGCTCAGCTCTCCGTCCTCCATCATCTCCGGGTAGCAGCGTTCTTGGATCTCGCCGTTGGTGAGGTCGCCGAATTGGTTGATACCGTACACATTCTGCCCGGCGGCGGCGGCGGCGGCGTTGAGCCGAACGACGACTCGGCGGTTGCCCTTAAACAACCAGTACCGGCACTCCTCCTCGCCGGCGCCTCTGTAGGTCTTGCCGTGCTTGGCCTTCCACCCCACAAACTCCCCGGTCTCTCCCCTTTCGAACGATTGCTTCTCCTTGTTAACGGGGGGCTGCTCGTCGACCCTAATTAACCCGCCGATGTAGAAATGGCGGAACTCCTCACCGGCGACGGGCGCCGAGACCGTTGAGGTCAACCGAGGTCACCACGGCGGCCCTGGCCCAGGCGACGCGGCCGCGGGTCTCCTTGAACACCTGGTACCGGCACTCCTCTTCACCGGCGTATCTGTAGGTCTCCTTGACCCTGGCCTTCCACTCCACGAACATCCGGCGGGTCTCCTGATCGTACGTGTCCGTTGCCGGCAGCGACACCAGCAGCATCGATAGCGACACCAGTAGCACCGCCACCACCGCCACCGCGAGAGCAACCGTGGAGCCCCGCCCCATCTACGCGCGCGATGATGACGACGACAGGATGGGGCTGGTCGTGGGTGCGGGCCGAGATCGAGAGAGTGGAAGAACAATCTGCAGATGACCTTTATCTAATGTAAGGGGATCGAGCTGTGCTTGCTAGACTCGGTTTGGCGGTGAACTGAACGCCGACGGCGAGGTGGCGAGACCGGAGACGAAGAAGATGAACACTGGACACCACCGAACCAAACCCAACCCAACGCGAACACGTGGAACACAATTACGCGACGTCGTGCTGAAACCCAGCCTCGTGGCCGAGCGAGTCTCACCACTGCATTGCCTGCCTCCTGTTTGCGCGGCAAACCACAAGCTGGTATGGTGCTCTGAGTGGACCTGTGGACGCATGCATTACAGACAGGAAAGGAAAAACATGCATGCAATCATAACAGTTAAACAATCCTCAGGCTAAAGGTAATTTAACTAACAGTGCTGTCAGTATTAAAGGTTCAGATCTCTCCTTCCTTGTCATTTGTAATTTTGTAATTCTATATTTCTATTCATGTCAGTCGTGCTTGTTCCTACTTGGTACCGATTCGATTCATTGCCTGTGTTTTGCAGAGGGAAGGCCAAAGGCCTCGCCGATGGCGATAGCGTTGAAGGGAATATTATATTCAGAGATCTTCGATAAGCTGTGGATCTTTTGCAGCTCTCGATGGCTGATGTATATAGCTCTGAATCTCTCTGTGGTGGCCTTGCAAGTAGTTTTCGGCGCGACCCGTTTGTTCCAGGCCGTGCGTTTTGGGCAGTTGGCACTAACTACTCTGGGCCTTTCTCTGCGATGCCGGCCTACTTACACTTGTGCCAAAAAAAGAGAGAGAGAGAGACAATGTATAGTGCCTTGTTGGGCTGGGCGGCTGGCTTTCCGTGGCACGTTCTTCAGAGACTGATTACGAGTCCACATTTTTTCTGTGAAAAAGTATATTTTTTCTCTCTTAACTTTTGTAAAAATCTATTTTTTCTTTCTAAACCCCAAAACCAGCCAAAGCACCTTCCTCAACTTTTCAAGCCATATGTTTTACCTCCCTTAAGCAGTTTTGGAGACAGTTTTGTATTTTTCTTTTTATTTATTGTGACTAAATATTTAAAAAAATCATAATAAATCACTAAAAAAAATCATAAAATAGAAAATCTAATTTTGTTAGACTTTACATGAATAGATTTACACAATAAATATATAATATGGTATATTTTACTACAAAGTTTTTGTTGTAGATTGATATCTATGCTTTTCTATATCATTTCCCCGAATCTTGTAACTTCTAGAGTTGTCTTAAGTCAAATTTTTTAAACTTTGACCAAATTTCTAGAAGAAAATACTAAGATGTATGATACCAAATTAGTACCATTAGATTTATCATACAATGTATTTTTACAAGATACTTATTTTGTATCATAGATATTTATGCTTTTTTCTATAAAGTTGGTCAAAGTTAAAAAAGTTTGACTGGCACTGATTCTAGGAGTTGCAGTATTCAGGGACGGAGGTAGTAACTAATTAGAATAATTCATAACGGTAGTTTATATGGTTCAATTATAGTGAAATTTTTATGGTGGCCCAGTTATTATATGCTTGACCTACCATAAAAATCTCACTTATTGGATCATGTATAACTTAGTTATAGATTTATTTAAATTTAACAAACATAAACCCTAAATAGATAATTGTATAATTTAGTTATAGTTTCTATGGGATTGACTACCTAAAGAATTTCTCATGAGCTAATAATTAGTTGGAAATGCATACATTTTCATCTCAAATTTACCATATCACATTAGCAACATTTTTATATTCAGAAATTCTCCGCAACAAACACAAGTGACGTTCAGATTCACATGTGTGCTTCATCCCTAGGAACGCCGCTACCTCTAGACTATGTGTTTGGTTTGAGGAATGAGGTGGTTCATCTTCTTCTCACTTGCTTACTTTTCTTATTTGGTTTGTGAAATAGAATGAGTTGGCCCATCGTTACATCATTCCCCACGAGCTAATAATTAGTAACGCATGAGGAATAGGTTGATTCTATAGAATTTATGGGATGAACTCATGATGCATCATCTCGTGAAGTATAGGATGGCTCCACAAACCAAACACACCAATAGTTTGTTTCAGTTCCGTAGCAATGCACCGCAAACCTATATAAAACAAGTAAAATGTAGCGAATGAGAATATATATGAGTAGACACTGGTACCAATAGCATAAGGAACATCCACACGAGGTTCAGAGTTAAGATGTTTCCAAGACCTAGATAGGCTATTTAATTTAGCATCATGTCAAATGACAAAAGATGGAAGGTGATAATCCATTAGAGAAAAATGACTTATGGATCCACCAACTTATGAAGCATTAGCACACTATAATTTCTTCGCCTCTTCAGCTAATTAAGCTTATCTCAGTTCAAATACCAAGAAACTTTAATGTCCATGTTTGATCAAAGGAATATGTTTTTCTATAACACTCATTGATCATAAACCAAACCCTTGGTTCTATTCCATGCTATACTCGAGTCGGTAATAGAATCACACAATTATACAACTTTGGGTAAAACCATGTAGGAGTTCCTAGTTAACATAACTAGTAGTAATAATACAAATTGAACTACTAGGTTAATCAATCATATCCAAAGAGAGGTCACCTGGTACCGAATCAGCCTCCCAGGGCCGGAGTCCGGGTCGTTTTGGCACCTGGCGCTCAGCTCTCGGTCCTCCATCATCTCCGGGTCACAGCGTTCTTGGACCTCGTCGTTGGTGAGGTCGCCGAATTGGTTGACACCGTACACGTTCTGCCCGACGGCGGTGGCGTTGAGCCGGACGACGACGCGGTGGTTGGCCTTGAACAGCCAGTACCGGCACTCTTCCTCGCCGACGTCTCTGTAGGTCTTGCCGTACTTAGCCTTCCACCCCACGAACTCCCGGCGGGTCTCCTGTTCGTACGACTTCTCCTCGTCGACCCTATCCGATTGCTCCCCCTTGTCTAAAGGCCTAAACCCGCCGACGTAGAAATGGTTGAACTCCTCATGGGCGATGGCGGCGAGACCGTTGAGGCGGCTAACTGAGGTCACCGCGGTGGCCCTGGCCCGGGAGACGTCGCCGCGGGTCTCCTTGAACACCTGGTACCGGCACTCCTCTTCGCCGGCGTATCTGTAGGTCTGACTGCGCTTGGCCTTCCACTCCACGAACATCCGGCGGGTCTCCTGATCGTACGTGTCCGTGGCCGGCAGTGACACCAGCAGCATCGGTACCGACACCAGCAGCGCCGCCGCCACCGCCGCCGCGAGAGCAACCGTGGAGCTCCGCCCCATCTACGTACGACGACGACGAAGGTGAACTGAACGCCGACGATGGCAACGTGGCGAGACCGGAGACGAAGAAGATGAACACTGGACACCGCACGCACCCAACCAAATCCAACGCGAACACGTGGAACACTTGATTGGAATACAAGTACGACGTCGTGCTGAAAGCCTGAAACCGAGGCTCGATCGTGTTTGAGCGAGTCTCACTACTGCACTGCCTCCTATTTGCGCGGCAAACCACAAGTGGACGGTGCTCGAGTCGACGCATGCATGCATTACAGACAGGAAAGGGAAAACTTGCATGCAATCCTAACAGTTAAACAATCCTCAGATTAAAACGGTAATTTAACTAACAGTGCCGCTAGCTGTCAGTATTAATTCGGACGGAGCGGCCGGCTTCTGTTTGTTCAGGGTAAAAAAGAAAATTGACAGAAGCCGGATTCAGAGCCGCATTGCTGCTCGGCATGGCAACAACCACCAAGCGAAAGAACGAAGACGTCAACTCGACCCGGCCGGCAACTCCGTCTGTGTGTGAGGCTGTGACTGAGAAGCTGCCGACACGTCAGACATGGAGACAAATCACTGGCCTCTTTCCTTCGTTCGTTCATTCATTCAGCGATTTTGACCGACCTGCACAAAAAGTAACCATTCTGAGGCCACCATGCCGGGGCTGAGAGAAGAGAGGAGAGAGGCCGAGGCCGAGGCCGAGCCGAGTCTCCTCTTCCACGGTCTGTCTCAGTCACATGTGGCGGCAGCTCGGTGCCTCGCAAGAAAGGTCCTCTCCGTCTCCGGCGCCTCCACTGTCCACCACCCCCTCCTAGTCTCGTGGCTCCGTGTGCAGGCCTCAGGTGGAGCAGCTCCTCCTCCTCTGTTTTCCTGGGAGCCAGGTCAAGTCACAGCTTCACAGAATTAAATTAATACACGGTCGCACAATGCAAGCACCACGCTCCGCTGTGTGCTGTGCTGTGCTCTCTCGAGAGTCAAGAATTGGGGAACCATCCCGCATAAAGATTATCACAACAGCTTAATATTCGGTGACATAAAGACTGTCATTATTATCATCGTCTTGCATGCATTCTGATGATCTGTCGGATGACGAGCCGAGCTCAATTCCTGGTTTTCCTTCTCCTTTCGTTCCATCTCCGTGCATCCATCCGATTGGACGGATGGAACGGAACATTCCAGGGGGACGGGCCACGCCCTGCCACGTGTGTGCGCGGACACCCTGCCGAGGTAGGGGTACACGGAACTCGGTAGAGTGCACGGAACTCTGCCGAGGTAGAGTGGGACACGGCGAGCTCAACTAGGGTGATTCCAACGTCGGCGGCTGCTCGGGATTGGACGAAGCGGACTCGGCAGCGACCTGCGACATCGGCGACGACGTGTGAGCAAAAGAGAGCGAGGGAGAGAAGAAGATGGACATCTCTATCTCTACCACAAACAAGACCAAACTGGAATCGTTCACAACACTCCCTTCGCCCCGCCCGCGTTCGACGCATGCCCACTCCTTCGCCCCGCACTCGACCAACGCTGCGCACTCCCCAGCCCAGGACGCGAGGACCTGTCCCAGCCCAGCACTCCCCAGTCAGCTGCTTGCTGTACTGCCCAATCCCCACCACGCCTGCCCACTGGAGCGCCCTTCCCCTCTCTTCTTTCGCGGCGCACGACAACCTCCTCCCGTTGGCCCTCACAACCACTGCACGTCCGCCGCATCGAGCTCCCCTTTTCTTCCATCATCTTCGTCCGCGTTGCTGCTTGGGAACCAGCTAGCGCCAGTTGCTGCCGCTCGACTCGACGACACCATGGCTGTCGTCGCCGCTCTTTGCCATGCGGACACCGACACCCACAAGCAACCGTGGCCAGTACCACCCTAGGCACGCCGGCCGGATCTGCCCCGGTCGCGCATCCTGCTTCTCCTCGCCGCCTTTACAGCTGTCAAGGGCGGCTGGTGCCTGGTGGGCGACGGCCGACGGACACGGCGGTGAGTGACTGGGTCGTCTCCGTCTGGGCAAGCAGAGCAGGGGCGAAGGCCGAGGCCACGACGCTCCGCGATCCCAGCTACGGACTCGGGCGCTTAGCGGTAGGTGCGGCGTCCAATGTGGCAACAAGGCGGAAGACGATGGTCGTCGGTCAGCGCGGCCGCGCGGCGCCGCGGCCCGCGGTAGCTCCCCGCTCGGGCGCTCCCTCTCCTAGCTGCATCTTCCCCTTCTCTTTTTTCCAAGCGGGGTTGCCCATTTGGCCATTTCCATTTCATGCAAAACGGAAATACAGAGTTCAAATCATCTTCTCCTTCTGGGGTCCCAGTACGTGGACAGTCGGCAGGCAGCCAGCAGCCGTGGCCCGCGGGAGAGTGGAGAGGGGCCGGTCCCGGTAGGCAGCAGGCAGCAGCAGCCGTGGCTCAGCGCCTGGCTCGCTGCGCCCGGCGGCCAGCGCGTATCAGTTCTTCTCTGAAACTCTGTTCCTCGATTCTTGCTTGTCGTTGCAATTCTATCCAGGTCCAGTTAACCGTCAGGACTTTGATCCGTGTCCGAGTGGAGGACTGGAGCCTACCTCCGCCGGACGGCTGCGCCGCTTCTTCCTCCCGCATCTCGGCCGGTTTGCCTTCCTCGGCTCGCATCCCCCGCTCTGGCGGACGGCGGCGGCGGCGAAAACAGCCACAGCTACGGCAAATAGCGGCGGACCGCTCGGAAGTGTCCTGCGGCAGCAGTTGTAGCAAGCCAGCGGCGGCGGCGCGTCATTCCCAATCATTTTGCCAGTGCGTCGGTGTGTGCTCCTTCTAGAAAGGTGCGTCGTCTTTCCACTGGTCCCAATGTCCGTCGTGCTTGGTTGGTGATGGTGCTCTTTAGGTGCTTGTTAAATTGACTAAAGTAAAAAAAAACGTGTAGAGATTAGAGCCTGAATGGAATGGTGTTCAGATTGCAGTCATTCACAGGAACCTGAATTCTGAGATTGTATGGTTGTTTCACTAATTCTGTTATATTCTCGTTGCTGCATTTCTGTATTGGCCTCCATGCTTTTAGTATATTGTTATGATCTTAGTTTATTTTTTTCCAAGCACCTTTGCAGCAACTTGGTCTTTAATTTCTCACCGTGGGTTTAGCTAGCAACTTGGTCTGTACTCCTGTTGCTGATTTCAGTCTTCTTTCTTTGTGTAACTTTGCTATCCACCTCTACTGAAATGAAAAACCAGAGCACCTACTGTTTTATGCTAATACATAAATAAATTGATAGTAGTGATGGACTTTACATTCCATGGCTTATAATCCAATTTTATTCCGTCCTCCGCCATTGCCTGGGTGCTTAGTGTGATCTGTGATGGTGTTACATTGATGCGCTGCTGTTGATGTGGGCAACAAAGGAGCAAGTTTCAACATGCTGCTCCGATGCGTCAGGTTTTCCTTTTTCTGCTAGAGTCATTTCTAGCTTAGATTTACATTAAATTGCCTTTCCCGCAGCATGCCTTGAACAATACTAAAGTTGATGCTTATTTGTTTGGTGACATCTCAGAATAGTATGTTTTTAAGTGGAGCTAACTTAAATTGTATTTCTCCGTTGCTTTCAACCCATTACTTATTTCATACTTTTATTGTGTTTCAAAATTCTGAGGCTTCAGACTGACATCTTTTTCATACTCATATTGTATCCGTTCAGAAAAATTGAACTGTGTGAACGCTTAGGGTGGACTTGGCCTCCATTTTCTTAGCAATGAAGAGGCCATGGCTGATGCCGGAGTTACTGCTGGGCTTCCTTGGGACCTTGCCCTTGGTTTTGCATCTCAAATAGTGAGCATGCATTCCATTCAGATATGATGCTGTGGTACACTCTTTGTATATGCTGTGTAATTCTTTTTAGTCACCACTCCTGGTAGACGCTTGTTCTTATGGGGGTGCTAGATTTTGGATGCAAATACCGTGTTAATATTTTATTTGCTTTTGCATTTGTCGCTTGGTTGCAGCCATTGTTTGGAAACCGATTTTTGGATATGGAAGTACACAGAAATGGTAAGTTCAATTCCCGGTTGTCTTGATTGTATTGTGTTTTATTCAGGCACGTGGAGAAAATGCTCATGGCAGTGGTAACCAAACCAAACTGAGAAACGGTGATCAAAACCTAAGTACCTAAGGCCAAGGGCCTGAATGGTTTGGTGACGATGCTCGTTCCTATGACCTGGCTGAGCTGGGATAGACTTCTGGTGTGCAGTCAGTTTCTTCAGTTGACGTATTATTGGCGTCAACATTGTTTCAAAGACTTCTTATGGGAGCAATATTAGATTAATGTAGTGTTACAACCCGTAGCAACGCACGGGCATTGGCTAGTATAACTATATAAGGGTTCCTCACTGCACGAAGAAGCACGGAAGACGTTCGTAGACGTCGAGAAAGCGTCTAGCAGCGGCGGCGAGCGGATGCTTCCCGTTCCCGACGGCGAGATCCAAAGGCGGGCGCCGGGCGGTGGCTAACAGCGGCTGGAAGATGGGAAAAACGAGCGCGCAGTGGTTGCCTTGGGCTTCTTGTAGGGCGCTCGCCGTGGATGGCACGTTAAATCTGGGAAATCGGGGTCGGGCTCCATCGGAGAGGAGAGAAAGGAAGGGGGAGAGAGAGACTGGCATGCGGGGCCCGGCCGTCGGTAAAAGTTGGCGCCGGGCCGGTCTGTCAGAGACAGCAAGAGAGAGCGCGCGCTCAAAGCGCGCGGCTGGGCCGGCCTATGGCCTCTGGCCCGAGAAAGCGAAGGAGGGAGCTGGGCTCCAGGGCGGGGTGATGCTGGGCCTGGGCCTCGGCCTGTGGCGAAAGGGGAGACAAAGAAGGCTGGCGGCTTTCAGCGCGTTGGGCGGTCCCAGCCGGGACGGTTGGGCCGCGGGAAAAAGATGGGAGAGGGTTAGGTTTCCTTTTCCTTTTCGTTTCTGAAATTTCCGAAGCCATTTTCAAAATGAACTTTGAATCGATTTTATTCTAGTTCAAAAGCATGCAGTACAAAAAAAAAAATCCACAATAATGTATGAAAAACATGTTTCTACCTTAAGAAAATTTATAACTGAATGAAAATTCATTAGTTCCCAAGGTTTGGATGAGTAAAAAATACATAACATTCACACACACACACACACACACACACACACACACACATATATATATATATATATATATATATATATTTCTTGCTGTCACAACAGCAGCACATGTAATAGATACATAATAATATTTATCTATTTATCTATTGCTCTTAATTAATATCTCATGTAATTTTTTCTGTGTGCAACACCCATACTGTGTTTATCCAGCTTCATACTAGTTTCGACCGGTCAGCCCATCAGGGGTAATAGCTACTTTGGTTTAACATTCCATAGTCGAGATCCCGTGGAAGGTAGAGGTACCCCTCTTCCCCCCAGTCTCGTCCCCACGAATTTTTTAGGATGTAATAAGTGGGGGTGTACCCTACGAGTAGAAGCTGGTGACTGACTTCAGGTCCGCACTCGTCGGGGTACAAGCCGCCCTCGTAGCCCATGAAATTGTTGCGGATCTCCTTTCCGACAGCGATTGCCACTACCACAGGGCCATTAATGACTGCTGAAAGCAATGAGGCCTCGTCAAACGCATCCCGGCGTGGCTGTTGACGGTGGATAACGTCAATATTTATTAGAACTTTAGACATGAAAGGATACATGAATACACATTAGTCTAGGGTTTTAACTGACAATTTTCACGAGTTTTGCATATTCTATATTTTCCAGGGATTATTCCAGAAAAGCATAAAAGAGGGATTAGAGTGCATAATTATCACGAAACTTATCTGCGTTGAAAAATATCGTCATCGCCTCGGGAAACATCTAGAAGACACCAAGAAGAAGCGGGACCCACGAGGAGTCCAGGGGGCCTAGCCCTCACCCCTGGCGGCGGTGTCGGTGCCCGCCTAGGGCTTCGGCCGCCGCCTTTCTGAGTCTTCCTCCCACGCTTCCTTGGAACCCAATCAAAGCATTTCTCCGATCTAAGGTCGGTTTGATCCGACGGTGCACACAAAGATGAAGACGTGGATCGATGACGTGGCGGTTCCTTGCCCTTTACTCCACCTCGGCCTATATAATGACGCCCAAGGCCCCTCCTAGAGGCATTCTACACCCCGGTGCTTCATATTCTCCACATAAATTAGGGTTAGGGTCCCTCTAGTTGATCTAGTTCTAGTTCATCTAGTTCTAGTTCATCTAGATGTAGCAATTAGGAGAGACTAGTTCATCTAGATCTAGTTTTGTTTAGAGATTAGAGAGATTGAGTAGAGGAGTAGAGTTCGAGGAGTTCGGCTGTCGGTGCTTCTTCGTGGGTCAGTATTCTTACGATTCAAATCCCTCGTCCCGAGCTGCGTTCGAGGTACTTTTGTATTCGCATTCCGATTCAAGTAAGCGTTGTTCTTATTTGTTCTTAAGTTCACAAACTCATATTGAGTGCTTTGATCTTGGTCATTACTTGGTTGAAGTAGTATTTAAGTAGTGTAGGCGTGGTGCCTAGGCTAGGTTTACTTGTGGATGTCCCCCTAATTAGCCGGATAGTGGTAGCTCGTGAAGGTGACTTTATAGCTTCGTTGAATCCTCCGTAGTCCACTTCCCGTTGATAGGGGTGATAGGCTTATAGGTGCTTGGTATGAGATTACTCTTTTTCTTCTCCTATTCGGGTTACTTGCCCGCTAGAACGGTATTATACAAAGCTTACCGGTTGTCAGAACTAGAGTTCAATAGCTATTTCCTCTTTCTTGATATGATCTAGCCTAATTGTAGGATTAAGTCTATATACTTTGTGTCATCGTCACAACTATTCCCTGTGGATACGATATTTAAAACCTCCGGGTAAAATTTGACGCTGGTATGATATCTCGTGGCGCTATGAAAATCCTATTTAAATCTTATTTAATGGAGTGCAGTTAATTTATACCAACAGTGGCAACTCCTGGAACCCTCGAATGACGAGGTTTGCGCGCGGTGTGCTGTTCGCGCGGCATGTACCATTCACTCCTATAAAAGGGTAAGCGGTTGTCGTTGCCAGGCCATGATTCATCACGCACGAGCGGCGCCATCGCTGCGTTGCCACCTTTGGTTTTCCTAGGTATGCAATCAATTAGTTCCTGTTCAGATAAGAGTATCATGTCGTCGTAGTAGTTGCCCCCGAGGGTGCGCATGATCTCCATGGCGCCCGTGGCCGCGAACGCGCAGCAGCACGGGCAGTCCCTCTGGTCCTTGACCGGGCTGAGGCACGGCTGGCCTTCGCAGGTCTCGTTGTGCCAGTCGATGGAGTCCGGGAGCGGGAGGGTGCCGCTGCCGCCGCGCCTTTCACCGGCCGAGCAAAGGGGTCTAGGGCGGCTCCAACATGCCCCCTGCTGAATTCTTCGTCGGTTGAGTCCGCGAAGATATTCAAACCTGTACATAGGCGAAACCTAGTGTCGGGTACCAAAACTAGGGCCCTCCAAACTATCAGGCCCAACGAGCGCAAAACTAGGCCGCACGAAAACAAAACACGGCCTACCAAGGCCCAGCGCACTACTCACCATCCCGTCCGAGCCTCCCCCGCCGGGGCCTCGTAATGGCACTAACATTCCGACCCGTCCGAGCCCTCCCCGCTAAGGCCTCGGACGGGCGCTAACTTTCCGCCTCGTCCGAGCCCTCCCCGCTGAGGCCTCGGACGGGCGCTAACGCTCCGTCTCGCCCAACCCCTCACGTAGACGCCTCAGACGAGCGCCCACTTTTCGTCCCGCCAGAGCCCCCATGCCTAGGCCTCGGACGGGGCGTGCCGCACTTCCCGGTCAAACTAGGCCTCTGACTTGACGTATATCTGCCGCCCGCCTTCCCACAGTGCCCGTCGGACTGACGTTATCCCTTGGCAGGGGATAAGAGCCGTCCCGTCACAACCCTCCCCCGCGCTCATGATTACGTTATCTTTCACAGTGGAGGCCAGGCCTACCACTGTGGGGCGCTGTGTAGCCTAACCCTACTGCCAGGTCAAGTCGCCGAAGCTTCAAGACGGTGGCCGTCATGCCGAGGCCGTCATCGATGTCATCCTCCGTGACGGAGTCGTCGGCTGACGCCGGTCAAACAACGGTCCCTTCCGGGTTTTTCGAGCCCGGATGGGCAGCGTTGCCCCGATGATGGCTCTCTTCTGTGCCAACCGTCCCGCGTACGGCAGCGGGCTCCGAGGCCCTCCGAGCCTCGAAGCTAGAGGAAGTCAAAGCTACAGCACGCTACGGGGGTTAGATACGCCTCCCCTGGCCTCTCCATCAGCTTCTACAGGGACAGCCGTCCTCTCCATCGTCAGGATAAGGGGACGTGACTACTCACGGCAGCCACCAGGCTCTACAGTGCCGGCGTCCACTCCGGGACCCCGGCATAAGAAAGGCGGCGGGCTCCGAGGCCTCAGATGAGGGAGGAGAGGCGCGCACGGCCTCTTCCATGTACACGGGCACTCTTTGTAAATCTAACCCTCCCCTTGTGGCTATAAAAGGGGAGGACCGGGCCTCTTCTTGGGCAGAGACACACAGGCAACCTTGAGCACTCCCACACTCATGATATTGGCACTTGCCTCAATCACACACGAGACTTGGGACCAGCTCCCTCTCTCCACTCGCTTGTACTCCCTACCTACTGTCGACGATATCTGGTCGGCAAACTACCTTGGGGGTGCCCGAGGTAGTAGATTAGATGATGGTGGTGGGGTGCACGAGATCAAGAACGAGATGGTAACCCAAACACAAGCACGAGACACGATTTATACAGGGTTCGGCCGTCAGTGACGTAATACCGTACATCCCGTGTTCTATCTTGTATTTGAGTTGATTATAGGGGTACCCCGTCCCTCCTTATATAGTCCGGAGGGGACAGGTTTACAAATAAAGTAACCGAATTGGTACTAATCTAGATTACAACATCTGTCATATCTCATGGGCCGATCCGATGGCGCGGCCCATATATCATCTTGAGCATACCGGGGGGCTATACCCCCCACGGCTAGTCCCCGAGCGCCTTGTATCCTTTGAGCAAAGCTGTCTTGAATCGGTCCGAGTAGCTAAACCTCGAAGCCGAACGGTTTGAGCGAAGAATCCGACCAGTTCAACTGATCGGGCAATGGAGTCCGGTGCGCTGGTCGGCGATGAAGTCGCTACAAGACCGGCCGGGCGATGAAGCTCGAGCAAGCTGGTCGGCGACGAGAGTCCAGCGTGAGTCGGCTCGGTGACCTCGGGCTTACTCGCATAAGGCTTGCAAAAAGGATGCAAGGGGCTCAAAATTAAATTTAAAATTTCTTTATGTCCGTAGAGACGTGTACACCCGTCAAGTCACCGTGAGGTGACGTGTACACCAGTAGTCCCCCGAGCCTCGCTGGAAGATAGCGAAGCATCTTGTAGCGTGGTCAAAGAATAGAAGATTTCCAATATTCGCATTTAATAAACAATCGGTCCCCTCAGCTTTAGTTGTCATGTGTGTATCAAGACCCCGAAGCGCCGCACGTGATCGGACCCCGAACCGAACAAAGATGGAGAAACTTGATAGTACACTAGCAGAGCTAACGACTTTTTGTATGAACAAAGATGAGTGACGAGCGGCGAAGCGATGACGAACGGCGAAGCGATGACGAACGGCGAAGCGGAGACGAATGGTGAGCAGCGAGTGGCGCCGAAGCCCGAGCGGTGATGAGCGGCGAATCGACGATGAGCACCGAGTGGAGACGAGCGATGAGCAGCGATTGATCGGTGACGAACACCGAGCGGAGATGAACGGGCGAAAGTGGCGGTCGGCAATGAGCGCCGAGTGGAGATGAGCGGCGATCGGCGACGAGTCTCGAAGCGATGAGGGGTGATCGGCGATGAGCACCGAGCGGAGACAACCGGCAAGTGGCGATGAGCGTCGAATGGTTGGAGCAACCGGCCTCGGTGATAAAATCCGAGCAAATGAGTAGTCCAACCAACTAGTCGGCGGCGAAATCCGAGCGCCAGTGTTGTAACCACCGGTTGGCAATAATCTTGATGACCTTCTAGATCGATCCAGTCCCCCGAGAGCGTAGAGAATAAGCTCGATGACCAAACCAGGCCCCTCGCAATAAATATGGAGAATCGGTAGTACATGATGTAAAAATAAATATAAATATTGGTGTAAACCTGAATTGATAATATCGGCGATATTATATTCGTTTTTTGGCGAAAAAATATTGATATAAGTGGAGTACAACCAGTTGGTTCTTTATCGCGTTATTACCAGCCCGACTAGTCCATATCCCATAGCGCTTAGCGTGGAAGTCGTATGCACGCGTAGGAATACAAAAGGCCGTCGAAGAGCCGCCGTCGACCGAATTTTAACGCAGAAGCGGAGCTGCATGCACGTCTTCGATTAAGCCGAGAACAGGCCGCCTCTCGATAACGCAAATCGAACGTGGCGGGCCGGCAACCCGAATGGTGAAAAATATGAGTAGTGCCCCTCGCAGTGTAGCTTTGTATCTTGTTACCTAGCCCCAGCTATCTCATACCCCATAGCGCGGAGGAGCTCATGCCTCGTGTACGCCAGTAGGAGCACAAGGGTCACCGAGGAACCGCCGCCGACCGACCATAACGCAGCGCGGAGCTGCATGCACGTGTAGGTCGAGGTCGAGGCCGGGGTTGTTTCGGGTAAGTCGAGTAAAAGCGTAGGGGCGGCCGGTCGGCGGATAAAAATTTATTGCGTGTATGCATTGATATGGAGAAAAACAAATTGAGAAATATATGGAGATATATATAGATTGGAGAATATATATATATATAGATCGGAGAATATTTATAATAAAAATATTAAAAATATGACTTAGCTTGTTAGGTGAAGAAAGTCGCCGTGGGTCGAGTAGAGTAGTCGACACGTCCGAGTAGGGAAGTTGGTGCGCCGAGCGGAGTAATCGGCGGATCGAGCGGAGTAGCGATGCAAAGGGAGAAATTATTACGCCAACCCGAGGGATCGGGCGTAGTCGACCGAGAGGATCGGCGTGTTGTGCGGAGAAGTTGACCGGCGACTGAACGAAAAATCGGCGACCGCATGGCCGAGCGGAGAATTCAGCTGGAGAAATTGGCGGCGAGCGGAGAAGTTGTCGACCGAGCGGAGGAGTCGGCGTCCAAGGGGAGGGATGGCGAATGCCTCGCATACATGCCTTGCTTGGAGATGGCGTGCCGATGCATCGATTTATGTAATCATGGCCGAGCATTCGCCGGGTCATGCAAGTGTAGATTGAACGGCAAAGAAAATTTCTTTGCATGCTTTGCCGATGCGTAAGTGCAGATATGAAAATATCTTGATTGTTTTAATTAAATTGCATGGTCGTTTGTACTTAGCTTGCATTGCATGGACGTGTAGATCGGATCGTGGCGCCGCTTGCTTGCTTTGGCTCGATCGCCGAAGACACGGCGTTGTTCCAGGTTGCGGTGAACGACGAGTCAACGATATGATGACTTGAGGATGATTGTGCGATCGCGTCCTTGTTTGCTATCGGTGGTGGTCGGAGAAGGCGATCCGCTGTTTGGCCGTGTGCGCCCTCGCCGCTCTTCGGCGAGTAGCAGGCCGATGGTGGCCCGAATTCCGTGGATCGGCGACGGTTTCGCAAAACGTATTTAGTAGGCGATGGGATCAATGGCGAGGGACAGGGCTGCCGTAGTAGATTGATGGTAAGCCCGCCCGATCTCGTGTTGGAGTTGGAGTTCGTGCCGCAGATGAGATCCGATCGGGCGTGACGTATGAGTGTCCGGGTTTAGACGTCGTAATGAGATCGATCGGCATGTTGCCGCCCGGCAAAAGCGCGACGCGATGAGTTGCGACAATTGCCGACGAAGCGCCGACGAGCCCGCGGCTAATCGTCGATGACGGCCGACGAGAACCGCTGCAAGAAACCTAATCCCGGAATCTCGCAAGGGAGACTACAAGATCGGATTTGCCATCTCGCTCAACGACGGATCTGGAGCACACACCCCCTACAGCGCGCCCACCGCCGAGCGATATCTGGTCGGGTAGCCTACCTTGGGGGTGCCCGAGGTAGTAGATTAGATGATGGTGGTGGGGTGCACGAGATCAAGAACGAGATGGTAACCCAAACACAAGCACGAGACACAGATTTATACAAGGTTCCGCCGGCAAAAGACGTAATACCGCACATCCCGTGTTCTATACCGTATTTGAGTTGATTATAGGGGGTACCCCCTGTCCCTCCTTATATAGTCCGGAGGGGACAGTTTACAAGTAAAGTAACCGAATTGGTACTAATCCGACATTACAACATCTGTCATATCTCATGGGCCGATCCGGCCGATGGCGCGGCCCATATATCATCTTGAGCATACCGGGGGGCTATACCCCCACACCTACAAGCACTTAGGTGCAAGATAATACAAGTCTTCTTTGTGTCCTTCTTGCATACCTTCCGGGTTAGGAACACGCACCACAAATTTACTCGTTGATGCTAGGGGCCGCCGGTTTAGCACCGACAGTTGGCGCGCCAGGTAGGGGCTGTGCGTGTTTTCGCATCTCTTCCCGCCAAAACTCCGGAATGGCCAACAACCGCAACGAGATGTCTCGGGGCATTTCCGGCTCCAACTTTCCTCCAGCACATCCACTGGAGCTGGGCATCATGATCCGGTTCAGGGATCTCGAGTTCGTGTCATTTGGGCACCCAAGATGCGACATGGAGCTCCTTCCGTCTAGGGCCCGGGAGTCTCCCGACGAGGCTCCGCGGCCCCAAAAACTTGCCGGCGCGAGGCGCCGTAGCGCTATGCCGCCGTACTCGGCGGGCGCGTCCGCGCCGGGGACTGGAGGAGGATCTGGCCGCGTTGCATTTAGGCGGCGTAGGCCGCCCTAACGCCTCGCGACTAGCTCCACCACCACCGCCGTTCGGCCTCACCAACACCACCTCCACGTACGCGTCGTTGGTCTCCACCAGCTTAGGGGCCTATGGTGAGCTCCCGGCCACCGGCCGGCGCTTCAACCCGGGGATTCGGACACGTCCATCTCGGCGCGTCCTACCCGGCCTCGGGAGCACCCGGACTAGGTGGGCAGGGGTAGACTACTCGGGTCCCAGCTAAATCCGCGCACATCTGGCGCTACGGAGGCCACGAGCCCCATGGGCTCATGCCTGCGGCGCATGCATACGCCTTGGGTATCCCGACTCGGACTCGCCGGGGCGACATGCGACCCAACCCGCGGGGAGTGCTTTCACGTGGAGATCGGCGATCTCGGCGGCAGCGGGCAACGGCAACGGGACGGCGGCGGGGATCGACCCACTTAGGCACGCCAAAGGCCGCCCAGGCGCCAACTTAGGGGACCCTAGCGCGTCCCGGCCCACCTGCCGAGAGCAACCCCACTCGCCGCGCATGGGTCTCTCCCGAGAGCCGGCGATCCAGCGGGCTACCCCCAGGCCACGGCGCCCCACCATCGAGCAAATCCGGGAGCTTGGGGATAAGTTTGAGCACGACCGTCTTTCCTCGCTACGGAGGAAGATAGAGGCGTCATTTAAGCGTGAGCGCTACACTTGCCCACAACCTCGAGCCCCCGCTGCCCGACAACGAGCCCGCGACGCCAACCGGAGGATCGTCAATGACGAAGGAGGAGAACACCCCCATCTTCCAGGCAACGCAAGTCGAATTCGTCGCGGGCGGGCGTTCTTCTCCTCCGAGCGATGCCGGAGCCATCCACCCCAGGGGCGACGGATTCGAGATGAGATGCGAGGCTACATCGAGATCATGGCATCCAGCAGGCCGAAAGCCCGGCCTCCCGGCAAATTTCACAGAGGGACGAGGGAGGACGAGGTACCCCCCTCGCCGCGAACGAGAAGCCACGGTCCATCAAGATCTCATCCACGGAGGCCGGTCCCGGCGCATCCAGACAACAACCGCGGCAGCCTCGGCGATGGCGTGCGCGCAACGCCATCAACAACGCCGTGAGAGAAAGCCGAGCACGGGCCGGACGCGACCGCCAGCCGCGCAGAGGCGGCAGGCATGACAGCAACGAGGACCGTGACGATGCCGATCCTCCAGGGCCCCGTGCCTTCAGCTGGGAGATTCGCAACGCCCGGTTTCCTTTCCGGTTCCGCCAGCCAGCCAACCTCACCAAATACACGGGAGAAACAAACCCCGAGGTGTGGCTCAACGACTACCGCCTTGCATGCCAGCTAGGCGGCGCGGACGACGACAGGCTCATCATCCACAACCTTCCGCTTCATCTGGGCGACTCGGCGCGAGCTTGGCTGAAGCATCTTCCCGCCCACACGATCCGCGACTGGACCGATCTGGTCAAGGTTTTTGTGGGGAACTTCCAGGGCACATACGTGCGCCCTGGAAACTCATGGGATCTCCGCAGCTGCCGCCAAAAGCCCAACGAGACGCTGCAGGATTTCATCCGACGCTTCTCGAAGAAGTGTACTGAGCTGCCCAACGTGGCCGGCACCGCCATCATCGGCGCATTCCTGGACGGCATGACCTGCAAGGAGCTCATCCATGAGCTGGGCCGGAAAATGCCTACCACCGCCAACGAGCTGTTCGAGGTGGCGACGAACTTCGCCTCCGGTGAGGAGGCGGTGTGAGCGATTTTTCGCAGCGGCAGCAACTAGGGGAGGCGGAAGGAAGACGACGCCGAGGGGGACGCATTCCGCAACCCCAATAAGAACAAGAGGAACAGGCGCAAGGGGAAGACGGGCAAGAAGGAGGCAGACTCCGAGGACGACATAGTCGCCGCGGCCGACCGCAACGCCCCCGGAGGCCCCCCGGGGCCCGGGGCATTCGACGACATGCTCAAGAAGCCCTGTCCATTCCACAAATTCCCCGTCAAGCACACCATGGGGAGTGTGACTTGGCCTGCCGTTTCTACCAGAAGCTACCCCCGCCCGAGGACAAGAGGAAGAAGGAGGAAGAGAGCAAAGGCGAGGGGTTCCCCGAGATCCATGACGTCTTCATGGTCATCTGGGGCTGCCGACGACCTCACTTTGCGCCCGGATCAAGCGTGAGCATCGTGAGGTCTTCTCGGTGCGCCCGCCACTCCCTTACCTGCCGTGGTCCGCCGACGCCATCACCTTCAACATCGACGACCACCCGCTCTACGTGCCGAACCCAGGACGGTACCCGCTCGTGGTCGATCCCATCATCGGCAACGTGCGGCTCACCAAGGTGTTGATGGACGGCGGCAGTGCCCTCAACATCCTCTACTCCGAGACCCTCAGCCTGTTGGGGATTGAGCGCCGGGCAGCCTCCGGCCCGCGGCTCCCCCTTTCGGGGCATAGTGCCGGGAGCAAGCGCCCCCCTCCCGGGCGATCGACCTTCCGGTCTTCTTCGGGACGCCATCAAACTTCTGCAAGGAGGTCATCACCTTCGACGTGGTCGACTTCCGAGGAACCTATCATGGAATCCTCAGACGTCCCGCGTACGCGAAGTTCATGGCGGTCCACAACTACACCTACCTCCTCCTCAAGAAGTCAGGCCCCAACGGCGTCATCACCGTCGGCTCCTCCTACGAGCACGCGTTCAACTACGATGTCGAGGCAATCAAGCATGCCGAGGCCGTGGCAGTCTCCGAGACCCTCGACGCCAAGCGCCACGCCGGCACTTTCAAGCCGTCCGACAGGGTGAAGGAGGTCCCGCTGGATCCCGCCTCTCCATCCGGCAAGGCGGTGAAGATCTGCGCCTCCCTCGACGCCAAATAGGAAGTTGTGCTCGTCGACTTTCTCCACGTGAACACCGCCATCTTCGCGTGGAGTCCCTCGGACATGCCAGACATTCCGACGGATGTCGCCGAGCACTCCCTTGATATCAAGGCCGGCTCCAAACCGGTGAAGCAGCGTCTGCGCCGATTCGATGAGGAGAAGCGCAGGGCCATCGGTGAGGAGGTGAACAAGCTTTTGGCGGCCGGATTCATCAAGGAGGTGTTCCATCCTGAGTGGTTATCTAATCCTGTACTGGTTAGGAAGAAAAGTGGGAAGTGGAGGATGTGTGTAGACTACACAAGCTTAAATAAAGCATGTCCGAAGGTCCCCTTTCCTCTACCACGTATTGATCAGATAGTTGACTCCACCTCGGGGTGCGAACTTTTGTCTTTTCTTGATGCCTACTCTGGTTACCACCAAATCAAGATGAAAGAGTCCGACCAGCTCGCGACTTCCTTCATCACTCCTTTTGGCATGTATTGCTACGTGACGATGCCCTTCGGACTCAGAAACGCCGGGGCCACGTACCAACGGTGCATGCTCGGCGTCTTTGGGGATCACATCGGAGAGACCGTAGAGGCCTACGTAGACGATATAGTGGTTAAGACCAAGAAAGCCGACGACCTCATCGCCGACCTTCAGATTGCCTTTCGGTGTCTTAAGGCAAAAAGCGTCAAGCTCAACCCTGAGAAGTGCGTCTTCGGGGTACCTCGAGGCATGCTCCTGGGGTTCATCGTCTCCAAACGCGGCATCGAGCCCAACCCGGAGAAGGTGACTGCAGTGACCAGCATGGGGCCTATCAAGGATCTGAAGGGGGTACAACGGGTCATGGGCTGCCTTGCGGCTCTTAGCCGCTTCATCTCACGCCTCGGTGAGAAGGGACCGCCCCTGTACCGCCTCCTGAAGAAAACGGAGCGCTTCTCCTGGATCGCCGAGGCCCAGGAGGCTCTTGACAAGCTCAAAGCTGCCCTTACCAGCGCCCCGATACTAGTCCCTCCGGCTGAAGGAGAGCCCCTCCTCCTGTACGTCGCTGCGATGACCCAAGTGGTTAGCGCAGCCATCGTTGTCGAAAGACAGGAAGAAGGCCACGCCCTGCCAATCCAAAGGCCAGTTTACTTCATCAGCGAGGTGCTGTCCGAGACCAAGATCCGCTACCCGCAGGTCCAGAAGCTACTCTACGCCGTGGTCCTGACTCGACGCAAGCTCCGGCACTACTTCGACGCCCACCCAGTGACGGTGGTCTCCTCCTTCCCATTGGGGGAGATCCTCCAGAACCGAAAAGTCTCAGGATGGGTCGCCAAGTGGTCCGTCGAGCTCATGGGAGAAACTCTCTCCTACGCGCCAAGGAAGGCCATCAAGTCCCAGGTCTTGGTAGATTTCCTCGCGGAGTGGATCGACACCCGGCTTCCACCGCCTCGGATCCAAAGCGGAATGCTTGGACCATGTACTCGACGGGTCTCGATGAAGACCGGTGCGGCGCCGGCCTCCTCTTCGTCTCACCCCTCGGGGTACACATGCGATACGTGGTCCGGCTCCATTTCCTACTTCAAATAACATGGCGGAATCACGAGGGCCTCCTCAACGGCTTAAAGATCACCACCGAGCTGCGTCAAGCGCCTCGACGTACGAGGGGACTCGCAACTCGTCATCGACCAAGTCATGAAGGACTCAAGCTGCCACGACCCAAAGATGGATGCATACTGTAAGGCCGTGCGTGCCATGGAAGACAAGTTCGACGGCCTCGAGCTCAACCACGTCACCCGGAGGTACAACGAAGCCACCGATGAGCTCGCCAAAATAGCGGCCTGGAGGGCCCCCGTCCCCCCGGACGTCTTCACCAAAGACCTTGCGGCCCCCTCTGTCAGCTTCGAAGGCCAAGGCACGGCGGCGGGTGACAAGCCCGACCCCCCCTCGGGGGCTACAACAGCCTCCGAGGCCGAGGCCCCCTCGGCAGCCGACGCCGAGGTCATGGAGCTTGACGAGGAGGGCCCCGAAGCTGAGCCTAAGCAAGATTGGAGGAAGCCGTACCTCGATTGGATCATCCGAGGGGTGCACCCCAAGGACTTCAACCAGGATCGACGCATCGCAAGGAGAGCAAAGTCCTTTGTCGTAATAGAGGATGAGCTCTACAAGCGAAGCCCCTCGGGGGTCCTATAGCGATGCATCTCCACCGAGGAAGGGCAAAAGCTAGTCCACAAAATCCACGCCGGTGTTTGTGGCCACCACGCCGCTCCCTGTTCCCTCATCGGCAATGCTTTCCGGTAGGGCTTTTACTGGCCTACCGCGGTCACCGACGCCACTCATGTGGTGCGCACCTGCGAGGGCTGCCAGTACTATGCTCGCCAAACGCACCTGCCGGCCCAGGCGCTCCAGACTATCCCTATCACTTGGCCGTTTGCTGTATGGGGGCTTGACCTCGTTGGACCACTCAAGACAGCGTCCGGGGGCTTCACCCACTTGCGAGTCGCCATCGACAAGTTCTCCAAGTGGATTGAGGCACGCCCCGTTACCAACATCCGATCCGAGCAGGCGGTGCTGTTCTTCACCGACATCATCCACCGCTTCGGGGTCCCAAACTCCGTCATCACCGACCACGGCACCCAGTTCACGGGGAAGAAGTTCCGGGACTTCTGTGACAGACACCAAATACGCATTGTCTAGTCTGCTGTCGCTCATCCCCAGACGAATGGGTAGGTAGAACGTGCCAATGGTATGATTTTGCAGGGACTCAAGCCTCGGATCTTCAACAAGCTTGACAAATTCGGCAAAAGGTGGCTCGAGGAGCTCTCCTCGGTTCTTTGGAGCCTAAGGACGACGACCAGGCCGGGCCACGGGGGTTCACGCCTTTCTTCCCCGGTGTGCGGCTCCGAGGCCGTTCTCCCCCCCGATCTGGAGTTCGGCTCTCCGAGGCTCAAGGCCTACGATGAGCGGCGCAACCAGGAGGCTCGGGAAGATTCGCTGGATATGCTCGAGGAAGCAAGGGACGCCGCCCTGCTGCACTCAGCCAGATACCAGCAATCCCTCCGATGCTATCACGACCAGCGGGTCCGGGTCCGAGACCTTAGGGAGGGTGACTTGGTGCTACGTCTTCGCCCGGGACAACCGAGGCCGCCACAAGCTCACGCCGCCGTGGGAAGGACCTTACATCATCGCCGATGTCCTCAAGCCGGGCACCTACAAGCTTGCCGACGACGAGGGGCGGCCAAATCCTCAATAACGCTTGGAACATACAACAACTACGTTGCTTCTACCCTTAAAATTTCCAAGTTTTGTACATGCTTTTGTACCGTATGCTTTTTTCCGGAGAAATGAAAAGCCGCTAGCACTTGTTCATTTTTTTAAATAAACGTAACGCACATCCAAGGCCTCGGGGCTCGGGACTTCATCACAACAACATTCCCATAAAGGGGTCGGTGAGACTTCGGTTTTGATCTACCAAAACCGAGCCTCCCTCGGGGGCTAGAAAGGGGGGAACCCCCTCCTGAAAGGCACCCCAAAAAACACTTCTCATTTTCATTGGTCGTTTTTTCGTAAATTTTTCGTACCCAAGGTCTCGAGCACTTAGGAAAGAGCACCTAAGGGCAGTTATCCCGAGGCTAGGACCGGGCGAGTAAGGTCGCTTACGCCCCTGCGCTACGGTACCTCTACTTGCCACCCTCGACCAAGGGAAAACCTTAGGCATTGCGAGAGGGTTGTTCCAAATGTCAGATCCGGCAGAGCCGTAAGGTCACCTACGCCCGTGCGTTACGGTACTTCTACTCGCCTCTCTCGACTAAGGAACGGCCCCTAAATTCGAAATAGTCTCGCAAGACTCCAACCTTGCGCATCGAGATAAAAAAAGAGCGCGAAAAATGAGCAGAAATACCAGCACAAAACGAGGCCGCGATGGGCCGTAAGCACAGATGCTTCAAACAACTAACATAGTTCTTTACACGGGCACACCGCCCAGCTGCAGAGCCTACTGAGGGGCATCTGGCTCCCCGCCGTCTTGAGCGTCAACGTCCGTGGCCTCAGCGGCGTTAGCCTCACCTACGGGAGCAGGAATGACGGCCGGCGTGAAGATCTGGACCAGCCAGGGGGCCCTCTTCCTCAACCTTTTCCGAACCCGGCTCACTTGAACACCTCGCTCTCGCGGCCTTCCTCTTCCTCCGAGACAACGACTCCCTCGGAAATTTGAGGAAGGTCGAGGCTCATAGTGGGACGTGGACCATGAAGCGTGTGTGACACGCCGATCCGGAGGGCGCCTAGGGCGCACGCCTCCATCCGCCTGGGCAACGCAGCCAGCCACCCCAGCAGACTAGTCCCAGCAGCATCGCCAGCCTCAACCTCATCACAAACGGCCACGACCCTCTGTGATAGAGCATCGAGCTCGCTTTGCGCCGAGTTGTAGGCTGCCTGCGACGCGACGAGGCTCGCCTCCAACTTCGACACCCTCCCCCTCAGGCCTGCCATAGTCCGAGAAGTCAAATTCCGAGGCAAGATAGCAAAGGTGCGGCAGACAGATATGATGCTTACCTTCCTGCTGGTTGAGAAGGGCCTCGGCCTCGGACGCCCCTTGCAGAAGCTTGACCCTCATCAGGGCGTTGTCGTCGGTAAGAGATCTTTGGGTCGGGCCTCGAGGGACACCGGCCTCTCTCGGACGGGGCACAGGACGAGTCACCCGAACGGGTAACTAGGGCCCTCATCACCTCCCTCTCGGCCCGGAGTTGGTCGAGGTCCGCCACGTGTTTCACCACAATCTCCTTTGAGAGAGTGGCCTCCTCACGCGCCGCAGAGGCCTCGACCTCCAGCTTCGAGACGAGGAGGCGGAGGTTCTTGACCTCGTCGTCCTTGGCCAACAGGTCGGCGCTCAGCTTGCCCGCAAGATCCTTCTGGCGATTAAGCTCATTGGTGAGGCCGGCCGACGATCGGATGAACTCCGATTTCTCCCGGGACATTTGCGCCAGCTCCTGCAGAAACTAGGTCCAATTGACCAGCCATCACAAGAGAGCTCTTAGAAACGGAAAAAACTGCGGGAAGCCGGTTACCTTCAGCGTGCTAGGGAGCTAGGCGTTCAGGACCGACGAGAGAGTCTTAAGTGACCTCTCGCTCGGATCCCGGCACAAGCCGCCGCTTGCTCCCCCAGCTGCCCTTCCGCGGCGTCGTCCAGCCCGCGAAGACAGGCCGCCTCTACGGATCGTGGCGGCCCCTCCCGGATCAGCCGCGGGCGCTGCGAAAATCTCCGGGCCGGTGGACTCTTGGCTAAGCGACCCCTCACCCGCGATGGGTGCCTCGGCCGGCTGCCCTCCCGGCCCACGGCAGGCGCCTCGGCCAGCTGCTCTCGGCCGCGGCGGGCGCCTCGGCTGATGACTTCCCCACTTCGCCCGGGAGGAAGTCGCGTCCTCGGCCAGCGCCTCCGCCCCCGCGCCTCGGTGGCCTCCTCCAAGGAGGCAAACTCAACCACCTCGCTGCCCGTGACTCGAGGCGGGGGCGGAGCCGGCGCTGTTCGCCATGGCCACATCCGCATGGCCTCTGCGATGGGCGCTCTTGCCGCATCCTCGTCACCGACCAAAGGCGCCTCCTTGGTCGGCGGCACCTCGGCCGCGTCCTTCCCCTTGGCATGCTGCGCCACCGCCTGCAGGGCGGCCCCGAGGCTCGCGCTTCCCCTCAAATGGCCAAATTCTTTCAGAATGCAAGCGGAGCCGGGCCGCCTTGCGCTTTGCGCTGCGAGGAGCAAAAAGGGAAGCATCGGGGGAAAAGAAGAAAGAAAAACAATTACCGGAGACAAGACCCAAGGCCGAGCTACACTAACCTGGGCAAATGGCACCTTAATCTTGATGCCCGTCGGGCGAGACAAGGGCCTCGGGACGCCGCCGCCGCCTCGCCCCTTTATCAGGCGTCCGACCCTCACCCTCGGGCCTCCTTTCCGCCGCCTCCTGGGTTGACCAGGGGCGGGCTGGTCCGCCCGCTTGGACTTACCGGGGCTGGTCGGCCTTGAGGGGGGCGGCGTTGCCTCCACCAACCACGTCCCCGGCCAACCCCGAGCCCCCGCCCGAGCCGAGGGGGCGGCCTCGGCGGCTTCCTTTCCCCCGCGGTGTCCCGCTTCCTCCTCGGGGGGCATCGCGGTTTCGGCCCTCGGCATGCAGCCTCGGCTCGACGGAAGCCGAGGCCGAGGCCCCGCGACCGGATCCTCCGCCACTTGCGCCTATGCCACCACCGAAGATTGGGGGTGCGGCGCCTCCCCCGGGGATCCGGCCCCAAAACGCTGCTCAAGTCGTCGCCGTACCACGCCTCCTCCGCGTCGTCGCCGTCGCCGCCACCGTCGGTGGTGTCTGACGGCGTTTCCTCCCGCGGGAGGCCCTCCTACTCCTGGCGGCGCCGGCGCTCCGCCAGTTCATCCTTCTCCTGCTGCTTGCGGACGTTTCGCTCCCTCAGGCTCTCCTTCTCCTTCCTCCTCGCCTCCGAGTAGGCCCGGTTCGCCTCTTTCTCCGCGGCGATAGGCCGCTTGGACGCCGTCAGCTTCCCGGCGAGCCCCTGCGGAACGAAAGGCAGGGTAAGGCTGGAGAGGGAAATAGAGAGCAAGCCTCGAACGCAGGCACAACACTTACCAAGGAAATGTACCCCTTCTTGGGCCGCATCGTCACCTTGTACATTACGGCGAGATTCGCCGTCGCCGCCTTCCTCGTCCGCTCAAGGATCTCGTTATGGTCAAGATCCTCGGGCGCCATCCGGGTGCCCTCCACTCGGTGCCATCCTTCATGTCGTACAGGGAATACCGCCTCGACATGAGGGGCAGCACCCACCGTTGGTGAAAGCGGGCGATCACTCCCGATGCGTCCGGCCCGCCGCCGTCGACGCGCCAAGGCAGCGATCACCTTCCTCAATGGCGTCACCTTCCCGCAATCAGCTCCGCCTTCCACGACGGTGGCTCCGCGTCGATCCACTTCCCGGTATACCTTGGCAGATGGCCGTGGTCGTTCCGGAGGTAGAACCACCTCACGTGCCAGCCGCGATTGGAGGACGAGAGCTTCGCCAGGATATAGGAATCCCGGGTATGGGCCCGCAGCTGCAACGTGCAGCTCCCGGCCCGGACGGCTAGCCTCTTCCCCTTCTCCAACCCCTTGGGAGCCTTCAAGAAGAGGGCGGCCTCAAAGAAATAGAGCCAGAGGTCCCAGTGGGCCTCGACTCCAAGATACCCCTCACACAGGGCGACAAACATCGCCGCTGCGTGATCGAGTTGGGGGGCGAGGTTGTGCAGCTCCAGTGTCGTAATACTCCGGAGCGCCCGGAGGAACCGACCCACCGGCATGCCAAACCCACGCTCGTGGAACGCCGTGAAGCTCATGACGTATCCCTCCGGTGGCATCGGGAACTGGTGCTCGGGCGGCGGCACGATCCACTCCGGTGTCCGGATGTCGGAGCGGACACGGAGAAGACCCTTCTCCACCCGGCGCCGCCGGCTCGGCCTCCGTGACAAGCCGACTCCTAGTCCCTCCGTGCCCGACGATCTCGACCCTCGGCGCCATCGGGGAAAGGCAGCTGAAATGGACGGTTGGGTGGCAAGGTTATCTCTCCCCTTTCTTCTTCCCTCCTCTCTCTCGCGGCGCTCGAGCAGATTCCCGACAGCAACGACGGCAAGAGCATAGGCAATGGCAGGAAAAATAGGAGGAGGGCCAGCGGCCGCCACCGCCCAGGTATTTATACCCCGGTAAAACCCTTGCCCGTTCACCTACCAAAGGCATTAAATGTGTATCTCCCTACTCGATTGCGTTCCCACACGGAGCCCTGGCGCCACATGGCACGGGCGGCCACATACCACACGGGGTTAGGAAAATACACGCACGTTGCAGGGGTTAATCCCCAAAGAGGATCCCGGCTCACGGAGCCCGGGGCCCGGCCGCCAGCGTCTGGCCGATGACAGGGCAATGCGCATGTCACCGTCACATCCGGCGTGGGACCCGCAGCACGCCACGCACGCCAACCGCCTTGGGCGTGGGGGCCCCGCCACTTCTCCCGTAGCAAAGCGGGCGCGCCACGACGCCGGGTGCTCCGAGAAGGGCGCCTCAAAAGGCGCACCCACGTCCCCGCGTCGGGATGAACCATAGGCTTTCTTCCCGTGAAGGAGCCCGGCGGCGGCCCATTTACGGTCCCGAGGGCTCGTAGGCTAGCCCACCGGGGGTTCGACAGCCCGCCTCGAGCCCACCGAGTCGGGGCGGCTCGGGCGGTCTCATACACGCCTAGCCCCGCACAGGGGACGTCTCATGCCGAGTCCGAGGCCGTGGCGAGGCGATCTGAGTAGGGGGGATCCCGCGTGGGAGTGCACCGAGCCCTCGGGACCGGGACGGGACCCGGCCCCGCCTCGATACACCTTGCGAGCTCTAATGGAATGCGCCTCCAGGCCCAGCCAACCCCTAACGAACGGGGCACAGGCATTCCACTTGGACTGACCCGTTAACAGCTCACCGATTCTAGCCATGTTCGACACTTGTCGATGACAGCATGGTGAAATCCACCCTCCTCCCTGCGGAAGGGATGCAGAGGTGCGGACAAAACTAACGACCAAGTACCACTCGGCCGCCCCACACCGTAACGGGCTCGGGGGCTTCCCGGCATCCCGAGGCCGAGGTTGGAAAACGTCAACTAACTCACTCGCCAACCTCTCGGTCGAGCCGACGGGCCCGGAGGCTCGGCAAACGGTAGGAACACTCCAACCAAAGCCCTCGGATGAGTGCCCACACTCCTCTAAGGCCTCGGGGGCTACACCCGGTGGGTGCGCTCGCGCGCCCCCGCCGGAGAACATAGCCTCCGGGACAAGCAAACACCCTCACCAAACACGTATAAGCCCTCGGAGGAGTGCCCACGCTCCTCTGAGGCTTCGGGGTTACACCACGCCCAGGGCTGCTGCAAGCGCCACCCAGCAACAAAGCTCAAGACGCTTAACAAAGTGCCCGGTAGAAACCCGGCTTAAAGCCACAACCTCCGAACGAGTGCACCCACTCCTTCGAAGGTTCGGGGGCTACTATCGGGTACCCAAACTAGGGCCCTCCAAACTATCAGGCCCAACGAGCGCAAAACTAGGCCGCGCGAAAACAAAACACGCCTGCCAAGGCCTAGCGCACTACTCACCATCCCGTCCGAGCCTCCCCCCGCCGGGGCCTCGGACGGGCACTAACATTCCGACCCGTCCGAGCCCCTCCCCGCCGAGGCCTCGGACGGGGCTAACTTTCGCCTCGTCCGAGCCCCTCCCCGCTGAGGCCTCGGACCGGCGCTAACGCTCCGTCTCGCCCTACCCCCTCACGTAGACGCCTCGGACGAGCGCCCACTTTCCGTCCCCCGCCGAGCCCCCCCGTGCCTAGGCCTCGGGGACGGGGCGCGCCCGCTTTCCCTTGTCAAACCAGGCCCTCGACTTGACGATATCTATCGCCGCCTTTCCCACGGTGCCCGCCGATCGACGTTATCCCTTGGCGGGGGATAAGAGCCGTCCCGTCACAACCCTCCCCCCGCTCATGATTACGTTATCCTTCACAGTGGAGGCCAGGCCTACCACTGTGGGGCGCTGTGTAGCCTAACCCTACTGCCAGGTCAAGTCGCCGAAGCTTCAAGACGGTGGCCGTCACGCCAGGGGCCGTCATCCAGTGTCATCCTCCGTACGGGAGTCAGGTCGGCTGGGACGCTTGAAAGCCCTAGTTTGGTTTTGGCTAATTGATGAAACCTAGGACTAACCCTATTGCTAAGTGTGTAGCATTAGAGAAAGGGAAAGTCCAAACCAAGTGGTGAAATGGTGATCAAGGTGTTGGAGATGACCACAAGTGATCAAGTACCACACTTGGAGATGAGGAGCAAGATGGAATACCAGAGGCAAAGGTATATGTTAGGGCATTTCCATTTTGCCGGGCATAGGCGAGTAGAGAAGTTGATGGTCGGGTTTAGGATTGATAACCGTACTATTAAGAGGGGCGATGTCGCGCAATAACGGTTATCTAAGTGCCACTAGGTGAGCAATGACTTTGCATATGCATTAGGGACCTAGTGTGCTTACTAACTCTTGCAAAAATCATTTGAAAAGGCTAACACACGTGCACAAGTGGAGAGACACTTTTGTGTTGGCACATGAGAGCAAGAGGTGATGGTGTTTGGGTGTGGAACCCTCCCGCCGAGGCGAGGCGAGATTGAGGTTTTGACACGGCGTGCGCCACTCGGAGGTGACCGGACGCTGTCTCTGTAGGGACCGGACGCGTCCGGTCAGTTGGTGTGCGTCCGCTGATTTTCGGGGGCGACCAGACTCCGGAGGACCGGAGCGTCCGGTGCCAAAGTTCTTCGTGCGCCGAGGCTGAAGCAGTCTGGACCGGACGCCGGGCGCGTCCCGGTCAAGGGGGCAGCTGGACGCGTCCCGGCCGAAATTTGCGTTTTGGAGCTCTTCGGGTAGCGACCGGACTCCATCGGGCCGGGCGTCCGGTCTTTGCCGCGACGCGTCCCGGCCGATTGGTGAAGTGCGCGAGTGATCGAGCCGTTGGCGCCAACGGTTACTTTCAAACACGTGGACACGTGGCACAGTGAGAGTGACCGGGGACGCCCGGCGACGGGACGCGTCCCCGTCGTCACTTAAAAAAAAGTCCGGCCGACGCCGCATACATATTGCTTTGTGAGTAACGGTTGGGTGTTCTTGGGGACGCCTATATAAGTTGTTTGGCCGGCTTGGGGATGCTCTCTTGGCACTTTGACATACTTGACATCCCCTAGAGCTAAGCAAACCTCCTCCCTCACTTTGCATTCATCTTGATTGATCTAGAGAGTGATTGGGAGAGCTTCTAGTGCATTTGCCTTGCGATTGAGCATCTAGTGGCACTAGTGAGCGTTCTTGCTGCGATTGAGCTTATTTCACTTGGTGGTTGCCACCACCTAGACGGTTGGAGCAGCGAGCCGGAGTTGAGCAAGGTTGAAGATTGTTCTTGGCCACTCCGGAGGTGATTTGTGAGGGGTGTTGATCCCACCCCGCGGGGGATCGCGAAAGGAATCCTTAGTGGAATCTCGTGTCATTGAGTTACCCTCACTTTGTGTGAGTTCTTGTGGCGCCCGGTGAGGGCTTGGCTTGTGACGCCAATTAGCCACCGAACTACCGAGTGTGTGGTCGACACAACGGGGAGTAGCGTGCCGGCAAGCACGTGAACCTCGGGATAAAAATCTTGTGTCCCTCGGTGTTCTTGTGTGGCTTGATCCTTCGAGATCAACTTGGTTTTCTCTATTGGATCATCTCTTCGGGTTTCATTGTATTGACAAGACGGTGATTGGTCATCTTCACGAAGGCACGGTTTGCACACTCGGTTTCCGTCCTTGCCATTACATTTGTACAAAGTAGTATATTAGGTTGTGTAGCCTAGTTGTATTGCTAAGGACCCTATTTTTAGTGTGCCTAGTGTATTAGGATTGCTAGAATTGTTTAGGTTGGCTTGCAACCCCACTAGGCTAGCGCAACACTTGCTTCGCCATTTGTTATACTAACCGGTTTGTTTAGTGCTTTGCAAGAATTTTTATAGGCTATTCACCCCCCTCTAGCCATTTAGGACCTTTCAACGCTGGTCAAACAACAGTCCCTCCCGGGTTTTCTGAGCCCGGGATAGGCAGCGGTTGCCCCGATGACGGCTCTCTCCTGTGCCAACCGTCCCGCGTACGGCAGCGGGCTCCGAGGCTCTCCGAGCCTCGGAGCCGGAGGAAGTCAAAGCTACAGCACGCTACGGGGGTCAGATACGCCTCCCCTGGCCTCTCCATCAGCTTCTACAGGGACAGCCGTCCTCTCCATCGTCAGGATAAGGGGACGTGACTACTCACGGCAGCCACCAGGCTCTACAGTGCCGGCGTCCACTCCGGGACCCCGGCATAAGAAAGGCGGCGGGCTCCGAGGCCTCAGATGAGGGAGGAGAGGCGCGCACGGCCTCTTCCATGTACACGGGCACTCTTTGTAAATCTAACCCTCCCCTTGTGGCTATAAAAGGGGAGGACCGGGCCTCTTCTTGGGCAGAGACACACAGGCAACCTTGAGCACTCCCACGCTCACGATATTGGCACTTGCCTCAATCACACACGAGACTTGGGACCAGCTCCTTCTCTCCACTCGCTTGTACTCCCTACCTACAAGCATTTAGTTGCAAGATAATACAAGTCTTCTTTGTGTCCTTCTTGCACACCTTCCAGGGTTGGAAACACGCACCATAAATTTACTCGTTGATGCTAGGGCCGCCAGTTTTAGCACCGACACCTAGGTTTTTATTGAAGTAGAGGTGAAGAATATGATGACATTTTATATTCGACAAACGTATAACTGCATAATTTAATAGTATTTTACATATCTATTTAGTATTCATAAAAAATCACAATATTATCATAAAAATAAGTAAAATGAAAGTTTTTTTGTGTTATAATAGAATTCTGTAATGTATAATTGAATTTTTTATATGATATAATAAAAAGAACATTGCTTACTAAACCTGGAGTTCGCCCTGCAACTCGATGAGGTGCAACCTGATGATGGGCTGTTTCTCTGAATGCTGCGAATCTATGGATCTTTTCCTGGGGCGTTCGTTTTATGTGGTAGTGTTTGAGCCATAGGTTGTAGAGTCGCCACATCGAGCTGTTCGACTTCAGATCCTTTCCACTAAATTTGAAGCCGTCTGCCGCTGCGGGCTGCAGCAGCGCCAGCGCGACGAGGAAGCCTAGGGCGGCGACCTGACACTTCATCGGCCTGCTAGTTTTGTGGTTTCTGGCTCGGTACCTAGAATAGGACTGCATACCCTGCTATCTACGTATGCATAAATAGGACTGGCGTCCGATTCTTTATTTCTTTTTTTTTTTTGTTCCTTTTGGTTTTGATTTTGGTTAGGGGTGAATTAGGTGGGGTTTGAATCTTTATTTCTTTCATTTCTTTTTTTTTTTTTTCGGTTTTGTGGTGAGTTTTGATGGGGTTTGTAGGTTACACACGTGATAGCTGTGGTTTATTTGTAATTCTTTATCTCTTCCCGTTTCTTTCTTCATTCTTTTGTTCTCAATTTCTTTCTTGTTGGGTTGTAGGTCCGCTGTACTATAGGTGGTTGGTTTGTAGGTTACTCCTTTTGTTCTATGGACTTTGTCGTTGGAAAACCGTGCCCCCCTCACAAACACACTTTCCGGACGACATACTCCATGGGACGGAGGGAGTAGGTCCTAGTGAGGTGTTATTTTTTTTTTTCCTTTCCGGCTATCTATCTTCTACGACTAAAAAAAAAAAAGTCGTGTCATCATCTAATTACCGCTGATGGCTTCACGCCTCCTGTAAACACCGCGCGTAACCTTCTCTCCACGATCTCTCGCGCGTAACCTTGTCTCTCCACGATCTCTTCGGAAACAACTCCGCCTCGCCGAGGGAGACCCCGCGCACGGCGCACGAGGACTCCTGCCGCCGTCGAGGGACAGCCCGCGCACGACGACGGCTTCATGCCCTCTCGTCTTCACGCCCGCCGGCGAGAGGCCGCTGGCTTTCGCGCGGCCGCGACGAAACCAACGGAGGCCTGCCGCCGGCCGCCGCCGAGGAAGAGCCCGCGCACGACGACGCCTGTCGCCGCCGAGGGAGAGGCCACGCACGACGACGGCTTCACGCCGGCTGGTGGGCCGCCGCAACGCGACTTCCGCACGCTGCACCAACTCGCCGCCCCAACGCGCGCAACCGGTGAACTGACAGCCCCGGAGCCCCGCGGCTATGCCAGCGCCCCGTCTCCCTGCCCGGCGGCCCAACCAGCACAGCCCCGGCGCCCCAGCTCTCAGGCTACCAGCTTGACCGTCCCGAACTCAGCAACCGGTAAGCAACTCTCCTCTGGTTCTCCCATCCATTTTCTACTCTACCTGTATCATCTCAAATCTAAGCTTTATAGACTGGAATGTTCCTTTCGCTTTCCTTCTTAGGGCTAGCCGGCTAGCTTAGCATACCCCTGGCTGAGATATGGGTTATTGGTACCTTGAGTTACCAAATTGAGGTAGTTAACTATGCATCTTAAGAAGCTATAAGAAGTGTTTGCCTATGATGGATCATGTGACTCCTTTTCCATTCACTGACTTGCATCATATCCCGATTTATTTTTCCAATCCAATATGTAACTAAAATATACCCAGAGTAGACATAAAACATAATGTCACTAAATTAACTTAAAGAAGTAGAAACATTACCAAGTCAAGGTGAAAGCAAACATAATGTCATGCTTATATCTCGATTGTCAGCTCAGTAATAATTCTCGATTTTTAGATATGTGGATCTGCCCTTTCGAATTTATACAGTCATGCTTATTTCGGTTCAGTGCAGATACAGATATGTACACGTGCCTTTTTGAAACTTAGTGTTAAATTTTTAAAAGATTAGTGCTAGATTAACTGAAAGTACAACTTAGTAACTCAGTATTTAACTCATCACGATTCTGAATAAAATATGTGTGTGATGAGCCCAGCAGAAAGGACAGTGTGATTTGCTTGTGACTTATGCCTGTGACTGAAGTATGGAAGCCACAGTGAGGAAGCACTTACCCCACAAGAGGCTCAGGGCATCAAAATACCAAGGAACTTTCTAAGGGACAATGTCATCTATTCTAAGAGTCTAGCTGAAACTGAACCGTGATTGTCGCTCCTGCTGCAGTTGATAATCCAATGTGTGTACTCCAATATCTGTTTTCTGATGTAGCTTGGTTGATCTGTTGACTTCAAAATTCTCTTGGTGATAGGGATCCTAAGAAAAATCATTCATTAGACATTAAGAAAAGAAGAAAACATATGATGTAATACAACAACGGACTTCAGGACAACCTGTCAAGTGCAATAGTAATATTTATATGCGAGTTCATATTTATCAATCCGCTTCTTTGTATTGGTTGAACTATAGCCTACAAAGTTTAGGTGTCCTCTGCTTACTGTCTTGAAAGGTCTGAACTTGTATGAACCTTAGTACTCTGGTTTTCTGAAGATATTGAGGTAGTTTGCAAGCGGAAGAAATTGATGCAAGTTTCCTTTGACCCAAGACAGGCTGCAAGTGGAAGGAATTGAAGTGGTTTCCTGAAGAAAATGGATGATGCGTGTTCCAAGGAATATTATTACACATTTCATGGGATTACTTCTGTATGATTTCTGTATGGGTAAGTTCTTTGTTCCAAAAAAAATTGTATGTTTAACTTGTTCTTAACCGGGTAGAAGAAATTGTCCCCTTGGCTGATGCAGTTTGGAAGAGATTATTTATTCTGTTATAGGAACTGATGCCCATTGCCCAAGTGTCTTATGTGTTCCATTCCAAGTGGAAGCTGCACCCAAAGTGCAAACGTCAGTTGTCCAATCAGGAGAAATATGCCACTGTGCTTTCTCCATTTGTTTGGATCAATGGATCACTGTTAAGGTTGCGGAAAATCATTCCAAGAATATGATGCCATGATAGTTCACCATTTCTGCAAAGGTAGCTTCTTAATAAACTGTCGGCCTGCCATGATCTGGAGACTTCATTGTTGGTTACAAGCATCGGGATTATATTGTTGTTTCTTTGACACTTCAAATGTTCAGGGAGATGCCCAACTAGCAAAGGTGAGTGTCAGGATCCCAACACCAACAGATGGCACAACGACAATTCTAAATGGCCAGAAACTCAACCTGACATTCACTTGCAGCTCAACTAATGGTATATAAAAATCTTGATTTTAAAAATATCGATTTGAGAGTGATTCATGTACCTTCAAGAAAAAAAAATGTGAAATCTGCAGCCTGCTTCGTGTTTTATTTGTTATAGGCGCTTTGCTGACGGTGACCAAGCCTACCCTTAGAACTGAGGAAATCAAAGGTATGAAATCTCTGACAAATTCAGGCATTAAATGTATTTGCTCGGTAGAGATTCAAGAGAGTTTTCTCTCGTTTCCTAAAACAAAAATGTTTCTGAACTCTAAACTACAGGCTGAAATGGAGCTTTCATTTTAGATGACCGGCTGGAGTACACGTCCATCCAATCGATGTTGTTCGGGCTGCACCTCCTTGTTGGCCTGACGCACTGCAAGGTGCCAGTGACAACAACCACTCGAACGACGGCCTGACCCCAAGCATCTAGGAAGTGAGCGCCACAAACGCCGCCTCGGTCACCGGCTGGGTCATTCCTCATTCGCTCCCCTCCGAGTCGCTCAGCTCACAGCTCATCAACCTGACGCAGAGCACTGGCTGGTGGACCCTCGTCCTGTTGGTGTCGTTTCATGCAGAACTTCTCTTTATTGATTTGCTCCATGTCAAGAATCAAGGTAAGGTTGAACCAATATATTTTAGCTGATAATGCAATAATGCATGTATACATAGTGAGTAGTCTCCCGTAGCATTGCACGGGCATTCACCTAGTCATATATTTATTTATTTACTTGTCATAGTAAATCTGTGATACCTTGTGTTACAGAGAAGATGTAGTCTGAGGCTAACTGGATCAGGGAGAAGTACCCTGACAGAAGTCCAGTAAGCTACTACCCTCCTGTATGCTTTCCATTGATCTGTATCTAGTTTGTTATTTATTTGCCAGTGATATGTTTTCCATTCAAATTAAACCCCACCTGCACTTAATTTATAGGCATGCAACCCAACCTGATAAACTGAATGCTTAGTCGAAGAGAAATATAATCAGTGATGAATTTATAGGCATGCAACCCGACCTTTTTTCTTTTTCGTTTTTCAATGATGGCGATGGTGTTGGTTTAGTCTGAAGATTAGAGTTCAATCATTGTTGTTTGTGCATCAAACAAGCAATTGTGTCTCTGTAGTCACAATCTAGGACCATATTGCTTTGCTTTCACTTGTTAACAGTTTAGGACCATATTGCTTTGCTTTCACTTGTTAACAGTTCAATTGCTTGTTGAAACATGTTCGAGAAATAAATGAGCCATTTACCGTGTTGTTGCCTAGACATTATGTTTATGAGTGCCTTGCTTTTTCTGTTTTTTTCCAAGTTGTTATTGCACCAAAGAAAACACTAGTTCAATAAGGATATCTTGCTGACCTCTTCTTTCCAGTTTGCTATGCTTAACTGTTATTTGTTTTGCCCAAGTTCTGTCTCTGTGTACAGTTCACAAGCCATAGTAAATATGCTTAACTCTTGTAAGCTGAAAGAGTTTGCCAGAACCCTAAACTGGTGTCTATTCTAGAACTTGGGAAGAGTTAATTTGTCCTTGTCCTTTCATAGAAAAAATGTCTCTTTGTGATTTGTGCTAACAAATCATTGAACTTTGTTTATTTGGATTTGCGTCAACACTCATCTGTTATATCTGTCTAGTTGTATGATAGCGTGTTGTTTGCGCTTATTCCTGGGAAGTGGAGATCAAATTTGCTGCTCCGCCCACCATTGAATGAGTAATGGTAGTTAAATAACAAGAATCTTCTTGCTATGATATGCCTTCTTTCCTGGCTATTCTTCCAATTAGTCACTTGAACGTATGTTTCTTTGTGCTGTGTGTCAACATGCTAATGACAGCATACTCACTGTTCTTTGAATGCAGGACCCTAACAACTATGCGTGGTGGGACTGCTTATGGTTTTGATCTTTTCCGTGGAATCCCCCAAACACTTGGGCTTGTCATGAGTGCTAGTTTGGGAAGTACCTCTTTACTGGTGTTGTGGATGGACGCAACATCTGGGCTGATGATCTTGCTACATCTCTCAGCACTCTCCAGTCTCTTGGGGCGTCAATGTATAAATCTTCTGACCTTATAGGACACCGCGAAGGCGTGTTGTACTAAACTTTTCTACCTTAATACAAAGATGCACAATGATCGAGAAAAATTTTTTGTACCAATTTTATTCATGTCAGTCGTGCTTGTTCCTAGTTGGTACCGATTCGATTCGTTGCCTGTGTTTTTCAGAGGGAAGGCCAAAGGCGTCGCCGACGGCGATAGCGTTGAAGGGAATATTATATTCAGAGATCTTAGATAAACTGTGGATTTTTTGCAGCTCTAACACGATGGCTGATGTATATAGCTCTGAATCTCTGTGGTGGCCTTGCAGTAGTTTTCGACGCGACCCGCTCCAGACCGTACGTTTTGGGCAGTTGGCACTACTCTGGACCTTTCTATGCGACGCCGGCCTGCTTACACTTGTGCCAAAAAAAAAGAGAGAGAGAATGTAGTGCCCCGTTGGGCTGGGCAGCTGTCTTTTTTTCTTTTCTAGAACACGACTTCACATATATTTCATTAAGGAGAGAAATCAAGTTCACAAAACAAAGGGCGCAGGCGAGTTGCCTCCGCCAAGACAACTAGAACAAATAGGAAATCAAGAGCTCAACAAGGGCAGCCAGAAACTAAAGCTTGCGCGCACGATCACACTGGGGCGGGCGACGCCGACGCGACGAACACGGAGAGTGCGGAGAAGCCGGCCGCCACCCATTGATCCGCCTCTTGAAGAACCAGACCCGCGACCAAGGGAACCGGCGTTGCGCGGTGTTCGAACACCCGAGCATTGCGTTCCTTCCAAAGGGACCAGGAGATGAGGAGGACTGCGGAATCGAAGCCACGACGTAGTGCAGCCGGGACGCGGCGTCTGCTGTCCATCCACCAGTTCACGAGGGTAGAATCGTGCTGGGGGGCGATGGTGTCCCAGCCTCGCGGATGCAGGAAGCGGTGCCAAAGTTCCCTCGAGAAGACACAGGAGACGAGAAGGTGATCTACCGTCTCCGCCTCTTGACCGCAGAGGGAGCATTCACTTGAGTCCTGCAGGCCGTGCCTAATCCAACGCTCCGCCGTCCAGATGCGGCCGTGAAGAGCCAGCCAGAAGAAGAGCTTCACCTTCGGGGGTGCCGAAGCCTTCCACAGCTGCTTCGCGCCCAGCATTGAAGCCATGCCAATGAAGAAGGAGCGGTAGGCCGATGCCGACGAGTAGGCGCCATCATCCGTCCAACGCCAGATGAAGCGATCACTCACCAGAGGGCGGAGCTGGACGCTCTCAAGCTTGTCCCAGAGCTCAACATAGTCACATAGAACAGGCACCGTGCAAGCTCCGAAGATGTGTCGGACCCAGCGGCGGTTAGACAGCGCCTCCTTCACGGAGACCGTGTGGAATCTACGGCCGACGGCGCGGAAGAGGTGAGGTGCGAAGGATGCAATGTGACCGTCCGACAACCAGGAGTCAGTCCAGAACCTGGCCGACGCCCCATCGCCGAGCTGTACGCTGACCGAGCTCTGGAACATAGCCGCCACAAGCTTCTCCGTCTTGTGCGACAGCGTAGACCAGGACGGTGCGTCAGCGGCTCTACGTTGCCACTCCCAACGGAGCCTCAGGGCAAAGCCAAGCACCCTGATGTCCATCATGCCCAGGCCGCCATGACATTTGGGTGAACAGACCACCGGCCAGGCCACCTTACACTTGCCGCCGGCAACCGTGGACGCGCATGTTCTTCAAAGACTGACGAGTCACATTTTTTCTGAAAAAATTTACTTTTCCTCCCTTAATTTTTGAACCCCAAAACCAGCCAAAGCACCTCCTTTAACTTTTCAAACCATATATTTTATCTCCCTTAAGCAGTTTTGGAGGTGGTTTTGTCTTTTTATTTTTATTTATTTTGGTTAAATATTTGAAAAATCATAATAAATCACTGAGAAATCATAAAAATAGAAAATATAATTTGTTGGACTTCACATGAGTATATTTACACAATGAACATAAAATATGGTATGCTTTAAGTTTTTTGTGTAGATTTATATTTATAATTTCTGTAACTAATTGGAATAATTCATAGGCCGCACCATTGAGATGGCCCAGCCCACAAGATAAATACGTGCAGCACACGATATGCACCGCACAAACATTGTAATAGTATCAAATAGGCTATTTTACTTGTAAACCTGTCCCTTCAGAGTATATAAGGAGGGGCAGGGGTCCCCTAGAGGACAACTCATCTAGACACAGCTCGGATCATCAGGATCTGGGCACATATTCGACTTTTTTTTCATCAATAACAGAAGAGTAGGATGTAGGGTATTACGCATCAGACGGCCTGAACCTGGGTAAACCGTGTGTGCTGTTCTTCCTGTTTCATCTCGTTTGTAGTCTATAGCGTGCCTCCACCACAAATCACTGCCATCGGTATACCCGTGGTAGACTGCCGCCGATAGTTCGTCGACAGTGGCGCGCCAGGTAGGGGGTGCGCGTGCAGACTTAGGAGCAAGCAAGATGGTTTCCTTCGTCGCTTCCATGGAGTTCGAGGCGGGTCTGACCTTCACCGTCAGCACGTTCACATGGGCGTCCAGCGTCATCGACCACTTCACCGACAAGTTTGATCTCATGATCTTTCTCGGGATCATCTGTGACTCGTCGGCAGCTTCCTTGGTGGAATCGGTCTAAGATCGATCTGCCAGGGACGACTTCACTACCATTCATCACCGTCGGCACGGATGTATGAGCCATGCCGACCACTCGGACCGACCAGATCCAAATATGGTCACGCATCGACCACCACCCAGCCTCGTGTCGCCTCGGCTCGGTGCCACACACCGCACAGCCTCATCATCATCGTCTCGACTACGGAATCGAACAAGCTAAGTATTAATATTTTAATTAATATTCCATTGTTCCTTCTACATATATCTTCGACATACATGCGTCTTCATGACTTTTACCGACCACTACCAGAGTGCGCTCGAAACTTTTTCAATATGTCTGCATGTTTTCCTCATAAGCCGAACAGTTATGTCCTCCTATTCGACTCTATCAGAAAAGACACTGTCTCTAGTTCCTCTGACCACGTGTTACGGCTCCGAGCCACAGAACACAGGAGATACTAGCAGTCGCTCTCTAACGGTACTAGGGCCCTAAGCGTTCCGGCACCGTGCTGTTCCACAGAGGTCAACTAGTCACCTAACGAGCTGATGTGTCTTTAGGATGAACTACACTACTCGTGCTGATTAAAAAGACTTACTGGCTAAAAAACAAAAAATTTTACCATCTTTTTACCTAACAAATTATACTAAGTATAATACATCAGCCTGCTGATTTTTTCTCTAGGGATCAATTATTTGTACAACATGTACTACCGCTCTTCATGTTTATTTTTCAGGTGTACGGTTCGGTTGCCGAGTTCATCTTTTATGCTCGGGGACTGGAGCAGTTGAGGGGGTTCATCATCCAAGACTTCATCACCGACCAGTTGGTCGACCCGGTCGACTAGTCAGTCTGGAGACTGGGCCCACGGCCAGGCCGTGAGTCACATGCTTGGTCGACCAGTCTGTCTAGAGACTGGTTGCTTACCATGGTTATACACTGGTCGGCATAGCTTTCGACTGATCGATCAGTTCGACAAAAGTCAAGTTTTTTTCTTAAAAGCTTTCCACAACATGATGCTCATCTTCTACCAACCTTGGGGACTACAGTGACTGGGCCTATTTATTCTCTAAAGCGGGTCTGACCCCTACCATTTAGTTCTGGTTTTTCTGAAAAGCCGGATTTCTATAACACCAATGATATCTGATATCATAAGTTGTCGTGGGCCCACGTCTCTAGACACGGGCTGTTTTTTCTTTTTTCTAGAGCAACATGTATCTTTCAACAAAGCCTGTACTTGACAGACACAGTGGTCGACTCTTCATCGAACCGGACGACGAACCAGTACGCTCCCATGGTGCTCTTCCTAACTGGCCGACAGACCAACCATAAGCTCCAACCGCTCGAGTGACTGGATTAACCATGCAAAACTTCAAGTCTCACTGGTTGACAAGCGTCAAGACGGCGTTTTCCTCAAGATACATGGTGCTCGGGGACTAGCTGTGGGGATATGACCCCATATACCCTCGCGGCTATAAATGGGCCGCACCATTGAGATGGCCCAGCCAACAAGATAAAGACGTGCAGCACACGACATGCACCGCACAAACAATGTAATAGTACCAAATAGGCTATTTTACTTGTAAACCTGTCCCTTCAGAGTATATAAGGAGGGGCAGGGGTCCCCTAGAGGACAACTCATCTAGACACAGCTTGGATCATCAGGACCTAGGCACATATTCGACTCTTTTTTCATCAATAACAGAAGAGTAGGATGTAGGGTATTACGCATCAGGCGGCCCAAACCTGGGTAAACCGTGTGTGCTGTTCTTCCTGTTCCATCTCGCTTGTAGTCCATAGCGTGCCTCCACCACAAATCACTGCCATCGGTATACCCGTGGTAGACTGCCGCCGATATTTCATCGATATGATGACCCAATTATTGTATGCTTGACCTACAGTAAAAATCTCATACTCATTGGATCATGTATAACTTAGTTATAGATTTATTTGAATTTAACAAACATAAACCCTAAATAAATAATTGTATAATTTAGTTATAGTTTCTATGGGATTGACTAGTAAAGAATTCCTCACGAGCTAATAATTAGTTGGAAATGCATACATTTTCATCTCAAATTTACCATATCACATTAGCAACATTTTTATATTCAGAAATTCTCTGGCAACAAACACAAGTGACGTTCAGTTTCACATGTGTGCTTCATCTCCTAGGAACGGCGCTACCTCTAGACTATGTGTTTGGTTTGAAGAATGAGGTGATTCATCATCTTCTCACTGCTTACTTTTCTTATTTGGTTTGCGAAATGGAATGAGTTGGTCCATCATCACATCATTCCTCACGATCTAATAATTAGTAACGCATGAGGAATAGGTTGATCCTACATAATTCATGGGATGAACTCATGATGCATCATCTCGTGAAGTATGTGATGACTCCACAAACCAAACACACCACCAGTAGTTTGTTTCAGTTCCCTGGCAATGCACCGGCAAACCTATATAAAACAAGTAAAAGGTAGCAAATGAGAATATATATGAGTAAACACTGGTACCAAAAGCATAAGCAACATACACACGAGATTCAGAGTTAAGATGAGGCTATTTAATTTAGCATCATGTCAAATGACAACAGATGGATGATGATAATCATTAGAGAAAAATGACTTATGGATCCACCAGCTTATCAAGCATTAGCACACTATAATTTCTTCGCCTCTTCAGCTAATTAAGATTATCTCAGTTCAAATGCCAAGAAACTTTAATGTCCATGTTTGATCAAAGGAATATGTTTTTCTATGACACTCATTCATCATAAAACCAAACCTTTGGTTCTGTTCCATGCTATAATCCAGTCGGTAATAGAATCACACAATTATACAACAACTTTGGGTAAAAACCATGTAGGAATTCCTAGTTAACATAACTAGTAGTAATAATACAAATTGAACTGCTAGATTAATCAATTCATATCCAAAGAGAGAGATCATCACCTGGTATCGAATCAGCCTCCCAGGGCCGGAGTCCTTGTCGTTTTGGCACCTGGCGCTCAGCTCTCGGTCCTCCATCATCTCCGAGTAGCAGCGTTCTTGGACCTCGTCGTTGGTGAGGTCGCCGAATTGGTTGACACCGTACACGTTCTGCCCGGTGGCGGCGGCGTTGAGCCGGACGACGACGCGGCGGTTGCCCTTGAACAACCAGTACCGGCACTCCTCCTCGCCGGCGTCTCTTTTTAGGTCTTGCCGTACCTGGCCTTCCACCCCACGAACTCCCGGCGGGTCTCCTGCTCGTACGACTTCTTCTCCTCGTTGGCCCTATCCTGCTCGTACGATTTCTCCCCCTCGTCTAAAGGCCTAAACCCACCGGCGTAGAACTGGTGGAACTGCTCGTTGGAGATGGCGGCGAGACCATTGAGGTTGAGGCCAATTGAGGTCACCCCGCGGGCGGCCCTGGCCCGGGAGACGTCGCCACGGGTCTCCTTGAACACCTGGTACCGGCACTCCTCTTCGCCGGCGTATCTGTAGGTCTCCTTGACCCTGGCCTTCCACTCCACGAACATCCGGCGGGTCTCCAGATCGTACGTGTCCGTGGCCGGCAGCGACACCAGCAGCAACGGTAGCGACACCAGCAGCGCCGCTGCTACCGCCGCCGCGAGAGTAACCGTGGAGCCCCGCCCCATCCTGTCGCCGCCAACGACGACGACGACGATGAGGCCACTGGCCACGAGGGTGGGGTGGGTGGGCTGCGGGGCTCGACACTAAACGGGCCGGAGAGAGTGGAAGAGCAATCTGCAGATCACCTTTATGTAATGTAAGGGGATCGAGCTGTGCTTGTTAGACTCGGATCGGCGGTGACGCCGACAATGGCGAGGTGGCGAGACCGGAGATGAGGAAGATGAACACTGGGCACGCACCCAACCAAACCCAACGCGAACACGTGGAACACTTGATTTGGAACACAATTACGACGTCGCGCACTGCCTGAAGCTGAAACCCAGGCTCGTGGCTGAGCGAGTCTCACTACTGCACTGCCTCCTATTTGCGCGGCAAACCACAAGCTGGCGCTCGATGCATGCATTATTACAGGAAAGGAAAAACATGCAATGCAAACCTAACACTTAACAGTGCTGCTGTCAGTATAAAAAGGTCATCCTGTACCGATTCACTGCCTGTTCCTAGTTGGTAGCCATTCGATTCATTGCCCGTGTTTTTCAGAGGAATGGCCAAAGAGACCTTGCCAATGGCGATCGAGATGAAGGGAGTATTCAGATGTCTGAAGATATATTCAGCGGGAGCCATTTCTTCCACATTCCATATTCCACTCTCGCCTCCTTGGCTACCTCTACCTAACAGGATGGATGGAACACGCCAAGATTTTTTTTTTTTTTTTTTTTTTAAAGCTGTGGATCTTTTGCAGCTCTAACACGATGGCTGATATCTGCTTTCAATCTCTGTGGCCAAGCAACAGTAGTGTTCGGCGCGACCCGATCCAGGCCGTGCGTTATTTGCGCTACTATTCTGGCCTTCTAGGCCTTTCTCTGGGACCCCGGCCTGCTTTTGTGCCCAAAAGAAAAGGCGCTGCCGGCCTGTTGGGCTGCCTTTCCTTGGCACGTTTCCTTCTTCAGACTGACGAGTGACATTAGTTAGTGCTCGCTCTCCTGCTGCAGACTTGGAATTGGAATGGATTCGGCTTGGAGCATGGAGCAGCTAGGGGCAGGACGGCGCCTTCAGTGGCAGTGGCAGTGGCACCTCGAGATGCGGCAGCCGACCCGCGACCACGGTGATGAAGGCAACGAGGCCGAGGAAAGCCTCCGGGTCGGGCGCCCTTGCCCGGCGGCTCGTCCTCGTTGCCGGCGATCCACGGCGTCGTTGGCCATGGCGAGCTGTACGTTCCGACCGGCGCCGGCCTGCAAGCCGCCTGACACGTACGATATGTCGCAGCAGCGGGCCGGGATGGCCGGACGAGCTAGGACGCCTCCGTGACTGTCGTGCGTGTGTACACGCATGAAGGAACGACACGGCTTTCTTTCTTTCTTTCTTTCTTGTAACGGCTTTTCTGTTCGATTCGGGGGCCTGTGCTATTAGGCTGCGTCGGTTTATTCACAGAAAAATGACAGCAGCTGAAGGCAGAGCAAAAGTGAGTATCTATATCTGAGCAATGCACTCTTTGCTGAATGGTTGTGGTTCATGCACACCGCCAACTGATCGAACTGTCGGCACGGCAACAACCACCAAGCGAACGAACGAAGACGTCAACTCAAGCCGGCCGGCCACTCCGTCGGTTCCGTTCGGACTGAACGACTGACGCTTATAATACTACGACCTGTGTGTGATGTGAGGCTGGCTGTGACTGAGCTATGCGATGCGAGAGAGCAGCACGTCAGAGACGCAGACAAATCACTGGCCCCTCTTTCGTTAATTCATTCGTTCAGCGATTTTGACCGACCTGCACAAAAAGTTTAACCATTCTGATGCCATGCCCACAGAGAGGAGAAGCCGAGTCGAGTCGGACTCCACGGTCTCGGTCACATGTGGGGCAGCTCGCAAGAAAAGAAGGTCCTCTCCAATCTCCCCTTGCGCCTCCAGCACCTCCAGTCTCGTGGCTCCGCGTGCTTGCGGCCTCAGGTGGATCGAGCAGCTCCTCCGGTCCGGTGTTTTCCTAGCAGCCAGGTCAAGTCACGAATAACTTCTCCGACACGGTCGCACAAGCACCACGCTCCGCAGTGCGCTGTGCTGTGCGGTGCTCTCGAGTCAAGAACCATCTATCCCACATAATAATAAAGATTATTACAACAACTTAATAATATTCGGTGAAATAAGATTGCCATTATCGTCTTGCATTCCGATGATCTGTCGGCTGACGAGACGAGCTCAATTCCTGGTTTTCCTCCTCCGTGCGTCCATCTGATTGGACCGATGGAACGCGAGTACAGCAGCAGCATGGAAGTTTCCAGGGGGGCGGGCCAGGCCCTGCCACGTGTGCGCGCCTGCAGCAATGTGCATCGCATTACAGGCAGGCACGGATCATATGCTCCGCTGAAACCGAAAGCGACGCAATGCAGGCACGGATCATATGCTCCGCTGAAACCGAAAGCGACGCACGGTGGCCGGGCAGGCAACGTCTCCAGTGTCCACACGACGAGTCGAGTCGATCGGCGATCGAGCGAGCGAGCATCCGCTACGGCGGTGCCGGTGCGGCCACATGCGTGTGTGCATTGTGATGCCTCCAGCGAGCCAGTCACGTGGAGAGAGAGAGAGAGAGAGAGAGAGAGAGAGGCACAGTAGTGTACGTGACTGGCCGCGACCACACCAGGTGCTCGGTCGCCGATCGACCGCCACGGCCGAGTTGCTATCGGTAACTTTTACTTGCATGCTTACACCTCCTGCCTGCCTTGCCTGCAGGCGGTTTACGGGAGGTGAAAGCAACGAACCTGACACCGTGCAAAGCCCGCCCGCGGCGTCGACCCGACACGACGACGACCTACAAATACCAGTCGTCCGTCGTCCTTCCCCTGCCTGCACTCCGAAGTCCGTCCAACAAGTGCACACACTTTCTCCTCGAGCGCGTCGACTCCTCCCGACCCAGCGGCACCGCACCGTGCTGTGTTTTTCTACTGTTCCTGTGTGTGTTCCAGACACGGCGGCGACCATGAGGCCGACCGCTCCGCTGCTGGCGCTCGTCGTCTGCGCCGTGGCCGCCGCGCCGGCCGGCGCGGCGCAGTTCAAGGTCGGCGGCGACAAAGGGTGGAGCGTGCCGGCCGCCGGCGCCGAGTCCTACAACACCTGGGCGGGGCGCCTCCGCTTCCAGATCGGCGACCAGCTGCGTAAGTGAAGTCCTACTACTAGTCGCCATGCACAGCCACGGGCCGCGTCACCTGCTAATCATGTCACATGGTGTGCAGTGTTCGTGTACCCCAAGGAGACGGACTCGGTGCTGCTGGTGGACGCGGCGGCCTACAACGCCTGCAACACCTCGTCCCCCGTCGCCAGGTTCGACGACGGCAGCACCGTCTTCACGTTCGACCGCTCGGGACCTTTCTTCTTCGTCAGCGGCAACGAGGTCAGCTGCCGCGCCAACGAGAAGCTCATCGTCGTCGTCCTCGCCGACCGCTCCGGCGCCCGCACCCCTCCCTCCGCACCGCCACCGACCATGCCGCCGCCGTCTCCCGCACCGCTGCCGCCAACCCCGTCGTCCTCGCCTCCAGCGGCCGCGCCTGCCATGAGCCCGTCGTCGCCGCCACCCTCGGGCGCTCCTCCCGTGCCGGCTCCCGCGGCCTCTCCACCAGCTTCGGCTCCGGCGCCCGCTCCCACGACCACCACCCCGAGCTCGCCGCCGCCCGCTGGCCAGACCCCGTCGCCGTCCGCGACACCGACACCAGGAGGCGGCGCAACGTCGTCCCCGCCACCGTCTGCTTCCGCCAACGCGCCGGCCGGCCGCTCCACCACGCCGCCTCCGCCATCCGCGGCTGCACCCGTGGTCGCCGCCTTCGTCGGCTCGCTCGGCGCCTTCATCGGTTACGCCATGCTTGCTGCCTGAGACGGATGAGACCGGCGTCTTCTTTTCTTTTGCCAGTGGGACTCGAGTGTGATTGTGAGACGAATTGCACTGTGACGAGGGATCATTTGTATTTGCATTTGTTCAAATATTTGTCCAATAATATATATAATAAATACATGCACGATTGCTTTTGGTTGTAAAGCCTGTTCTCCCTTGCCAAAACCTCTCTTGAGACGCTCAATATGGAATATGGACTGTTCGTGGCACACCGTTGGCAGGCAACGCCCACATCTTCGATAATTAATCCTCGACACAATCATAGCACACAATCACAACCTGATGCTGAAACTAACATTCAGAATGAATGTTCTGAGGTCAGCAAGACAGCAAGCAAAACCACGCGATTCTGTTGCACCGCACCTCTCACCGAAACGGGAAATTTACTCTAACACATGTTTATAGAGTGAAAATGCATATATCTAGCATATAAATATGACAAGTCATTTCCTCAACCGAAAAACATTATCCATGCAACATCATAGATTCGAGACTAACAGTAAATGGTCATCAACATAGAGCAAAATTAAAGCTCCTCTTGACAAGCATAGAAACAGCAACACTGCCCCAGAGAGGACTAGATGGCCAAAGCCAAGGGACGGCAAATAGCTTGCAGAAGAGACGCCTACAGCCTCCTTCCCCTCCTACCACCCTTTCTGCGAGTGCTGTCAGTGGGAACTGGGGTAACATCCTCTGCACATAACACAAACGTTGCATTAGTCTAGAGAAACTCTAAATCATTATGTTATGACAATTGATGCAACCTCAGTGAAGTAAAGATGACCAGTACAGTTTTGCCCGTGAAAGATTCAGAATTCTTACCAATGCGTCCAATTTTCATCCCAGAACGAGCAAGAGCCCTGAGAGCAGACTGAGCACCAGGTCCAGGGGTCTTGGTCTTGTTGCCTCCAGTGGCACGAAGCTTAATGTGCAGTGCAGTAATACCAAGCTCCTAAAGACAAAAGCCGAAAATACAAATTACTTATCAGCAACTCTAAAGCATCCCTACATAATCCTAGGCTTCAATTTAAATAAGCAAACATCATCTTTGGATACACAGATGAACAAATGAGTGATTGCAGTAGAATCTCTAATGAAATTCTTGACCTCACTGCACATACCTTGCAACGCTGTGCAACATCTTGAGCAGCAAGCATAGCAGCATAAGGTGACGACTCATCACGATCAGCCTTGACCTTCATCCCACCTACATGGTTTAGGTTTAGCACATCAAGGTTAAAACTAAATACAACTGCCATCTAGGTCATGTACGGGCCAAGGTTTTAGGATGGTACCAGTGATCCGAACCAGAGTTTCCCTCCCAGACAAATCAGTGATATGCTGCATATATTACAACATCACACAGTTAAACTAGGGATGGGAATGAAAAGGTTTATCTAAAGATAGAGGATACAGCACTTACAATGAAGGTGTCATTGAAGGATGCAAAGATGTGGGCAACACCAAAGACATACTCTCCTTCACGGACAGTGGGTCCAAGGGTGACGTTCTCCTCCTTGGGCTCCCTGGTCTTCCTCCTCGACTGCAATCATATACTACTATAAGATGACATTTAACTTACTGTCGTTTTAATAAGAACCTCCAGAAACTATTACAGAGTACACAAGTGAGCCTGAGTTGATATTGTAGTGTTGTGACCATAAGAGCCTAAAAGGGTTAAAAGGACAGTAATTGAGCACAATACAGTAAGCTACTAATCAAGCCGACCATTTCAAGCCAACCAACAGTAGCCACTAAGCCGTACCCTGTTGTGGATTCACACAAAGAAAAAGGTAATAAAAATTGTATTGGACGAAAACTGATAGATGTCATTCACAGCTAAATCAGTCGCGGTCCTACTAATCAAGATTGCCAACAATTATCCTCACAAAACATATGTTTTCCAGCTTCGTGAGCAATTCAACCCATGCAAAGCCCCCAAATATTCAGCATTTCTCACTCAGATTGTAATAGTAGATGCTACTCATATCAAAGCTTCCACGGTTTTAACAGCATATCTCAAATATTGCATTTGGCAGATAAAACAGGTTCACTTAGAACACTAATAAATCATGATCAGATTAGCAAAACTGTTCAACCAGCATCACTTCAATCTTCAACACAGGAATACGAACTAATTTACCTAAGGACATATCTCAAATTTGTAATTCACCAGCCCAAAACAACACTTCCCACCACGGGCAATCAGCCGAAAGAACGGTAGCACTAATCAATTGCCAAATCTACGCTCGTAGCGACCCCATCTCCAGAAAAGACAATCAAATCCATCGCTACCCTGCTTGCACCTAGATCCGCGTGCGGGCCCTAACCAGACGAGAAGAGTCTCGCTTACCATGGTTGCGTGGAGCGACGGGTAACCGGAGCAGAGGCACGCTTCGGGTTGGGATCACGAGCACGCCGCCGCTGCCTACGCCGCCGCCGAGACTTCAGAAGGGCAGCGGATGAAGTGGTGCGCGTTTATATACGAGACTGCAGCCCACTAGGGTTTAGTCCCACCATCTGCCAACGAAAATTCCTATTTTGCCCTCGTGCTTCTTTCCCTGCGGCTGGGCCCCATCTCTTACACAAGGACCGTGCCGGTAATTGGTGGCCCGAACTCCTAACGGGCTAACAGTTTTTTTGGGCCAGACGGGCTGGATAAGAATGCAGCCCATAAGCCTCTCCTCCCTGGGCGGCTACTGCGAGCAGTGGGGAGCCGAAGCAGACGTCGTCTCTTCTCGGGATCGCACGCTGCGCGCAGGAGGTAGGAGGCGAGGTCCGATCTCTCTCCTGCGTCGCCGTGATCTGAGGATTTGTGGGTGGTGCGTCGTGCTGGTGAATCTGACTCATTTGTCTGTTCTTCGAATTCAGGAGGGAAGAGGGGAGAAGACAAGAGAAGAGGTAGTGGTGGTGGAGGAGGAAGTTGGGGAGGATGAGCGAGGAGAGGCCGGTGCCGCGGCGGGAGAGCCCGTGGGGCCTGCCCGAGGGCGACACGCGGCAGCCCAAGGCGCACCGCTGCAATGACCGTGCCGAGGATGTTGTCCAGGTCCGCTCCTCGCCCTCTTGTCACTTGTTGCTTCTAGCAATCGCCCCCGTTGTGTCCTTCAACAGATGAATGGGGGTAGTCACGGCTCATAACCATCTGAAGTTCTGAATAGGGAACTGATGATTCCTGGCCAGTTACCTTATTGCCACCATCAATTGATTTTGGTTGTGCCCAACTTAGAGACTTAGAGTCACTGCAAAATTGGCATCAGGCTGGCCCCTGGCATTGTGTTGTTTCGTCCCCAATGCTTCTCAGCCATCAAGGCTTATAACTCGACTTTGCTCACTTGAAACGTCTTATATGTTTGTGGCATAATGATTCCACATTCTTTAATCAGGAATTCAGGAGTGTTCTGCTTTGCGCTGCTGTTAATGCTTTCAGGCTACTGTTGGAAGCTCCAATATAAATCTGGAAAGCAAAGTTTGGAATGCGCAACAAGCCTACCTGACTGACTGATGTGCCTTCTTCCAGGATGGAATAACCCCCATATATATGCCAAAGAACACAGTTAGGAATGCTGAAGAAACCATCCTGACACTTTCTTGTGTCTGTTATAGTCCTAAGAAAGTACTGATAACATCATGAAATAGGTATAGCGTTTTCAGTAGAGAACTGCATGAAAACCATCACCAGTCAGTTGGAGTTGTCCACTGTCATGACATGGTAACCGTGCTATGTGTTGACACTGAACTGCCAGCGTCCAAAATCTTACCCAAGGTTGTTAAAATTATGATTTTCAATCGAATAGGAACTCCAATGTTAGGGTTGTAAATCGTAGGATCATAACTGCTAAAATCGTAAGTTGTAGATTCCACTTAGCTTAACCGTAGAATCAACCTGATAGACTTAGATTGTCCATAGAATTGTGATTTTAACAACTATGATCCTACCCCATTTCGGATTGTTGGTAGTGAGCGCTTGTCAGACCAGACGTAGCCACTCACTGCATGTTTTCCATATAAAGATGAAGATATTGGCTTTCTTTCTAAGGATTTTGACAACATTAGGTCATGTTCTGCATTGTTAAGTCCGAAGTTTTTGTAGTTATACATATGATGAACATACTTCTATTTGTCATTTATTTTTGCAGGCTTGCTTTGAAGGGAACCCATTCAAGACAGTTCCAGGTCCATTCAAGCTCTTCTGGCAATGCATGCGCTCAAAACCTGGGTAGGTGTACCTTGTAGTATTTATGTGCTTAGCTTTTTGACATATCTCATCTGATCTGCAATAAGATGGGAGACACTGTTGGATGTTTCTAATGCATTAAGCGCTAGGCTGCTGATAAATAGAAATAAACAAGCTCGAGGAAATATAAACTAGCATGTATTGACCAGAGACAAGTTAAGGAGGGCCACTTTATCTTGTTTATCATGTCTTTGCTATTTATTTATTGAGGAGGATATTAACTAGAAACTATGGAGATTGCTCATGAAGATTAATCTCTCAAGAGAGAAGGTTTTGTTGGTTCTGGAAACTGTTTAGCAAGAAGCACATTGATGATATCCACTAGTAATTATGCATGCCTTTGCTCAGTTTTATTTTCCCCTATAACTGACATAGTTACTGAATTGCATGCATTAGCTCGTAGTTTGGATTTTGGCATTCTCTCTGAAGTTATATGAGCTCCCTCTCCATTGATGGGAATCACCATAATTCATGGAGTGACTACCTGCATAGGTTTTACACTGGGAGGCTGTGCCATCAGTTAGTTACTTTCTCTCAGAAAATGGCCTTCTGGGTTGCCTGCTTCCACATGTAATGTACTGATGTTGCATCTTTTGGGAAGGAGTTTCTTTTAGTTAGGTTGCTTGGAAGGATAAGGGATTTCTTTTATGCATAGGATATATATGAAACCTGACATATGAGTAGTCAAAAACTCAAAATATGATGTGCATCAGTCATTTGGCCAAGTTGGTGCACTGAGGCAACCTGGCCGGGAGAAACCAGTTCAAGCAAGCCAAGGTTGGAGCTTGTAAGCAATTAAAAATGCTACTGAAATGAACATGAAGTATAATTTTCTACTATTGCATGACTTGAAAAGGGTGTGAAAACCTCTCATATAGAAATATAAGAGCTAAGTACTTCGAAAACTCTTGTACAGAAGACACCAACTTGAGGACCCCATTCAAGCGTGCTGTGTGCAGCCAGATAATCCACCTAGATAACGGTCTGACTTGGTTAGGCAAGCATTTGGTTCACAACTTTGGCATGGCAACGTCTTTTGAGCTAGGTCCCACACGTCATGCGCCCATGGCATTGTGGCAAGTGGCTCTTAGGTGTTCCAAACTTCTAAGTTATGGTGAGCTTTTTCTTCGCCACAAGCTAGGCAAAAAATTGTGGGAACACCAGCAGCTGTTTTTAAGCCATGATCCAAAAAAGACAGCTAGATTCTTCCTCATGCTTATTTTGACATTGAAAAATCTGCAATTAGTATTCTGACCCTGAAGATTATCCTTTTCATTTGCATCAGCAGTATTTTACGTATGGACCTATGGTTTTGCAGGGAGGAACCAACTGAGCCCTATACCTACCTGCAGCTAGATCCTCCGAGAAGGGTGGAAGTGACTCTGGAGCAAACAGCTTCTGAATCTTGAACGAGCACGCCTAGTTTATTTTCTCGTACAAATTTGTCTTCACCTTTTGAGCAGGCTTTTTATTTTCCTCATAGGGATCATATCATGTGAGCACAAAGCTGCATATGTTTGGATGTTTATAATCTAATAAACCCTCCTGATCTACAGAGCCGCCTTTCCATCCAGGCGGCGAACTCCTTGAAATTGCTGTTGCTGATGTAAGTATTGTGTGCCCCTTTTCTCTGATAAATCGTGCGCTTCCATGTCCACATGCCGCCAGCCTTCAGAGTTAATTCCTCTGAAGGCCACTGTTCATGCTCTGTCTCCTAGACATGTGGCCTCTGAAACAGAGATTCCATATGGTGTGTGTCTGTCTGTTTGTTCATAGTACTTCATACCAGTGTTTGTGTACAGTTCTTTGTAAATGCTGCTTGATTCCTACACTTGATTGGTGTGAGAGAGTTTCAGACAACCGTGCAGACAGCCAGACACTCCTTGGCCATATGCTCATATGCCTGCTTTCCCGTGCTGTTGTGCTGAAGATTATTCTGCACAATACTTGTTTCAACTTGTTCTGTCTCTTGGAGGTTGCTTAATTTCTGAAGCAGTCTCTGGATTAGTCAGCATACGTACTTATCTCAACATTGAAAATTTGCAACGAGTAATCTGATCCTGAAGGTTGGTTACCCTTTTCATTAGCGTCAGTCAGTCGTTGTTGGACGTATGGACCTGTGGTTTGCAGGGGAGGAACCAACAGAGCCCCCCACACTTACCTGCATCTGTAGAAGTGAACCTGGATTCTGAAACAAACAGCGTCGGAATCTTGAACAAGCATGCCTAGTTTATCTGGTGTAAATTTGTCTTCACCTCTGAAGCAGTTTTTTTTTTCCATCCTAGGGATTGATTGAGCACAAAGCTGCCTCAAAGCCCTGATCTACAAAGCTTCCTTTACAGGGGGCAAACACCTTGAATTTGCTATTTCTGATGAAATAATAGCTGCTGATCTTGGCATTGCTCACCTTGTCTTGGAATCAGATGCTCAGGAAGTTGTGAGTGCTCTCCATTCAGCATCATATGATGATTCAGTTTTTGGTTATTTGGTTGAGGAGATAAAGTTTCTTGCTAGAGTGAATTTTATCACTTTCACTGGTGTTTATGTTAGTAGAGTTTGTAATGAAGCTGCCCATGAGTTGGCCTCCTTGGGTTATCTATGTAGTGAAGGGGATGGGATCATCACTGATTCTGTACTTGATGATATTGCTGTACTTGTCGCTAACGATTCTGTTAGCCGATGAGTAATGAGAAAACCCATGTTCAAAAAAAATAAAATAAAATTCAGGCACTCCGAAGTCCACTTGCTGTCAGCCTTCAGAGGTAAATGCCTCTTGATGTCCATGTTTATGTTTCCGTATGGTGTCTGTGTGTTTGTTCCTATTAGTATCCTCAACGCTAAACGGTAAACAATCGGTCATCTGTCATTTAGCCATCACTTAGACACAACAAATGTTTAAACAGACAAAACGGTTGTTTAAACTGTCAAAACAACCGAATAAACCAAAACGGTGTGAAACCCTGTAGCATTTAAATGGTGTATAAACAGGTGAACAATGCTAGTATCTGTGCTTGGCTCCTATATATACTGACTGTGAATCGTGATTGGTGTAATGGTGTGTGAGAGAGTTTCTGGACAATTCTCTTCATTTCTCTTGGAGCTCGAGAGTCAGGGAGATGCACATGCGGCCATGCGCCACAGTAAGCGTTTGTGCAGATTATTACCGGGACCAGTAATACTAGACTGTGGAGATTAGTGTGGACGGAGGTGATGACGATGCCCATTCTCGATCTCCTCTCGCTTGCCGTCCTCTGTCGTGTTGCACTGGGCCAGCCAAATACACTGCACATGCACCACCACCACCATCAAGCTAGGAAGTAATAGAGAAGACGGTGGCAGCGCCAATGCCTGCCATCCACGGCTCGTCGTCGTTTCTCACCGCAAGTGGCAGTGCAGCACTGCATGGCTGGGCACCCCACCACGGCGATGTACGCTGCATTCATCGCGAGCTACCGTCGATCTGCTGCTGGAACGAACATGCATGCATGTTCACCGGCCGGCGGGTGCTCTGACGGCATCCATGTCGTCGCGGCGCCGGCGGCGGAAAGCTCTACCTGTGCTGCCTTGGTGTCTATATATCTGCTTGTTCCTAGTAGTACTTGTCACTGGTATATCCTTGATTCCTTCATGCAGTGGTGAGTACGTACATGGAGAGATTTTCAGAGGAAGCCTGCAGTGCAGTGCAGGCAGATACGCTCGAAGTCGATCACATGAACTGCTGCCTGCTGAACCTGACGATCCGGTGATCCTCTTTCCTCTTCTGACGATTTGGTTTTTTTTGTTTTTAAGTGTAGGGAGTAGAGACACAGAACCTGCGTAGTTGCGTACCCATATGCATTGTTGCAAGTTTAAGTTTGTAATGACGCAACTGAACAACAATGTTAATATAATCACACAGGGAGTAGAGAGATGCATGTTCAACTGAGCTTATAAGTTGGCTGATAAGTTGAAATGACTGACTAATTTCAGCTAATTTACTGTGAGAAAATAACATTGTTAAAACAACTAATAAGCCCCGTCATCGTTGCTGCCATCATCGTGGGCTGCCGACCTTTTTATAATATTATTATTATTACCCTATACGAACGGACGAACGCAACGGCCGTGTATGTGTTCGTGTATCCATCATTTGGCTAGGAGCTTAGCTAGGCGCCTAGGCCATGTGTTTCCTTTCGCTGAACATTGTGGGTGGCCCACAACATACCTGCAGCTACCTCTGACGGGCATGGCTCTCCCGCGCGCTTGTCGTTGCCAGGGCCGGCCATCATCTCCGCTCCGGCGGCGGGGGCGGGTGGTGGAGTGGAAAGCGACGACGCACGGACGCAGCCTGCCGCCCAGGGAAGGAAGTCAAGAACTCGATCGAGTCCGGTGTACCAGTGCAAAGCCCGAAAGCCGCGTCGCCGACGGCGCGGTCGATCCGCCGCTGGTCGTATATGCATGACCGTACGGATGGAGCATTAACACGTACTCCACGGCCGTCACGGGCGATCGACCGGCCGGCCGGCCGTCGACCAGCTGAACGACGACCGTACCTGACACTGCCGAGCGAGGCTGCTAGCTGGCTCTGTCTAAGCAAATTGGTTGCATTATATTGGTTGGTTGATCGCCCGTGTCCGAGTCCGACCGTCCATATCCACCGGTGACCGTGTACCGTAGCCTGACGCTGTGTCACGCACGCACGCACGCATGGTTGGTGCGACGCCGCGCTCGTCACGGGCACCCGCGTGGCGTCCGTGCATGCAGGTGCGGATGCACCTGCACCTATGAGTGGCAGTGGCACCACCGCGCGCATTGGCGGCTGCCTCATTACTCGCCATCCAGTGCAGTGCAGCGGACGGTGGTTCTTCTTGGACGACGATCCGGCCGGCGGCCGGCTTCTAGAAAATCATCCATCCCGGCCGGCCGACCGGCATCCAGTGATTAACAGTACGTTGGGAGGAGGGGGTCCCAGCCGGCCGGCCCTGCGCATGTAATGCCCGTATGGTAAAGACGTAGCAGACGTGTGCCAAGTACGCTTCCGTTCACGGCACACACGCACGCACGGAACGATCGAGTTAATTAGCAGTGCGAGAGCGAGGTCGTCGTCGTTCATGATCAACTACTGTAGCATGAAACTTTGATCATTCAGGCAAGCCGTCCGGATCTATCGCTGCCGGGGCCACGGCCGGCGGGCGTACGTGCAGTGCGTCGTCCGCCGCCGCGCGCGCGCGACGACGTGCTCGCCTGGTACTGGTACTGTGCCAACTACCCTCTACCTATCCGCTCGTACGACGACGACAGCGTATGTATTTAAAATGTATAAGCCGCTTTCCCCAGTTAATTAAGCGACGCGGCGACGCCGATGACCAATCGCAGGAGTGCTGCATCGATCGGCTAATCTGTCCCTGTCACGCACGCGCGCGCACTGCACAGACATCTATCCGGCGGACACGTACGAAGAAAGACGCGAGCGACGACGATGAGATTGAGATGAGTGCACGCATGACCCAAGGGGCATCTATCAACATCGATGATCGATCCTAGGCCCCACTACGACTACTGCATGCATGGTCGTGTTCCGCCGCTGGCAGCCTGCAGCCTGCACCGCGCCAACGGCGCCGAAGACGAGCCCGGAGGCAGGCCGGGCACCGAGACCACACACGCCAGGGTTAATTAAATTGCCCGTCCAGCCGTGAGCCGTCCCCCGGCCGTCGGTCGACCACATCGTCGTCGTCCCGCCGGTCAAGGCCGACGTCGCCCTAGCTAGTAGCTAGGCTACTAGCTCGCCGGCAATGCATACCGGCCGGCAACGGCAACCCACACGTACCTCCGACGACGCCACTTCGGGCTGGCCGAACGGCTGCATGCCGGCCGGCCGGCGGCGAGGCGGTTCGACGACACGCTCGACACATGGCCCCGGGCCCCGGCCCCCTTGCGCATATCGTCGTCTTCGTCTCGTCTGGGCATATTAGTCCCTGAGCTTGAACCTCGATCGGTTGCTGCCGAATGCTGACACCACGCACGCACTACTGATGGACCGGGATCGATCGTCCCTGGCCTACACATGCCAATGCCAATGTACTAGTAACTGCGTGCTGCCACTGATGTCTCAGTCCGTACCGGCCGGCCGGCCGGTGGCAGGGTCTTCTTCCAGGCTAGCTGTAGCTCAGTCCATGGTGACAGTGAGCTGATATCGTCGTGCATGCAGTAATAAGAAGCAAATAACCTCGACCAGATCCATCCCGCGGTCAATCAAGACCTCGGCGGCCATGCACGGCGACATTGTATTAACCACTGCGGGGGGAAGGAGCTAGAGCTACCGCCGGATCGGAGTATTACTCCGGTGGCCCAAGGGGTAGCTCCGTGCCTCCGTCCCGGTCCTCATCTACTATTTACGTACACTCTTCACTGCACTGATGCATGCTGGGCATAGTGGCATGCCATCACGCCAGGCATGCCTCTGCCGTGTGGGCTTGTTGCTCCAGCTCAATGCTGTCCGATCTGCATGCATGCATGCTGCACATATTCTAGAACACCAATGCAATGCAACGCAATGCAGCAGTAACTATACTAAATAGATCCTATAAACACGTAGTGCTCCACATACACAAGCAAGCGAGATCTGACTGATGATGGTGCCCCCGGCGGCTGTCCCCGGCCTATATGTGAAAAGAAATGAGAGAGATCAGATCGAGATCGCAGCCTAGATAGATCGAGGAGGAGGAGTTGGATCCATTTATTGATGAGGGGATACGGTAGCTTATTACTGTTGCTGTTTTTCGTCTGGGGTGATCGGAGCTACAGTTACCTCTAGCTCGATCATCGCATTCGCATCGCATCCATGATCTAGCTTGGCCGGCCGGCCGGCCGGGGGTAATTGAATGAGAGCATGTGAGGGGCCAAAGCCGGCGGCAGCGCCAGGTCACGTCCCAGATTCTTCTTCAATTCGATGCACTGCCGCACGCCGGCCGGTCGTCGATCGCAGTAAAGAAGGGTGTCTGGTTGGTTACCATACCATCCATGGCGCGCTGGCGTTGCAGCACCAGAAGAAGCAACATCAGGAGCGCGGCCAGGCAGGCAGGCAGCAGCAGGTTTTCAAACTGGGGGCCGGCCGCTACCTGTTTCAGCTTCATTACCTGCAGCCGCATGCACACTGACACTCTCACCAGCTCGAGCACGCCTAGCCTGCACACTCTCACCAAAGTCTCATGGCGGGCCACAGGTTGAAGAAGGGTCGCCCCCAACTAACTACTGTTCCACTTGCCCTTTTTGCGCTGTCTTCATGTGCAGCAACGGAGGAGTAGTCGTCTCTACAGCTACGTTTCTGACTTCCGGCGTCTGCTTACCCTGAGAGACAACATGGCGTCCGTCCATTAATTTGTGTTGATGGGGTACCCTTGCAGTGCTGCGCACTGTGTACTGTTTGTTTCAGTATCCACTAACAACCTCAGACAGGGAGCAGAGCATATCCCGTGCAGTGCAAAGTTGGATCATAGGAATCTTAAACCTTGCAGGACAAAGGATTCGATCATAAGTTCATACTAGTGTTGCGATTTTCCTTTTTGAAGAAACTGAATACGTATAAGAGCTGTCTATTTATATCAAAAAGAAGGGGAAAAAAGATATTGTTATAACCACTGTTTGTCTAAATGGTCGTTTAGCCCACTTACACACTGTTTAAATGATACACTGAGGTACACCGTTCCTGTTTAAATAAATATTTTGACTATCTAAACGACTATTTTGCCCGTTTAAATATCCGTTGCCTAAATAATGGGCTAAACGGTAGATGGCTGACCGTTTAGGCGTTTACGATAACACCGGCTGTAACATAGTAATTTTCATACTTCCTCAAGAAACTAGGAGTTGAAAGCATGAGGAAAATTAAAAATGTGGTCACCGCTTCCATTGACCTTTTGACTTTTTTCCCCTAGGAATCAACAGTAGAAACCATTTTTTTCACTCCATGCGTAGGTCAAATGTGTAATGCTGAAAACACAGGAGTACGGTAACCCTGGGCCCATAAACAGCAGCATGTGTCAATGTTCATACCAAATTTATTCCAAAGAAGTTGTACAGTACTAATAGCAACAGTACTTTTGTGGTCTCCTTTCGTCAGAAAATAGTACAGGTATATACTCCTATAAAATTAACACGGTACTAATTAAATCATTAAGGTGACATTTTGGCTCCCCCTCTTAAATATGTGGCTTGCTCAGCTACACTTCTTTCGGACCACAACAATTGCTGCAGAGTCTTACAAAAAAAAAAATGCTGCATAGCAGCTGTTACCGTAGGAGTAATTAACAGGCTGCCGCAACAGCTGTAGTACGTCAGCTCTACGAAGTAGAAAAAGAATACCTAAATCTAGAATTCTTCGGCAAACGGCCGGACATGCCCAGTTGTGACAGAACAACTCCAACACACATCTACAAGTTACATTTAGAGTTTATAAACTAAGCAGAGTGGATTGAAAATGTATTTTTAGCTGGACCAGCGATAGGAGGAAAGGTGCTGACTCGCTCTTCGCACTGGTGGCCTGGGAGCTGTGGAAAAAGCGAAATGCTAGATACTTCCGCGACTCGGCTACCACAGTCCCCAAAAATACTAGCGCTCATCAAGCACGTCGCCAACCAATGAGTGGATGCGGGGCTTGCAAGCTAGGCTGTCTGATTCGTGAGTAGTCGTCTAAGGAAATCGCGCACAAGGAGACAATGCTCATTGAATATTTACCAGCCCCTTGGCAACCAATGAACGATCTCTGTACAAACATTTCTCTTTAATACAAAAGATACACAAGCCTTTTGCATATTCGAGAAAAAAAAAAGACTGGCCTAAAAAGGTTTAACGTGAATAGTTTCATTGTAGCTTCAGCTCCAACCCATCACGAAAACTAAGCTAGGAAAGCAGGACTCTTTTCTTTTCTTATAGTGCTACAACGTGTGAGCTAATTAATCTATCATCTCCTTACCACCTGTTTGCCACATGTCGAGCTCTAACAGGTTCCTTATCTCATTAAAAAGCAGTTCTTTGTCATGTAACATTGGCTTTTGCCACGCATCTGCCTAACACCGGGTGTGCCGTAAAAAGAAGGCCTATGAAGGACTTTTGAACAACGAGCTAACGGCACGCCGAACGTGTCGGGTAAGAAGGGCTCTTGAACAACGAGCTAATGATTTCCAACATCAAAGCACTGTATGCGCTCTTCCAAGACGTTAGAACTGGGTTGCACGTACAAGCAGCGGGCGTGGGTCGGAGGACGCAAACAATCGACGGGCGGAGAGTTTTAGGGTGGCAAGCCGTCCAGTTGAACGCGACGGCGGCGGCGCTGTTGCCGTCGCCATGCATGCTTCTTGCAGCTTTTTTTTTTTTTTTAGAATTACACAAGTACAACGCAGACGCCATCCCTATGAATACACGTGACGTAAACCCTACCCCCTGAAGCACCTCCGAAGGACCGAGGTCGGCAGATCTGGAGAGCAGGGGAGAGAAGGAGCAAAGCGAACGGGAGAAGCTGGCTGGCCCCCATACACTCCCCGTTTGGGGGGCAATTTGCGCATTTATCTGACGCGACACGACGACGGCGATTTGTGATTTTGCATTGCATCATTCGACACACTGTGAATGAATAATTTGGTGATCCCACTAGTGTCCCTTATTGCCTCTGCCTTGAACACCAGCTGCTAGCATACACAGTAGTACGGAGTACCATCAACACGCACTGCTCGTACTCTCAAATGAGCATTCAAATAGACCCACAGGCCACATGTATGCATTGAACTGCTAGTGATCCAACCCGGAAAGAACAACAATTTGTGCCACACACTGTTGCACTTGCATAGAATGCTTAGCTTGCATTGGTCTGGAGGGCAAGGGAATCATACAATCATTTAACATTGTTATTTTTGGACATGGGATTGATGACAACCAATATATATTTCGACCAAGCAGATCCATCATGCAATAGCTAGAGTACATACACTTTTGGATAAAAAATCAATAGAAAAGAAAAAAAATGAGAGAAGGCTAAAAAAACAGTACTACTATTAAAAATCAATTGCAGAGAAAATACTAAAAAAAAATTATGATAATATGGTGACAGCGTCGTGCGTTGCATCCACCACATGAATCACATCCATCTGCCCCGGCCGTACGTACGTGTCCATCCATCCAGCCATCCGTCAACTAACCAACAGCTAGGATGGACCGACCGTCTTTATCCTATTCACCGTGGAGTAATTAATAACCGTAGTAATTTATACCGCGGCGCGCGGCACCGAACTAATTAACCTCCACCATAAAATCACCCACCCGTACCCTGCACCGCAGGACACGCACGTCGAACACGTGGCAGCAACCAACTTACCCAGCCAGAGAGCCCTTGCAGTAACTTTTTTTTTTTTATTTTTACTTTTCAATCGATCAATCACTCCGCCTTAATTCACCGCCGCCGCCGCCGTCGCCGTCGCGGTGGCGGCGGCGTTCCGCTCGACGAAGGCGGCCCGGAGCGGGTTCTTCATGACGACGGTGAACGCGAAGGTCTCGGTGGGATCCGGCGGGCCCTCGCCGGCGGGCGGCGTCCACCGGAACGCGCGCACCATGTTGGCGAGCATGAGCTGGATGTGGAGCACGCCGAGCGTGGCGGCGGGGCAGATGCGGCGGCCGGCGCCGAAGGGCATCATGCGCAGGGACCGGGTCCCCGTGATGTCGGTGTCGAAGCCCTCGCCGCCCTCCAGGAACCGCTCCGGCCGCCACACGTCCGGGTCCGGCCACGTCGCCGGGTTCTCCGTCACCCACGCCGTGTAGAACTCCACGCTGGCGTCGGCGGGGACGCGGTACCCGCCCAGCTCCGTGTCCCGCGTCGCCGCGTGCGACAGCACGAAGTGGCTCGGCGGGTGGCGCCGGAACGTCTCCTTCACCACCGCCTGCAATGAAAGAAATTAATTAGAATGGTCGTCGGTCGGTCGGTCGTCGTCGTCATCGTCATCGGCGGCGGCGGCGGGCGGCGGCGAGAGAGACCAACATGCCCCTGGATGGAATGTGTGCGTGCGCATGCGTCGGTTTTCGGCTAACAGTTGTGGTGGTATTAAACACAGGAATCTTTGAAGGAGTATATACGTCGTTTTCATGACAGATGAACACGTACTACTGTGTCATGCATATCACTTGTGGTTCTAGAAGCACACTGATTATTGCTGCTTGCTTCGGACAAGGATTTTAATTTCGGCTTGAACTGTCCCTAATTAGTAGCCGCAATTTGGTTCGCAAGTCGGGATCAAGTACACACTCGTACTACGTTAACGTTGTTTGGGAAAAAAAAAACATCATTTTGATTAAGATAACCACTTTAGTTGCTGACGGATGAACCAATACATCACTGTACATTAGTCAGCTATCACTTCTCCTACTAGTGTGATGTGACTGTCCTTCAGATGAAAGCAAAAGTGTATTCAGTTTAAACTTTCCTTTATTAGATGGTCAAAAAGGTTTATGTAATCCTTTGAATCTATTTGGGATCGATCGCGTGCATATGCAAATACAACAGTGGAAGCTTATCTGCAATTTTATACCCAATGCAAAACTACCAAATTTTCTTGGAAACCCGGAAGAATTTCGTATTGACTACTAACCTATGCGCAAATTGAACTCCTATCACATTCTCGTGTTCTAAACAATGTGCTTTCAAATTTGAATGTGTGTCGAATACCAATGTTGTTTGGGACTTCTTTGTGTTCTAATAAAACAGGGCGAAAGTTGAATACCTGGAGGTAGGGCATGGCCTCGATGTCGGCTTCGGTGATCCGTGCGGTCTTGCCGACCTTGGCGACGACCTCGTCGTAGAGGCGTTCCTGCGCGGCGGGGTCGGTGACGAGGTGCATCATGGCCCATTCCAGCGCGGTGGCGCTGGTGTCGGTGCCGGCGCTCATGACCTCGGAGCAGAGCGTGACGAGCTCCTCCTCGCCGAGGCGCTTCCCGCGGCCGGGCGGCTCGAGGTCGAAGAGCGAGTCCACGTACGCCTCCCCGGGCCCGCTCATCATCTCCACGCCGCCGCCGGCCTTGGTGGCGCCGTCGCGGAGGAAGTCCCTCCGCGCGCGGACGAGCGGCGCGAGGCAGTCGAGCTGCCGGCGGCGCAGCGCGCGGGCCTCCGACAGCTGCTTCCGGAAGAGCGGCGTGAGGAGCGGCAGGAAGTCCGGGAGCTTGGGCATGGTCATCATCATCACGTCCTTGAGCACCTCCTCGATCTCCCGGATGAGCTCGTCGGGGATCTTGGCGCCGAAGCAGATGCAGATGAGGATGCTGCAGATGGTGAGGCGGCAGCTGGCCATCACCCTGACCCCGCCGTCGGCGGCCAGCTCGGCGCGGAGCCGCCGGAGGTGGGCGTCGACGGCCCACTCCCGGATCCACGAGAAGGACTTGACCCGCTGCGGCGACACGATCTCGGCGACGAAGTTGCGGCGGAGCGCGCGCCAGAGCGGGCCGTAGGGCGCCGAGTTGACGGTGCACTTGCCGACGCTGAAGAGGAGGCGGGTGGGGCTGTCGGCGGGGCGGCTCGCGAACATGGGGCCCTGCTTGACGAGCGCCTCGTGGATGAGGTCGGCGGAGGTGACGACGATGAGGGTGCGCTGCCCCATCCGCATCGTGAAGATGGGGCCGTACGTCTCGCGGAGGTCGCGCACCACGTACATGAAGGGGCGCCGCTGCAGGATCACCTGGAACAGGTTCCCCACCACCGGCCACCCCGGCGGACCCGGCGGGAGGCCGTCCACGCCGCCGGTCTTGGAGCACCGGCGCCACCACATGGCCGCCAGCGCCGCCGCCAGCACCACCAGCAGCACGTCGTTCACGTCCATCGATGGTCTGATCTGTTGTTTCTCTCGATCTCTCTCGGTTCTTGGCTAGCTATGGCTGCCGATCGAGCGAGTGCGGCTGCGACCACCGGCCGGCCAGGCAGAAATGAGCGAGCCAGCTGTCTGTCAGCGTGGTTGGGTTGGGTTTACTGCTGCTGCTGCTGTGAGCTGAGCAATGGCGGTGGGGGAGGGCAGTGGGTGGTGGAGCTGGCGCTATATAGCAGAGCAGAGCAGGGAGGGGGAGCTCGTACCGTGGCGGCGTAAATGCGCGCCATCTACCATCTGAAAGGGGGCCATCAATGCTCCAGCGTGTTATTGAATGGGAGCTCGATCGGAGAAAACCAGCAGCAGCACCAGCTAGCAGCCTGGCCACCATGGCCGCGCGCGCGCGCGCACACAGTAACATTTCTACTAGAAGCAGGGTCGGAGCGCGTTAATGGCGGGTGTCAGTGGCACGAGCCGGTGCGGTTGGGGAGACGAGCGAAGCGACGCGCGAGCACGACGGCGACGACGGCCGGCCGCGTGATGAGTTGCCGTGCCAGCCAGTACAGACCACGCAGTGGCCTCCCGTGCCGGATGCCGTTGGCTGGGCCCTTGGGTTGGCTCGCGGTTGCGCCACCGGCCGCGCGGCTCGTGTCTGGGGCTCGTGCGTCTCCCTCGTCTCGCCGCCGTGTGTGTCATCGATCTTTCTTTATGTTGACGTGGACGCCGGGACGGAAACTGTTTCCCAACCTTTCGGCGTTAGAGGGCGAGCCAAATTGGTTAGCAGCACTTGACGCCGGCCATGTCGATGGATAGCGAGAGATCGAGAAGCGCCCAGGCACAGGCAGGCCCCTCTCAGGGTCAGGCATAGCAATCAGTAGTACCATGTCGTCCCTGGCATTCGGTTATGATCCGATGGAGATGTGGGGGATTTGGATTTGATGATGGCGAAAGCTCAGTTTTGGAGCTTGCTCCGATCCGGCGGGAGGCGCTTCTCACCCATCTATATTTGGCAAAAGGTTCGTCGTGTGTTTGGCGGACGGTTTTTTGACAGTAGTCTGTGTATGGGTTTAGTCATTTCAAGAGTTCTCCTGTTCATGTGCCTTGAGCTAAAATTAAGGTTTACTATATAACAAACAAATATAACCAGGCCAAGAGGGATAAAAAAAAAAACAAATCGATTATTTGGTCAAAATATATTTATTCCCCAAGTTGGTGCACTCTCTTTTGTATTGTCCTAGTGCGTTTGGTGGTTTATTAGAGTTTGTATATAGGTTAACTAGCCTTCGACTTATTCTCTAGTTCTATGCGTCTGAGAGTGCAATGTTCTTACTATGACTCCCAATATGTTAGATGTATTTGGTACTAATCATATTTTTAAATTACAAGTTGTTTTGATTTATCTAGATACATATCTTTTACTATGTATCTAAAATATAAGGCCTCCAATATATGCTTTAGTAGTGCCAAGTTTGGAGAGAGAAAGTTTAAGCACTACTTCCAATACTGCAACATCCAGTGCTAGTTCATAGTGATACTAGAAAAAAGGGGAGCGTGAATGTGGAGGAACCAGTACCTGCTCTACAAACGAAGGATATTTATTCACTGCATGTTGCTTTTCTCATCCGGTGGCACGTATCTAGGCAATCAAGCTGGTTAAGGTACACCATTGTTTATTGCTTGTGGAGCCTGCTGAGATTAAAAGATGTGATGCTATACACACTGCAACTCGAAACTCCAACCAAGCATCACTCTGAGCTGGTGTGCGTAAATAGTACTTGGCACCGCTCACACTGTGGGCGGCCTAAGGTATATCTAGGGACACCATAAAACTATGTATCTAGAAAAGGATCATATAATTTACAATTTGAAAAATTGGAACATAGAGAGTAGTTAGGATTGTAATTAGAATCACCATGTGCATATGGAGAGATGTTTTGTCCTCAGTCACTGTACTCTTAATATACAATATACCATCCAAGAGGTTTAATACATTACATCCATGCATTACATGTAATTATTCCTGTTAACAGTATTGAAGACATACATAGGCATGCCGAAATATTTCACCTTATTTAGCAATTGTAATATTTTTAAAATTTATTGTTTTAACAAAAAAATAACTCAAGAGAGGACCTATCCATACAAAGAAAAATAGATACACGGGCATGCCAATGTACTAAAGTACACAAAAGAAACAAAGGAAACGGGAACACATGTTTTATTCATATTCATAAAACATACAAATAGATGTCTCCTAATACAATGTGCGCTAGCTTCATAGCATGCTGGCGGTGATCTGGCTTGAGTATAGGCGACATAGCCTTCATGGTTCCTAGGATCTCAGAGGCTCCCAGTTAATTACTCCTACGAGTCGAGCTTACACAACACCTCCGATTAAGCTGATGTAGTCATTATTATTGGTCTTCGCTTTACTTTCTCTATACATAGTGTTGGTGTAGATGTGGCTGGCGTTGGCGTGAGGGTCTCGTCAGTCCATAGTCGTACGCGTGGGTCGTTGCCGCTCAGTACCTGTACCGATATACGTAGAGTCCGGATTTCCTTCGTTCATGAAACTACGCATGCACAAGATACGGGCTCTGTACGTGAACTCCCCATGCACACACGCGCTTGCGTCGTTTCTTCATTTTCTCAAGTACGCGTACATACACATGTATACATATAATTTCTGTTCTTTTGCTAGCACAAGCGATCCACGGCCAATAAGCCAAGTAGCTTATGATCCTTGTATATTAGCAAGCCAATCAATGAGTCAGGACTTTGGAACGTATATATACTTAACTCATGTATACACCGCGTATGCAATTTTGAAGAAGGATGTTAGATCAGTTGGTCTAGTCACTCCGGCGGTACCTCTCAAGTCCTAAGTTCAAATTTTAGTTGGAGCAAATTTCAGGCTGAGTTATTAACTGTGGGGTCTCTCCTCTACAGTTCTTTCATAAAAAAGAAATAAATAATATACATGGGCGTCATATATGCGAGCTGTCCGGTATAGTGAAGGAGCTAACTGCTACTTAGCACACGCGTGAAAATGCACGCATGCTTCTTTAGTAGCATATACAAGTATACAACACGAGCTCATGCTCATGCACATATAAAATGTTACATATGGTCATATTTATTTTGAATATTTTGTACAAAATATCGTCACACATTTATTACAAAAATATGGGAAATTCATGTGAATATGATTACAAAAGATATTATACGACGACATAGAACGACAGGACCTCTATAGTCTATACATCTTGGGTGACGAACGAAAACCATTAGGATATTTGACCATATAGTTGGATTTTTTTTTTCTATGGCTGCCTCACCACCTATTTGTCCTACTGTACGACACACACTCAAACCATCAATAGAATAGCCAAACTAACTTCTCTAAGCACCCTATCGTTCTACCATCACTCCCACAACCTTGAGATGTTGTAACCCTAAATCTATTTCTGTAAGTTTTGTGACACAAAACCTCCCCTAAATCCTTGAGCACAAAGTCGGTAGCTCCACGATGCTCGTAATTTTTTCACATAGTCGTCTAAGGATACATTTATTTTAGAATTTTTATGTATAAGAGGCTTGTATATATAATAAAGTTGAAATACGAGCGATGAACTACTCCAATTTCCATAAACTTGAGAACAAGACAAAATGGCGACAGAGAAGTCCTTACCTTTGGACCCCCTTATTCATATATAAAACAAAAGATACTACAAATCGCCCTATCACTCTTTCCATTTTAGTCGGTGATGGGTTAATGTAACATTTAGTTTTAAAAATAAAACCAGATATGCAGTATGTGTGTGTGTCTAGGAAGTCCACACATATAATCACAGTAAATAAAATCAGAAAACAATATTATAAAACAACGGATAACTATATATTAACACTTACAAGTCAAAGCCAAACAACAAGCAAACATTACATCATGCAAACTCCCGTCAAATTATTTTTTTTCTACAACTAAACTTTCTCTCTCCAAAAATTAAAACCATTGGTTTTATTTTGTGTTTTCTAAGGACAACCTAAAATCAGAAATTTTAGGGTGTGACAATTAATAAAACAAAAGACACAAAACTACAAGTGGCCTTAGCACTCTTCTACTTTGGTCGGCGGTTACAAGACCGATCGATAAAATTATCTGTTTTGATTTTCTTTTTCCACAATGTGTCGCTGCATGCCTTTGTATTCCTCAGTTTTCAATAGAAAAATCACTCTGTTAGTCTGTTAGATTCGCTTCTGTACTAACCTCGTTGTAGAGCTATTTCTTTTGTCTCGCCAATTGTAACATCATCGACCATCTTCCACGGTTCCACCACCACCTTGCCAGGTGGAGGTGGCACCCTAGTTCCCTCCCTGCCATGCTAATCATGTGCAGCCACCGCAGATGCCCAAAATTCCTTCTAATAAGGCCCTATTTAGCACGGGTTCACGGAGCTCCGTGCTACGTTGCGCTGAAAAATAGTTCATATCCACCGATCACGTACTTCTATGCCACTCCATTTTATTTAAATGAGGAGATCGTAAAATCTTAACGGAGCTGTAAGTGTGCGGCTGCTAGTTGTTGAAATGTTGAGTGCTACTGCTAGGGAACTGGAATAAGTTTCTTGTCCATGGGCCAGTGTGTGTGGACTCTGGACTGGAAGCTGGAGCACCTGCAGTCGAAGTCTTGAAGCGATTTCAGGGAGTGAGATTGTTGTCTGTTAAGTGTTAACAACGACGGTGCTTCGATTTGATGCGATGCGCAGGACCAACAGGGCTACTGGATCATTATGCTTTCTTCTTGTGCCCACGCGAGGGTGACCAGATCCGTGTAATAGCCCAACGGCCGATCTGTTGCCACTTTAAAGCTCATTTCTAGCTTCAGGGTTTCAGAATTCAAGAGCATTACCCAAATTGCTCATGCCCACTTGCATAATCCAGCCATTGAGAAAAAAAGGGTGGATGGTTAAACATCATGTAGAAACAGAACCATAGATCAGAGGAATGGACAAACCACTTTTGCACAGCTTGGAGCAATGGACAATTGCTGAAAACGGTTGTCAGATACAAACCGCGTGTATCAGAGACATGAGAAATGGCTTCCTAGATCAAATACACTATTACTATTTACATCGATTTGTTTTGCTTTTGGAGATAACCTAATTCAATATGGTTGGTAATGTACTTCCCCTGGTTTGCCATCTGAAGGACAGAGATCTGAGAGAATGACCTATGCTGAAGCCACTGACTGAGCCTATGAGAATTCTGCAGCTTGGCTATCTTTATCACTTGATCTTCGTTTCAACATTTTCTTAATCTCCTCCTCCTTCTTGTCGACAAACTGGATCAGGTCTTTGAAGCTGCCAAGGCCTGATAGTCGCCGCTGTCTTATGACAGGATCAGCAGCAGGTGTGCTGGGCTCGCTAGCAGCTTCAGAATTAGAGTACTGCTTGTACTGCCACCAGACTCGTATGAAGAATACCAGCAGAGCAAAGAGGCATATCAGGGCACACACAAGGAAAAGGCCCCAAAAGCTTCCGAGGCCAAGCCTGGTTGCTCCCACTTCGCTGTCATCAGAGGAGCAACTAGACTGTGAGAACCACTCGTCGTGGATTCTCTGAAGTTGGCCACTCTCTGAAAGTTGAAGGATGGCGGTCGATAAATCTGCAGCAAGGGGGGAGTCTCTCTGGAAAGCCTGTAAAGGAAAACAATGGAGCAGAATAAATCATTTCCGTTACAGTGCCGGACATGGATTTGTGCTTCCCTGAGATGAAATAAATGAGGGCAGGGAACAAGATAAAAGGACAATGAACATACAAAGCCCCATCCTTCCTTTGTGAATTCCTCCCCCACTATTCTGAAGTTGCAGTAGCTTGACAGGAAGATATCGATATATGGCTTCTCATCAACAATTGCAGCAACACCGCCATATTTTGGTCCGCGGTTAAGGGCATCAGCATATTCCTGGATCGTATTCAGTGGTACCAGTCGAGAGAGAGGAACATTGAAGTTTTCAGTCAGGTATCTTTTGGTAAATTTTCCAGCCTGGTATCCAATAGGTAAAGAACTTGAAACCAAACTATCAATCCCTGAAATTCCAGTTGAGAGCTGTTGGACTGTGAGGATTGACGTCAAGCTAGCAGTGTAACTTGAAGTGATGATCAGCACAACGAACAACCATATTAACAGCACGAACCGCCCAAGTGTGCTTACAGTGTTCTCTCCTGAAGTGAGTTTTTCATCAAGACATTTCCATCAATACAGGCAAAGAATCATGGAAGAGTTCATAGTTAGTATCATCGACGCATTTAGTGGACTTACTGTGTGCGAAGAACATCGTTGAGAAGCTAAACCTGAAAGAGAAGCACATATTATCCGTCAATTCCTAAAGCTGCAACTAAGCATTTAGAAAGAAAACCACCAACGAAATAACAGTAAATCATAGATAAGCATCAGTTGAATAAAGCTATTTTTCACCCATAAAGGTGTTGCCAGTCTGAACTTTAACTATGGTATGGTAAATTAGGATAAAAAATCCACAAAGTTGCAACAGGCAACAAACGTACCATAACACTGTTATGACCTGTCGCCTTGGAGAGCCTCGAAATTCCTCATTAGTACGATGTTCCAGAAGCCAAACTACTACACCCACCAAAATAAAAAGAGCAACGGTGACACACCACATCTCCAATGTGAAAGGTTCAAGGAAAGCCCAGGCACTTGAAGTTACATGTTTCACTGGAGCTACTATTACAAGCCCTGATGCAATATAAGGCTGTGTGTATTCTGCAAGCTGAGTTCCATTTTTCACTATAGCAAAGTCGCCGACAGCTGCATCAAGTGACTAAATGAAAATGAAACAAATCAGAGATCTGACAACAAAATGGTGAAATAAATTGGGACAAGAATGAGGGCGTACATTGGCAGCAACCATTCTAATGATGTCAATGTAGCTAGGGTTTCTTGTGCCGTCCCCAATAGGTATGAATTGGTAAGGAACTGGGTAAGGAAGCAGTTTAATTGCTGCAATGAATATATCGATGCAATAACCACTCATGTTATCTCCTCTGCCTGACACTAATTCCTTAAAGCTTGCTTTAATTGGAACCCCAACTCTCAGAGGCTGGCCATTGTTTGGGAATACCCATCCTTTAGGCTTAGTAGTGGAATCACCAGGCCATACCACATCATGCAGCTGCTGGGCACTTGTAGATGTATTTCGTGGCATCTGATACAAAATTTCAGGAGCAGCCACGGAAAGCCCAGAATAGTTAGACCAATAGCCAATCAAGCGGGTGCCAGAACCAATAACATTAAGGATATCATACGCTGGGCGGACCAAATTGTGGTCTGAATCAAACTGGACTGGACCTGTAACACCTGTAAAATTTGTGAGGAGAAGTTGCTGCAGCATCTGCTCACCACCGTCAAATATCTTCAGAGTTGATAGACGCAATGTGCTGTTATTTAAATTTTGTAACCTGGGATCTGTTGAGAAGTTGATCTGTTGCCCACTACTGAGAAATTTATCGACAGCACGAGCAACGGCCCAAACCGAGTCATAAGCATAAAAACCATACGAGTTCAAGCCAGAAGTAATATTTCTGTTACGAGCCACATTATTCCATTTAGATATGAACTTATCCTTGGCACCAGATTCAGGAACGTGCTGACGCAGAACAATTACTCCCTGAACATGACCCATATCTTTAAGATCTCTATATGCTGAAGAATCAAGGACAGCAGCTAGCCAATCAGTTACTATCCAAACATAGCCACTGGTCATCATTTGGAGCTTGTTAGCAACAGAAAATATTCTCATTCCCGTGTCAGGATTGACATGCACAACCATGATCCTTGATTCCATCATATTTGCCCTAAACAGTACATCATTGATCACGTCTGTTTTTGAATTTGGAGGAATAGCTGCTTTATATGAAATCCTTGCCCTCTTTAATGCAAGCGCATCACCGAGGGCTTCCACACCACCTCGCCCATAATCATCATCAACGAATATAGCAGTCACCCTTTTCCATTGATAGTAATCAACAATGCTAGCAACGGCATTCATTTGGAAGTAGTCACTTATGGTTGTCCTTAAGAAGTAAGGATACTCTGTTGCAGAAAGAGTTGGATCTGTGGCCGCAAATGATAGAAGAGGAACATGTAGTTCGTTAACAACATGAGAGATGACATGACCTATCCCAGAGGATTGTGGGCCAATCACCGCAACTACGTTTTTTTCCATTAGCTTCAACGCTGCAACCAAGTAAGGTTTCTATGAATTAGTTCATGCACCGTCAAAGTAGAAGAGTTGAAGAACTGAAGTTAATTTCTGATGTCTTTCAAGCCAAGAAAAGATGATAGCTTATTCTACTTGTGCCTACAAAGACCCCATTAATTTTGTCCTTGAACTTTATGCATGTCATGCAAACTTTATTTTCTGATAAAAATAGGAAAACTAGTTGCGATTCAAACAAAGAAACAGTCTCCAATAAACCTATATATTTTACTTTATTCTGGTGCTCAAACTTGACAGAAGAAAAAAAAAAAACCTGAATGAGAATAAAGTGAGGAATTGGATGCTCCCAGCAGCTGACACATGTTTCCTGCATCCTACAGAATACCTTAACCGATTTCACAAGTTACGCTAACTGTGGTGCCACTCCATCAGTAACAGCTGACACATGTTTCCTGCATCCTATAGAATACCTAACCCATTTCACAAGTTACGACACCGCTCCATCAGTAAAAGACTAACAGCTGACACATGCTTCCTGCATCCAACACCTATAGAATACCTTAACCGATTTCACAAGTTACACTATTGGTGGTACCACTCCGTCAGTACACTTTCTGCCTGTTTGCTGGACAATCAGGTTATTAGAATTCTTAAGCTATTTTTTTGCATAGATAGACCAATATGGATATGGATAAGTGAACGCATAGTGAGGAGAACAAGTGGAAGTGATCTAGAGACTAGAGAGTGGGATTTAAGTAGAATGAGGGGTTAGGGTTCATAGGCATCCAAAAGCATCGACGTGGTGTTGACCAAATGTCAAAAAGTATCTTATTTATTTGAAAGTTACAAAAATTACTGATACTGACAATTATCAGTGTCCAATGTGTATTTGAGAAGGATCATTATCTGATATGCAAGCTTTTGTAAGTATGTGCAATCATATTTCTTCAGAAAGGAATGTGTCATTATAAGATACTTTTGATCAACGTAAGACAAACAGAAAAGCTATCATTGAGAAATCATCTCATGAAACACGGGGCAATAAATTATTAAGAATATAAAAATCAGATCAGTAGGGGTACCAAACTTAGTTTGACTAAACCAATATAGGGAACGTATAGTCCAGAAGGGGAATATAATAACGATCTATGACGGCACCAGAAACTAGTAAAACAATTATCATTCACCGTGAATATAAAAGAATGAAAATTGATGCATTCTCTCATTCTCGCATTTGGTTAACAGTCGACTCATGCTGCGCGAATGAAGTGCTCCACGCCTCCACCAGCCACCGCACAAGCACCGCCTATGTTTTTTTTTTGCCGGCAGTAAAGTTCTCTCTTGGATCAAGTCAAGATTTTGTTCAGGTTTTAGACGAACAATAAGGATGCTTTTATGCTTTACTGGTAATTATTCATAATAAGTATATAAAGGATGAAACGATTGGGATTAAGACTACTGTAACAGCTGCTGGGGCTGTATCCTGAAAACTTTGAAACAACTCTGTATCAAAAAGGCCTCAATATTTCCATTACTACTCATTCTAATTCTTATAGCTATCCAAAAAGGAAAAAAACAACTTTATTGGGAAGACAAAAAACCCAACATCTTGACACATGGACATAGCGACTGAGGCTTCCTCAATAATTAAAAAAAAACAGCCGAACAAAGAGGGGAAAGAAAAATCCAACCTTCGATGGTCCCAAGAAAGCCGCTGCAGTTGGTGTCCTGTGGCACCAAATTGAGCTGGGTCCCCGGGAGGACCTTGCCGTCCGCGTTGACGTCATCGACGGCGAGCTCGATGGCGAGCTGCGCCGCGCGGCCAATTGTGGAGTCGTACGTGAAGAGAGCGCCGACGGTCACCTCGCTCGGCCGCGCCCCCCGCCGCCGACGCCGCCCTCGTGGCGGCGGCAAGCGCCAAGAACAGGATCACCAGCTGAGCCGCGCCCATTTCCCGGAATTCAAGCGGCACTACTAGAGGCTAGAGCACGGCGCGGGGAGCCGTCGGTCGAAGGCCGGAACCTTGGTACCAACCAAACAAGAGTCCAAGAACCAACTACCAACCGCATCAGTCAGTTCGAGGAGGAATGAATGAATGAGAGGCACTGGGAGGCTGACGGACAGCGACGGCAGGCAGGGAAGGCTTCTCTCGGAAGCCGCCCGCAAGGACAAGGATTGGGTGGAGCTATGGTATCGTCGTAAAGCAAGATTCTGGTTCTGAGAGCAAGGTTACTGATTTAGCCAGCTGAAGGCGGTAAGAGATGCCGTGTCATAGAATACAGCCAATTGGTATTATGGATAAACTCATAGGTAGGCTGCAATAATATACAAGCATTTAATGACTACTACATGTGTGCATGTGGGATTGGAAGGGGGCAGCAAAACGCCAGCTCTTTTTGCTATGACGGGCTGGATGTCGCCGTTTTGTCCTCGATCCCTGTGTTTAGCTCGGCGAAGAGTTAAGCGCCGGCTCTCTTCTCTCTCTTATTTTCTCCCTCCTCCACGTAAGATTGTTCTGACGTGTCTCTTCATTTCGCCAGCTGCGTCAGCCTCACTATACTTGGGCCTTGTTTAGTTACATGTAAGTTTTTCCACTCTCTCTCCTCACATCAATTGTTTTTTTACATATAAATAGTATTAAATATAAATAAAAAAATAACTAATTACACAGTTGGGTTGTAAATCACGAGACGAATCTTTTGAGCCTAGTTGGGCCACGATTGGATAATATTTACCACAAACAAACGAAGTCTTCTGAGGACTTTCCAATCTCTCTCCTCTCACAAATTGTTTCCCACATGTAAATAGCATTAAATATAAATAAAAAATAACTAATTACATAGTTGGGTTGTAAATCACGAGAGACGAATCTTTTGAGCCTAGTTGGACCACAATTGGACAATATTTACCACAAACAAACGAAGTCTTCTGAGGACTTTTTACACTCTCTTTCCAACCTCCATCTAAACAAGGCCTTGCTCTGAGGTGGGCAAGGAAGGACGACGGCGAAGAGGAGGACAACTGGCGAGGAGCCCGCTCTCTCCCTCTCCTCGGGATGCCGGGACGAAGCTTTGAGGGAACCAACCGCCGGACTGTACCGGAGCTGACTCCCGAACTCTGGGGACTGTCGGATCTGAATCCCAAGTCCCAACTCACAATGCGTAATGCGTACTAGGTGTGAGTCACGGATGACCCAGCGCGCACAGCTGAGAGACAGCGAGGGAACGAGATGGAGAGAGGTTGAGGGTGAATGGGTGATGCTGCTAGCGCGACGGAGACGGGAAGGAAGGAATTTTGTCGTCACGGCGTCGGACGCAGGCGAGAAAGATCATTTTTAGTGCCAAGTCGCAGCCACCGGTGGACCCATGCGTCTCCATGGACCAGTAATTTTTCAATCTCATCTCTACTAATAGTAGTAGGTGATAGCGTGGAAATTAAAGACCCTCGGATACGAAAAACATAGGAATAGGAATTTTGAAGATCCAAATTCCACAGGACAAATTACTATAAAACCCCTTGACAAAGGAATGTTTTCCAAAAAAATATTTTGATATTCCTATGAATTGGACTGTTATACTAAAGAAATTTTGGCAAAAAAAAAAAAAAAAAACATGAGCTCCAACCATTATCCAAAACCACATGAGCTCCAATCTCATTGTTTTGCTTCTCATATCCTGTAAGATTTAAAATGTTAGGACATTTTATTTCTATATTTTTTTTGTATTTCTGTACTTATAAATCCTTTGTTTCATAGGGGACCTAAATTGGATGGAACCCTGAAGATATCCGAATGTCATTTCAGATCTTGGCTTAGCTAGAATATGGTAACAGTACTCAACAATGTTATTTTTACAATGTCTAAACCATTAATAAGTCATTTCACTCTAGTTTCATATGTAAGGGACATAATTGTCATTAGCCTTCCTTATCAAAAAAAATGTCCTTGATTTCACTGAAGTCTTGGCAGTCCTTAGTTTGTTGTACTTCGAGTCTACAAACGGAACCTTTTAGGCTAATGTTAACTATTTTGCCCTCGAATATTCTAAATATTTATAAAATCCTAATTTGAGTTAAGAACAAAGTGGTGTGTCTCTGCTGTAAACAACTCCTGTATACATGAAACGGCGTGCCTCTGCCGTAAACAACTCCTATATACATGAAAAGGTAATTAATGGCGAATTCACTCTCTTCTAACGTTCCTTGGCATTATTTCCATTTTTGGGCATGCAGCTTTTAAGACTTATTGAAACCTTTTCCACTCTAACATTCTATTCTACTTGCATAATAACGGTATCAAAGAAACTAATAGTATAGTCGTTTTATGTTGTTCCCGCGGACAATAACATTGCCTAAGGCCAACTGCAGTGTGAAGACAAACCATGCGATCCAAAAAAAATAAACATAACTAAAGTTCGATTGCTGAAGTGTGTACATCGATTTGTGGAGCTCTCGTGTTATAATAAGAGCAAGTTTAATGATTTAGCCAGCTATCCTGTAACAGGTGCCATATCATATAAAGCCAATAATATATAGCCGACTAGTATTATGAAGTGGTGTATAGGTTGGCTGTACTAGTACGTAATCATTTAATTGTTAGTATATATGTGCATACTGGATTGGCAGAAGTAGCAAAGCACCAGCACTTTCGTCTTGGACAGGGTGCGTTCACTGTTTTATCCTCGGTCCTTGTGCTTTAGCCCGGCGAAGAGATAAACGCCCGCTTTCTTCTCTCTCTTGTTTTCTCACTCATCCACCTGGAATTATTCTGACGTGGTGTCTCTTCTCGCCAGCTGAGTCAGGCTTATAATACTTGCTCTAAAAATGTATCAGCTGGCATGGAGGGAGCACGCGCTAGACTGCTTTTATGGATGCAGTGGTTGCTTAGATTATTTTAACATGCTCAGTTCGAATGCTCTACAAAGTCTAATTTATTTGGCTCGATAGACTCGGTTCGACTGCTTCAATCTTGATGGTTTGTTTTTGCGTAGCCCACAGTTCGATTTTAGAGTATACTAGAGCTGCTTTAAGGAGGCGACAATTTTTTTCTAGCAAACATCAGGTACTAATGGAGTTAAGGCCTCACAGCTCCGCTGCTCATGTGCCATGGCTCTTGCCACATCTCTAATTCCTTACCACCGCAGTTGTCGTGCTCATCTCGCCACTGCCAATATTCTGGCCTTCCATTTGTGCCTGCTACCTTGTCAATAGCTAAAGCACAACCTTTGGTGGTGTTGTTCCGGCTTTCAAACTCATGGAGTTGATCTTTAAAGAAAATATGGGGTCGCCCTTATCGATTTGACCTCCATCACTAGCACTGTCTTTGTGGTTCAGCCTTAAATCTTTAGCATGTCCTCATCTCACCTCACCTGCAAAGACACAGCTGTAAAAGTGGCTCTAGAGATGGCCATTCATAAAGATCAATTTCTGGAGTCAATTGAATTTTTAGAGGTTGTTGGTGTTTCTAATTGTCTCTAGAAATAATGCTATTTATATGGGCAGCTGGTGCTACAACCCACCTCTAAAAATAAAATCATTTCTAGAGGCGACTGATAGAAATAGCATTTCCAAGGCAATCATATACCGACCGCTTTTGGAAATCCATTTGGTCTATTTATCTCGAATACCCAACCTATGAACTATATAGGCGCCAAACCATCGCGGGTCTTCTACTCTCTTCTCTTTTTTTCTTTTTTCTTTGCCAGAGCAACCCCAATAGCCCCTCACCCACTCTCTTCTATCCACCCATGTCTCTGTCTTCTCTTTACTCCACATATAACCTTACTTTTCTCTGCCTTGTAATAGGGGCTTAGCTTGTGGCATGGTAGGGCCTCGCCCGAGAGGCTCAGGCAGCATGATGGGACCTCTATAAAGCAGGTCAGCCGATGGTGCAACATGACCATGTTGAGTGTATAGTTAGGGATGTGCTTGGCCTTGGCGTATCCAATGGGAGAATGGCTTGGCTATGGTGGATCTGGTGAGCGAAGTGCTAGTCATAATACGCGGCGGGGGTACAACTAATTTGATGTCCAGTCACAACAAATCTTACTCATCCATAGTGGATGTGGTGAAGGGCTAGAGAATGGCAATGATGCGCTGCATATAGTCATCGTGTATCCTGTTATAAAAATCAGTTTCTATAGACAAGCCATTTTTCTAACCGGCCTCTAGAAATTTAAACCATATGTACAAACCGATTTTATTTGATCAATCATGCAACCAAATATCGGTTTTATAGTAGTGATCATCATCCCGTCCTTTTTCGCCGCTTCAGTGCATGTCTTGTTCAATGCCTCAATTTGATCCATGCTTTCTCTTGAAGTTAAACACCTGAGATTTGCATAAGATTTGCACTACCCTGAAAGAATTACGCGCTGATGACGTCGGTAAATTTGGTTCTAATCCTAGAAAAACACTGCAACTTGTGTTTAACCTATTCATTCGGTCAATGAGGACCGGATGCCACCTTGGACATTGGCTACTTCTCCATGTTCTATCTGCGTCTCCTAATGTTCATCTCGTTTTCGCACTTCACCGTACCCAAGCATCCCAGTATTCTACTACATATTGATTGATGGCTCAGTTTTTTTTTGGGGTTACCTTATAGATGGAATCATCGTACCATCTCTTGGAATACATACATTCGGAATACATTCATAAGGTTGGATTAGAGTTTATACACTTACTAGGTAGCGTGCCCGTGCGTTACTACGGGACATCAATTTTTGATCTAACAACACCTAGATTGCACGATAAGATAACAATACCATAAATTTAAATACAGCTAGAGTAACATTTAGTCGTAAAGATAAATATCGTAAAATTAATACAGCCACATAATAATGGTATTGCATCTCACATTCTCTACGATATAGACTTTTCTGTGATGCGTCTAAGATAATGTTTTATATCGACAGAAAGATATCTCCGATAACTATTTTTTTCGTGCGCCAATAAATCCACAAATAAGTTCCGTCACATCTCCACACCATCCTGAGTACATATGTAAATAGATTAGTGTCCGTAACATGGCTAACAATGCGTGTCTTGAAAAATCTACCACAAAAACTTAAAACGAATGATGTTATACTCACCGTATAAATATGTGCGCCTTTAGGATGATTCCACGCAGACATATCTTTGCAGAATAAGATATCCACTCAGTATCTACGGCAAAAATCACCGTCAGCAATATAAAAGAAATATTTGAATGATGAATGTTATAATTGCAAGCGATGATCACTATGAGTTAGTTACCTATCTATGTCATCTGGATGTTATTTTCACGGAAGAATTTTTATTTGAAAATATCCTCGTTCCAGTTAGGAATATGTTCACTCATCGTGTTCATGTAATGTATGTTAAACCCAAGAGTTTGCTTGGCATACATCAGCACGGGTGTATCTTCACACCATGATTCAACAGGCCTAGGGTCAATCATGGTAACTTTCTTATTTTGTTGGTCAAAAATATAAAGCATATATTTTTGAAGGTGTAGCCACGGCAAAAAAGAAACTGCAAATATGATAGCGATTATAATAGAATAATATAATATACAGGAAATAAGTAATAAAAAGCGAGAGCATACGACTTACGTATCACGCACCGTGATAACTTCGTATCTCATATCCCCGCATACGTCAATCGCAACAGCATGTTCTTTTGTAATTTGTATTTTTTACGGTAATCGGGTGCCGTGTTAAATCACACATTTTCTGAGAAGAATAATATGTAGTCAAGATTAATATAACTTAGCCTTTTATATATAATTAGAATTAGAAAGAACAATGAATAAGACAATATAATATAGCATGTTAATATTAATTACAAAACTATGCTTACACAAAAGCGCAGGTCCATGTGATGCTTGATAATACTGTCGTTGCGTGTTAGTAGTGTTCGGTACTCTCGAGCTGCCTGAAACCGGACGCCTAAGTTGAAACAAATGCTTTCGGACATGCCTTGATCGTCCATTAACAGCTCTTGTAGATCCTTAACACTCGATTGCAATTATGGAGGGCTCAAAACTTTTAACCCAAGGCCTCCTGCAAAACATTAGACACGCACAATAGTTATCTATTTATAAGATATCACACTATTATTATTAAAGCAATTAAAATAAGCATGTAGTTTACTTCAACGTCGCTCCATCCTGAATTGCCATGACATAGTCACACAGTAACTCGATCATATCTGCCTTGCTTAGTGGCATGTCTTTGAGGGCCTCAAATGCCCAAAACTTCTCGGACTCTTGGTTGGTATGGACTTGTGAGGATTTATTCTGAGTTTTCATGTGTTGCATTGTGCTCTTTTGAGCCATCAAGCATTCAACCTCCTCAAAATTTTTTCTCTTTCTTGTGGACGCTTCAGCTATGTTTGGATTATCTATCATAACACAGTCTCTTGGGCTTCCAATATTTTCATCGCTATCTAGTTCTACTGGCACCATCATCGTGTATGAGTACCTTAAATAAAGTTTGGTGAGGGTTTGCAAACATATGAACATACAATATTACCTCCATTGGTTGCATTTGTAAGGTCTCCGAAAGGTACTCGACAATCATGAGTTGGGCTTGGCGTGTCATACCTGTAAAAAGCTATGCCCTTATTATCGAATTTGAGCATGAAGGCTGATCCCAAAACATTTTGGCAGCAAATCAGTGAAATTCAGCTAGCTGCAGGTTAATCAGATAAGTGCAATACCTTCTCAACGCTTTTGCCAACAAATTCTAATGCAAGTTTAGGTGCTTGGGTTGCTGCTGGAGTGATAGTTGTAGTAGTAGTAGTCGGACTGTACAAACACATGCATGAACACATGTTATAGTACTAACTCAAATAGATAATGCAATCGTGCATGATGTCTGAAACATCAATACGATATGAGTCTTCAAGAAAGATAATAAATCAGATGGTAACTTGCTGGAATCAATGATTTATAGTAGTCCTTAATATTGATTTTTTATTGAAAATCAAATCCAAAACTTGCAAAAGAACAGTCATGCATGCTACCTAAGCAACACGGGAATACATACAACAATCATGTGCTGGACGATGACGATCAACAACCAGATGGACGGAAAGCTTCACAACTTTTATTCTCACCTGAACCCTGGCCATAAATAAAGTGCAGATTTTTTTTTTTTATTAAACTCATACGGACTGCTGCTCCTAAACAAACCTAAGCAAACAAATCGTGAATCCATCAGCGGACGTGGGTTATTGTTCCTGCAAATAATTCTAGCACTCTGAAGGAACTGGCAAGCTGCTATACCTGACGATAAGCAGCAATTCTGAAACTACTAAACTGGAAAACAGACCACCTAAACAAAAACACTAACTATTTCAGCAGAGCATTGCAAGCTTTTGTGACCAAAGACTGCATTGCCATTCTCTATTGCAACTCATACGGGCATGATCATGGGGGTTTCTGTTCATATTTGCGTAATCCACAACACTAAATATTAAGCATTCATAAGCAATCAAGCCATTGGCGGACAGAAGCGTAGACAGGAGACAGGAGAGAAAACAATTGCCGGACTATGAACAGCAGGCTGGAGAGAAAACAATAATCATGAAGCACCCATAATTATCATGCTGCATGGTACTGTGCTGCATGGCTACTCTGCTGCTTGCACGTTTGCCGCCCTGCTTGCATGCTTGCCCTTGCACGTAGAAAACAGTGCTGCATGCCTGTGCTCGATGAGTGAATACCGGCCATCTCCGGCGATTGCAGGGCCGGCACGGGGGACGCACAAGAGGGTCCGCAGGAGAGGGGTACTGTAGCGGAGGCGGCGCCCTGCACGGCGGCGGCACCGGCACACTCGCGGCGGTCTGCCGCTGGAAGATTGGTCGCGGATCCTATGGCGGCCTTCATCTACGACGGCGGCGGCAACACAAGTCATCTCCAGCGACGGCACAGCCCGCATCTAAATCTAAAACCTAGGCAAACAAACCTAGACTGCTGCTTCCGAATGCCCCCTGCACTTAGAAATTCTTCGTTCATCTAAAATCAAAGAACTCCTACCATTTGCTAGTGCAACTGTACGCCGAAGAAGGATGTAATTGTTGTAAAGTCGAGCGCAAGCAGGATAAAGAAAAGAAGGAAAAAGAGGATGGGCATTGGATGAAAACAGCACAGACCTCCACCACGTGACGTTGTCTCCTCAATAGATTGCTGCCCTCATGGAAGTCGACAGGTCAAGGCCGCGTCGACGCGAGCACCTGGTACGGTGGAGTCGTGGCGTTCGGACTCCTGACTTGCAGCGTTGGCTAGACCGCCTGACTTGCGGCGCACGGCAGCAGCAGCAGCGTACGTGCCCTAGGTCACAGCGCGGACGCGCGGTGGCGACCGACGCGTGCCCTTGGTCGCAGCGCCGGCAGATCGATAACAGGAGCCCCGTCAAACTCACCAGCACCTCCTCGACAATGACGAATAGGGAGCGTGCCCTGGGCGGCGGCAATGGACGGTGGCGACGATTGGAAGGCTGCTGCTTCCACTGGCACGGCCTCTCGGAAGCAGCAGTCTGTGGTCGTCGGCGTGGTGAAGCCGCTGTCCGTGGCCGTCGGCGCGGTGGCGGAGGTCCGTGGCCGTCGGGCACGACGACGGACAGGAAATTCACCGCGAAGACTGATTGGCGCAGGAGGTGATTGGGGCGGTTGTAGAAAGACGTCGGGCAGGAAGGAAACAAATTGGCTTCACGTACATTCCGCTGATTAGGCTGTCCTTTCGTTGATTGGGCTGTCCTTCAGCTGCATGGACCAATTAATGGAAGGAAATAATTGGCTGCACGTACATTCCGTTGATTCCTTCCGTTGAGTTTCCTTCCCTTAATTGGCTTTACGCACGGCATTCCGCACGGCATTCTGCATGGCAGAACGATGTGCCGGCCGCACGAAGTAAAATCTCAGATCCTTGGTCTTTTTATTTGTAGAGATAGAGAAGAGATTGTAGAGATATTCCATATATAGCACTAGTAGTGACACCAGAAAGCTAGCTGCAGGGTCCACCATGGACGACGCAGTGCGAACTGGCCCGAGCACCACTGCACGGTGGGGCCGCCGGTCGACTCTCCTCCTGATGTGGTCACTGGGCGAGCTTGTGTCCATCCTGGTGTACGCGTTCGCCGGCCGGCTTTGGGGCTTCGTCGTCGCCGGCGTGCTCCTCTTTGTACTCGTGTTCATCTTCACGTGCTACTACCTCCGCACGAGGGGGTCAACGGTGGGGCAGCAGCCTGATGAGCCACGGCCGGGCCAGCAGCATCAGGTCAACGTCAACGGCAGCGGCGGCCTCAGCCAGGGGGACATCGAGGCCATCCCGGCGTTCGAGTATCGCGCGGCGGACGTCGACGCCGGCGGCGGCGGCGGCGGCGAAGGCTCAGGGCCGCCCTCGTCGTCCGTGGAGGAGTGCGCGGTGTGCATCAGCGTCTTGCGGAGCGGGGAGACGGTCAGGAGGCTGCCGGCGTGCGGGCACGCGTTCCATGCGCGGTGCATCAACGGGTGGCTGCGTGGGCACGCCACCTGCCAGATCTGCCGTGCCGGCGTCAAGGTCGCCGGCGACGGCGAGCCATCCCCACTAGCGCCGGCTGTGTAGTATATATACGTCGTCGTCTGTACATTGGCCACACTAGTGTTTCCTACTTCCTCCATCTCAAATTATAAGACGTTTGACCTTTTGAACCTCAGTTTGACTATTCATTTTATTTAAAAAATTTGTGCAAATATTACTAAATTTAAGTTATTCTTGAGAAACTATCATTAATAAAAAGCAATCCACGATAAAAAAAATGATGTTTTGTGAATTTTTTTAATAAGACAGTGATCAAACTTAGTATAAAAAAAAATCAAACGTCTTATAATTTGAGATGGAGGGAGTACTATATATCTCAGAATTTTAGTGATATATTTAGTAGTTCTTGCTTTGACTTTCATCATTCAAGTGGATTAGTACATACAGTTTGGTTTAGCTTTTTCTTATACTAGATTTTGAGGTATAGGTTCTTGTATGGTGTCAAGCACTACCTTTTTTTTTTTTACCATTTCAAACACTACTGTTTTAATACTCTCTCCATCCCAAATAAGGTATTTTAAGAATCTTGAAGAATCAATTTTTTTTAAGTTTGACCAAAATTAAAAATTTATGACATATCAAATAGATATACGATAAAAATATAACTAATAAAGAATCTAATGATACTTAGTTGGTGTCATAAATGTTATTATTTTATTATATAAACTTGGTCAAACTTAAAAAAAATTAACTCTCTAAGATTCTTGATTTATAATTTGAGATGGAGGGAGTATAAAATATAACATTATGTTATTACTATATTCCAGACATGGCCTATGAGTTAGAGCAAGTGTTTCTATAATCCATCTACAGTATCATCACATCCAAGATAAGACAGACGCTATATCTTGGCGATTTGGAGTGTTTGGACCATCTTATGAGATCTAGGTCCTAGAGGTTGAATTTTGAGTGTTTGGACCATGTTACTCTAATACTAGTAGGATACTCCACGCTCTTTGCGGGTATGAAGTAGAAATGTAAGAAGTTTATAATGGTCGAAACTATGAATTAATAGATACATATATATATATATATATATATATATATATATATATATATATATATATATATATATATATATATATATATATATATAGATGTAGTAGGTCAATTGCGGAAGTTGTATCCATTGACATATATGGTATAGATTATTTGAATTGGGCATCACCCAAATCTCATCTACCCGAACCCTACCCCTACTGTACCTGAGAGTCATCCCCCCTCTTAAAATTCTAGGACCTTTCCTTTATAAAATTATACGTGTTTCGAAGGACCACATGCAATCCATGTGATATGCAGTTTTGCTAGGTTTTTGAAATGGTTCAAATTTACAAAAAAGTTATCGAAATATATCCACGTGGGGTCTTGTTTTGAAGAGTTTATTGCGAGGAACACCATGGTGCAATTAGATTTTAATTACGATACTTGGTTTAGGTTGCTAAAACTTTTTTCTATTTCAAAAGAAATAACTAGTGGGAGATAAATGAGGCTTAGTGGGTGTAACGGATTTGATGACGTCACATGACATCACTTCCGAGGATTGGACCAATCGGAGGCTAGAAATTCCTCAGTGGGGTTTAGGATTATAGGAGTTATAGATATCTTGGCGATTTGGAGTGCTCAAGATCGATCTTTGTGACCTTCCGGTGAAGGTTCGATGACACCTTCAAGGTGGTGATCCCCCATTTTAAGTGTCAAGCGACGGTGTATCTATGTACGAGAAACGAGGAAACCTCCTCCCTCATGTGGATAAATCTCCGTAGTGGACACAACATCGAGGTATCAGCAATAATCAAGGAGATAAACCATTCAACCTTTTCTAGGCATATAACTTTTGCTACGTACTATGACTTACAATTTAGAATAGATGGGATAAAAAATTACTACTCCCTCTAATAAAAAACGTAATTATGAGATTCGTATCAGCCAAAGCAAGCTCAAATTTGAATAAAATTGTTGTGAATGAGATAAGGTTATTATGAAAAATATATTTCATAATCTAATGATACTTATTTTGTATTACAAATTTAGTATTTTTATATAACTTTTGTTAAACTTTAAATATTCTAACTCTTCAAAAGGTAAAAATTGTATTTTTTTTTTAGGACAGAGGCAGGATAAGCTAATAAGATGTGTTTAGTTTGCCGCCTAGCTTTGTCACACCATGCATATGGCTCACCACGATGTGGGATTCAGCATGACACAAAATTGGTATTCACGTATACACTTCACGCCTTCCACCACAGCTAGGGAGACCACTGTACCACGGTGAAGCCGTATAATTGTCTAAGTCGAACATGCTTTTGCATACTTTCGGTTTCACTGTAGGGCAACAGTCGTTGTTCTCCAGTGAGTCCGATTTGTATGCGTTGTGTAACAAACTCTATTTTCTTCTTAATGAAATACTAGTCAACGGACCTGTTCTAGAAAAAAACAAATAAGACGTGGTGTACCAAGTAGGCACATATATTTGTTACTCTTGTTATTATAACTTCGTGATAATATTTATCGTATTAAGATAAATAAATTATTTGGAGAACTGTAGTAAATCTCGTAAATTAGTACAATCGTTATAAGTAAATTCAGGTAACCATAAAAAGTTACTGGTCATGAGTAGCCTTTCCCAAGCATGTATATCTGAGACAAAATTCTAATGACCGTGATAAAAGATGGACCATCACATCGTCCTATAACAAAACCAAAGCCCAAAAAAGCCCTTTGTCCTGGAAAAAAGTTCGATCACCGTACTACCTTTTTTGGGGGTCAAGAACCGGATTCAACATACTAGTATATGTCAATTGGTCTTGTGGTTCCTTTATTTGCCTTCTGAAGCATTGAAGTCGATCAGCAAGAATGTATGTTCTATGCTGAACCCCCCGATTGAGCATCTGAGAATCCTGCAGCAGGGTTATCTTTCTCGCCTGACCGTCGTTTCATTGACTTCTTCATGATTTCCTCCTCCTTCATGTCGACAAACTTTACAATCTCTTTGAAGCTGCCAAGGCGTGACAGCCTCCGCTGTCTTTTGACAGCACCATCAGCACCAGCTGCACTGGGCTCGTCAGCATCTTCAGAATTGGAGTACTGCTTGTACTGCCAGCAGACTTGTATGAAGAACACCACCAGAGCGAAGAGACAGACCAGGGCACAGATGAGGAAAAGGCCCCAGAAACTTCCAAGGCCAAGCCTGGTTGCTCCCACATTGCTCTCATCATCGGTGGCACAGCTCGGCTGTGCGAACCACTCATCATGGATGCTCTGAAGCTGGCCACTCTCTGCAAGCTGAAGGATGGCGGTAGACATATCTGCAGCTAGGGGAGAGTCTTTTTGGAATGCCTGCAAAGAGAAACAATGGATCAGCTATAGATTCATGCTTCCTCGAGGTGCAATGCAACAGGAGAAATGGCCAGATGAAGGCACAGAACAAATTAGTAAAAAAAAGAAAAGAAGACAATTAACGTACAAATCCCCATCCTTCCCTTGTGAACTGCTGTCCCACTATCTTGAAGTTGCAGTAGTGTGACAGGAAGATATCGATATATGGCTTCTCATCAATAATCGCAGCAACCCCTCCGTTTTTTGGTCCACGGGTAAGGGCATCAGCGTATTCCTGGATGGTGTCCAGTTGCACCAACCGAGACTCAGGAACGTTGAGGTTTAGCATCAGGTATTTTTTGGTGAATTTCCCGGTCTGGTATCCGATTGGTAAAGAGCTTGAGATCAAACTGTCAAGGCCTGTGATGCCTGTATTCAGCTGCTGGACTGTCAGGATCGATGTCAAGCTGGCAGTGTAACTTGAAGTGATGATCAGCACAACGAACAGCCATATGAGAACCACGAACCGCCCGAGCGCAGTTTCGGTGTTCTGCCCTGAAGTTCAGAGTTTCTCGTCAAGAAGTGTTTATCCATGCAGTGACAAAAAAAAAAAAAAAAAAAAAAAAATCATGGAGGAGTTGATGTCATCGAGGCATCTAGTAGTGGACTTACTGTGTGAGAAGAACATTGTTGAGAAGCTGAACCTGAAAGAGAAGCACACAATGTATATAAGGTCAGCTCTAATGTTAGCAAGTAGCAACTAAACATGTAGGGGAAAAACACCAACTGAAAAAGAGAAAAATGAACAAAGCTGCTAGAAACATTTTGACCCGTAATGGTATTGCCGGTCTGAATTTTGACTAAAGCAAGGTATGGTAATAAACTAGGATAAAAAACACATCCTTAGATAGAGGCTTAGAGTATAGAAACAGAGATGATGTACCAGAATATTGTTATGACTTGATTTCGTGGAGGCCCTCGAAATTCCACATTAGTACGATGTTCGAGTAACCACACCACAATTCCCACCAAAATGAAAAGAGCGCCTGTGACACACCACATCTCCAATGTGAAAGGTTTAAGGAAAGCCCAGGCGCTTGAGTTTATGTGCTTCACCGGCGCTACTATCACAAGCCCTGAATCAATGTAAGGCTGTGTGTACTCTGCAAGTCGTGTTCCATTTCTCACAATCGCAAAGTCACCGACAGCTGCATCAAGTGTCTGAATGAAATCAAAACAAACAAAATCAGAGGACTGTCAACAAATTAAAGCTAATGATGAAACAAACTGGGATGACAAAGAATGAGGACATACATTGGAAGCAACCATCTCAACGATGCCGACGTAGCTAGGGTTCTTTATGCCATCCCCAATAGGTACAAACTGGTAAGGAACTGGGTAAGGAAGCAGTTTAATTGCTGACTTAAAGACGTCAATGCAGTAACCCCTCACAGTATCAGGGCTACTGCCTGACACCAATATCTTGAAGCTTGGTTTAACCGGGACCCCAACTCTGAGAGGCTGGCCATTGTTTGGAAACACCCAGCCCTTGGGTATATCAGTTGAATCACCAGGCCATACCACAGTCTTCAGTTGATGGGCACTGGATGCATTTGATGACATCTGATACAAAATTTCAGGAGCAGACACAGAAAGACCTGAATAGTTGGACCAATAGCCGACCAAGCTGGCACCTGAGCGGCCGATGTTGAGGATATCATAAGCTGGGCGTACCAAATTGCCGCCTGAATCAAATTGGACTTGACCCATTATACCTGTGAAGTTTGTGAGGAGAAGCTGCAGCAGCATCTGGTCGCCACCGTCAAATATCTTGAGAGTTGACAGACGCAAAGTGGTGCCGTTTGGATCATGCAGCTTTGGATCTGTTGAGAAGTTGATCTGTTGCCCAGCATTAAGAAATTGGTCAACAGAGTGAGCAACGGCCCAAACTGAGTCATAAGCATAGAAACCATATGAGTTCAGTCCAGAAGTCATACTTCTGTTACGAGCCACAGTGTTCCATCTAGATATGAACTTGTTCTTGGCATCAGAATCAGGAGTGTGCTGACGAAGAACAATTACTCCCTGAATATTACTTATGTATTTAGGATCTCTAGATGTGGATGAGGAATCAAGGACAGCAGCTAGCCAATCAGTTACTATCCAGACATAGCCACTGGCCATCATCTGGAGCTTCTTAGCTGCAGAAAATACCCTCAAACCTGTGTCAGGATTGACATGCACAACCATGACCCTTGATTCCATCATGTTTGCTCTAATCAGTACATCACGGATCACGTCTGTGTCTGAATTTGGAGGAATAGCTGCTTTATATGAAACCTGTGCCCTCTTCAATGCAAGCGCATCGCCAAGAGCCGAGACACCACCTCGCCCATAATCATCGTCCACGTATATAACAGTCACCCTTTTCCACTGATAGTAATCAATAATGCTAGCAACGGCATTCATTTGGAAGTAGTCACTTATGGTTGTCCTTATGAAGTAAGGATACTCTGATGCAGAAAGAGTTGGATCCGTCGCCGCAAATGATAGCAGAGGAACATGTAACTCATTGACAACTTGAGAGATGACATGGCCTATCCCAGAGGATTGTGGGCCAATCACAGCAACTACATTTTTCTCCATCAGCTCCAAAGCTGCAGCCAAGTAAAGGTTTCTATGTATCAGTTCATGCACGCACCATTAAAGTGAGTAGCAGTGACAGTTGAACTGAATTTAAATTCGAGTGCTTTGCAAAAGATAACTTATTCTACTCGTAGCCAAGGTTCTGGGGTTCTTTTCAGGAAAAAAGAAATCGTAGCCCACCGAATTGACGGAATTCGGAAATTTCGAACCGGTGTCCACTACAGATTTGAATGAAATTTGAGCAGATCTGAACAAAATTTCACCAACCAGTTAGACATGGCAGTGGGGATGGACCGGGTGCATGCGTTGCCAGTGTGGAACGCGCAGGCGACGGGGAGGGTGGCGACGACGCGGTGGTGGCAGCAGGGTGTGCAGATGGCAGTGACGACGAGGCAGAGAGCGTCGAGAAGGGGCCATGGCACCAGGGCGGCGTCGAGGCGCGTCCATGGCGCGAGCTCGGACGTCGGGAAGCGAGTCAAAAGCGACCACGGCTCGCGGTGGCTGCGGGAGAGCCGGCGCAGCGCAGGCGGTGGCGAGCGGAGACGGCGCTGCGGAGGAATGTTTGTGGGCTCGAATGGGCTAAAAGTTCTATTCGGGCCGAAATATTTCTGTCCGGTTTAGTTTACTCTCGGACCGAATCAAAATGAAAAAAACGAGCCGTAACTGTAAGGGCAAGCACATTGCTACATGTCGCCAGTCTCATAGTCCGTCTCATGCAATGCCACGTAGGATTTTTACCTATGTGGAGGAGAGAGAAAGGTGAGAGAGAAAAAAGTCATTGTTTCGCAAAACAACTACCTCATAAGCTAAGATTTAGGACTATGGGACAACTATTATACTATTGTATGAGTTGTTGTTGTCATGCAACTCACAAATTAGCATTTCTTCTATCTTTAAATTAAGGAACTGTCATTTACTATGAGTCAACTTAAGAAACAACTATTGTATACGTTCTCTATTAAGTCGTCTTGAGATTACGTGGCACTACATGAGACCACAACATCAATGTACTTGCCCTAAGAGTGAACCAATTGGCGCAACAAAAAAAAAGGATTGAACCAGTTATTTTGTCCTCGCAACTTTATGCATGTCAAGAAAAAACTTTATTTTCTGAAAGACTAGAAAACTATTTGTTGCATTGTGAAAAGAAAGAAGTTGTCCTCTCTCTCTCTCTCTCTTTCTCAAAAATAAGAAGTCTCCCTTGAAACCTATATGTTTTACTTTATTCGGGGTTCAAAAATGACGCAAAGAAAAAAAGAATCTTGCATTGGAATAAAAGTAAAGAATTTTATGCTCCCCAACAGCTAATATATTTTTTTTTGCACCTTACAAAAATACTTTAACCAATTT
>JADLZL010003117.1:0-63242 GCA_015844335.1 Chrysopogon serrulatus | reverse complement strand
TCCACTCCATCTCCTCTAATGCCGATGCAACACATGCACCAACATTCCACATGAATGATATGATCCACTTCATATCATCACATGGCCTTTGGTCCATGGATCTTGACCTCACTTGCTCTTCACCATCGCTTCGGTTCTTCGGCACCAAGTCTTTGCTCAAGCCTCCCGACACTCGGTACCAACGGTTCAAAGCCTCCAACTTGCCCTTCACCATCACGATCGGTCCATCAAGCCAAGTCTTATCTTGATCTTCACCTTAAGCCACATGACTCCATGTCATGTATCATGCATTAAGCTCCTTCATCATCACATGTGTGAGCCTTGCAACACATCACACCACCTCCATGGTATAGTTACTCACACACATGCACATGTGGACTAAATCTCTACAAATCTCACATAAACACAATTAGTCCACTTAGGTTGTCACTCAATTACCAAAACCAAACAAGGACCTTTCAATCTCCCCTTTTTTGGTAATTGATTACAACTCTACAAAGATATGGAAATTAAGCATTTTGGGCTTTTATGCCACTTATCCGATATTTAAGCTCTATGTCTATGATTTAGATAAGCACCATAAAATCAACTTGGTAGTGTTAACTCCCTCTACATGTGTGCTCAAATGGTTGGTTTCAAGCTTGCACGCATGCATGAATATGAAATTTGTGGGAGTGTTACCACTACTAAGTGATGCTAAGGTATACAAGGTAGAGAATAAACCTTTGTAGCGTGTATACTACTTTTTAAACATTCTTAGCATCAATTCTTGCTAGAAACAAGTAAAACTAGATATCACGTGAGATCAACATTATAACCAAGATTCTAGTTACCACTTGCTATGCTAAGACTAGGCTCTAGATACCACATGATATAAAACATTATCCAAGTCTTAGTTCTAACAATCACTTGCACACAAGCATGTAGGAATGTAAGACAGATGCAATGCAAGCAAGCAAATGTAATGCACAATCAAATGCATCAAGCATGTATTCATGAGCTTGCTCCCCCTACTTGTGTGCTTCTCTTGTACAAGAATTTTGATCCCTTTGTATTCTTCAATCTTGCTCCCTCTTGGTCATTTTCATGTCCAATTTGCATCTTTGTCCAAATCTCCCCATATCTTTGTTCTAAAACTTCTCCCCCTTTGTCATCAATTTCCATAAAGGGTGTGCCTCTCCTTGACAAAGGGTTGCATCTAGGGTGTTGATGTTGACACTTGAATCTTGCATTTTTTGATGGACACTTTCTCTTGATTGTTGAAATGATATCACTTGGAATAGCTTGAGATCTTGAGGGTAGCTTTGCTTGAATTTGATCACTTAAAGTTGAGGATCACTTGAAGTGTAGGATATCTCTTGAAAGCTTGATCTAGACACCACTTGTAATACCGCTTGAATGAAAAATGAGTCTAGATACCACTTGTGAATATTGAACTTGATATCCATCTATATTGTTGTCTTCTACTTCTTGAACTTGATTGTTTCCATGAGCTTCTTTCTCTTTTAGTTCAAACTAGCAAACTTGCATAAGTAATCTAACTCAGTTTAAACCAATGACAAGCTTCTACACACATCTTTCAAGGGTTATCTTGTCAATATTGAATTAGATCCTTTTTTGCTCATTTAGCTAGATCAAACACTAGGTTCACATGCTCATGAACAAGTCATACTTAGCCACTAGATCAATTCAAGACATAGAAGCAATAGTGGCATGATATGAACTTAAAATCATTTGATTTTTCATGAATGCTCACTAGATATGTCTATATGCACTAATCATGTCCTTAGCAAATATGAATGCATATGACAATCAATTTCACCTTTGCTTTGTTGAAGAAGAAGAAAGTCATTATAATCTAAATAAGCTCCGTAAAGGTGATGTGAAGTCCATTTTGAAAACTTGGTGAAGACCAATCATCAAAGATAGAGTCCATTCTTCACCCATATGAATTTAGAACCACTAATAATCAAGTGCACTTTCTTGTTGTGGTTGGCTTGTTTCTTCTTTGATCTTTGCTTGCATGTGATAACTATGATTGATATCCACATGTATATGAGACCATGATGGCAGTTATGAATACCATTTGAATTCCCATGAATGGCTCTCTTATTTGGGTGTTGCTTGCTTCTTTTAATCAACCCTTCTGATTTGCACCAACTAAGCATCTCAAATGTCCTTTAGATCACCACTTCCATATTAGCCTTTCAAGCCTCGCTTGGTTAACCTACAAAAGGCGGCAAGCCCCTACTCAAGGGAGAAGTGACCTCTCTCCAAGGAACAATCTTGATACTCACTTGAATTGCCTTTGATTGATTGATCCATAGACTTGAAATGATGAATAACCTTGATATCTTTTTTAAGTCCTTTTTCTTTCTACTTGTTTAAGTACTTTTCTTTCTACTTATTTAAGTCCTTTTCTTTCTATCAAATGATCTCTAATTATCACAAGAACTCAAACTTTATCTTTATCTTGAGCTTGGTCTTGATCTTCCAATTTGAGTACCAATGTGTGCCAAATACACCTTTTTCAATCTAATGCCTTGTACGCATTTCTTGTCATGCTTCTGGATCAATCCAAAACCAAATATAGGTCCCTCAACCACTTGTAAACATGATTCTAACTGAGGGCCTTTCAATTGAAGTGACTCTTGATCAATCCAATGTTTGTCACTTTTCTGGCAGATTCTGTACTCTTCAAAGAGTATATCATATATCTCAATGTACAGCTCCAATGACCATGAAATTTGGTGGAGATATGCTTCACTAAGTCCTATATCACCCATAAAAATTTGAGCTTCATTGGACTTCTAGATAGCTACCAGATTTCACATCTTTCTCAGTGGGTACATGCTAAAACTGCTGCACTATAGTTGACAAGATCCCTCCAAAACCAAAGCATTTCTTGTCCAATTCTTATGAAATTTGAATAGCAATAACTATCATAAGTGTAGAGCATGCACACAAATTTTTAAGCCAATCCAAATAGATTTGATCATTCAAACATGGACTTGATCTCAGCTAGCTTAGATTTTCAATTTAGGACTAATTTCAACACTTGAGCTATTCTTCAACAAATATGAATGAAACTTGAAATCAACTTGTTTGAACACCCTCACAAGACATATATCCATTCAAACCACTTTAAATAAAGTCTCATGATTATATTCAACCAAACTAATCCAAACTTTATTACTAAGCGTGAAATCCATTCAATCATCTTATAGCAAGCAACATATGCATATATATCCAATTCAGTCAACTCATATGCACCCAAATGACATGTGATCAATAAAAGATATACCTTGGTAGGCCATGATTATCCACTAGCAAGCTTCAACTCAAATATTTGCAAGCCATCAAATACTCTAATGAATCACCACAACTTGAAATATAGCACTTGTATGTTGTAGCACTTGGACTTCACTTCATTTATCATGGCATTGGGATAATGATCATCATTCAATAATACTTGGCTCAAACACATGACTAACATGATGAATACCACTTGAACCAAGTCTCTAATGCCAATGGTACCTATAATCAATCATTCACTTTTTGATGGTACCCAAACTTGTTTGGGTCCTCTCAAGTTAGGTGCAACATACTTAGGCATAGCCTTAGTATGGATAGCGGGATGTTTTGCAATAGCAACCAAAGAGGTACCATTGTCATCCTTCCTAAGCATAGTATTTGCATCAATTGAAATAGGCTTAGGAGTCTCACCTAGGGGACATGAATGAGCCATGTGTCCTCTTTCCCGGTATGAGTAGCACTTCTTCTTTGCTAGAGCCTTCTCTTCCTTGCTCATGTTGTGCTTCTCATTGCCTTGCCTCTCATGAGTTGCTTGAGCCTTCTTCTCAAGCTTGTTGGGACACTTCGAGGCAAAGTGACCCATCTTCTTGCATTCAAAGCACTTGATGTGAGCATAGACTTTCTTCTCTTGATTCTTGCTCATCATCTTGGCATCTTGATTTGAAGTTGGATGCCTTCTTGCTTGTCCACCACTTCTTGTTCTTTTCTTCATCTTCAAGTCACTACCATCATGGTTTATCTTGACTTGAGCTTAGGGCTTCTCAACTTGTGGCTTTGGTTGAGGCTTCTCTGGTTGCTTCACCAATTTCTTGGTTGGGCACATTGAGGTGAGATGACCCCAAGTGCGGCACTTGAAGCACTTGACATGCTTGAGCCTCTCTTCTTCCTTCTTCAACTTGAGCTTCTCTTTGTTGGGGCAAGCATTTGCAAGATGTCCTACTTTTTGGCATATAAAGCACAAGAAATGAGAGAGACTCTTTTCTTCTAGCTTCTTCATCTTCTTTGCAATCTTTCTCTCCCCTTTTGTCATACCTTTCTTGCTCTTGTTGAAACCAATGCCACACTTGTCACCGTAGCTTCTTTGATTCTTCATCATGTGCTCAAAGGTGACTTTAGAGTTGTAGCACCTCTCTAATTTGTTGCTCAAATTCTTCACTTCCTTTTTTAGCTCATTGTTCTACTTCAAAAGATTAGTCCCACAAGACATAGAAGTAGAACAAGAATCTATATGTGAAGAACAAGGCATAACTAATAGATCATCACAAGAGGTGGATACATTCTTCTTGTCTACATCACATGGGTTAGCAACAATATGTGATTGATCATTTGACCCAAATGATAAAGTCTCACTAATTTTGATTTCTTTATTAGAAAGTTTCTTAGTGAGAAAAGCATGATCTTGCACCAAGTTATTATGATCAACAATAAGCTCTTCATGATGCAATTTTAGTTCCTCATGTGAATAAGTAGTAACATAAAGTAGATGCTTTAGTTATTCACATGTGGTCTTTAGAAATGAGTTTTCATTTTTCAAATTCTTTGTTTTAGCCATCTCATTTTCTAAAGCCTTGGTGAGTTACATGCAAGCTCAAAACTTGGACCATCACAATCAACAACCACATTAGCACTTGATACCTTAGTGTCACCATATGACATGAAGCAATGTGGTGTAGTTGGTGAGCTTGTGGAGACATCACTCTCATAGCCATCGTCATCATTAAGTGTGCTTGAAGTAGAATCATCAATTGCATCACTTGTGGCATCATCATCCTTGTCAAGTGAACTTGTGGTAGAATCATCATCATCATGACTTGACCATGAGGTGGGGCAATCTTCCACAACCACCAAGTTGTGAAGATGCTCAACATCCTCATGTACCTCCTCCTTGTGATCATCTTCCACCCTGAATTTGCCATCATCACTTATGGAGACATCACCATAGAAGGCTTGGAGTGCCTCCCATACACCATGAGCACTCTCAATGACCCACACGCGCCTGTAAACATTCTCATGCAAAGCACATGTCAAATAGTAGAGGGCGCATGAATCAAGTTGCAAGCAATCCTCTTGGGATTGGGTTAGATTTCTCTTGTCCAAGGCATCTCGAGCAAAGCCTACAACAATGATCCACCACGCCTTGGGATCTTTTGCACGCAAATGATCAAGCATATGGTGTTTCTACCGTGCAAAGTCCGTGCCATCAAAAATGTGCGTGTGGCAATCATCATCTAACCAACTGGTCACCATTCTCTTGGGTCGGTGAAGACCACAAATAAGAGACCGGGCTCTGATACCACGTGAAGGGTCGAGATGGCGAACTAGAGGGGGGTGAATAGTCCTTTCTAAAATCTAATCGTAGCGGATGGCCGAATTAAATGCGGAATGGAAACTATCCGTCTAACCAAGACTTCACCCCTCTATCTAAGTTTAAGCACCTTACAAAATAATCTTGGGTTGAGCCACTAAGGTGCAAGGTTAGGTAGTGCTCGCCTATCCAAATCTTAGGTTGCAAGGTCACACAAACCTAAGCAACTAGTACTCAATCAAAACCAAGGAGCACCTACACATACTAGTAAGCAAAGCGCACAAAGCCTAAGCACACTAGTAGTTCTCACTACCACAGCTACTCAAGCCTAACAAGTGAGCTCAATTGCTTAGCTACACAAACTAAGTAAAGTGACTAGCAAGGCTATAAAAGTCAACTAGTCACGCAATCGCTACTTCTAAGCTACACAAGCTAAGAAGGTAGCTAGCAAGCGACACAAGCAAACTAGCTACACAAGAGCAACCACTACTCACTAGCACAAGTAATGAACAAGTAAGAACAAGCTAGTGAATACAAACCGATGAGAAGAGTAGACAAGTTGACACGTCAATTTTTCACCGAGGTTCACTTGGTTGCCACCAAGCTAGTCCTTGTTGTGTCGACCAACTCTTCGTGGTTTGGTGGCTAAGAGGTGTTTCACTACCCTCGTCCACACTTGGACACCGCAAGAACCTACCCAAGAGAGGTAGCTCAATGACACTCTTTTAATAGAGTTGCTCTTCGCGATCTCCTATGGGGTGAGCACAATCCCCCTCACAATGTCACTCCACGTGACTAGCAATTGGAGCACCACTCAATCTCTGAGCGTGCTACACGATGCCCACAAGCCACCAAGCCGTCTAGGAGGTGGCAACCTCGAAGAGTAATAAGCACCACCGGCTTGCAACTCTCTCACCTAGTGCCACACCTTGCAATCTCTCCATGCAACACACTAGCGATCACTAACTCACTCTTGGATGCAATCACTACAAGCTCTAGTGAGTTAGAGGGCTCTCAAGCACCACCAAGCAAGGACACAAAGTCCCAATGTGCTCAGTAGCCAGCCAAAGCCGACCAAGGCAACTACTTATAGCCCCAAGGGCTAAAAGAGCCGTTGCCACGAAACCAGTCAATAGAGCTGATCGGACGCTCACCAAGTGATGACCGGACGCATCCGGTCACTCCCACGACGCCACGTGTCCTTGACATTCGAACTAGCCGTTGGCACGCAACGGTCTCCTCACGCACGCGTGCCACGCCACTGTGACCGGACGCGTCCTATCCTCCGACCGGACCTTGCGACGCCGCCCGTCCGTCACACACCGAGAGCTCCCGATAGCCAAAATCCAGGCCGGACGCGTCCGATCGGCACTGACCGGACACCCCCAGCGTCCGGTCCTCCATAACTCGCCAGCGCCTCGCCTACGCACGCCGACCGGACGCGGCACTGGAGCGTCCGGTCGCGCAGCGTCCGGTCACCACCGAAAACTCCCGGACGCGCACACTTGACCGAACGTGTCCGGTCCTTCCTGTACCAGCGTCCGGTTGAGTGTTTCTCAGCGAGAAACACTCGGACGTCTTCACCTCCACTTCCGGCCTCCGGCGCAATGGAAAAATGAACACTTCACTTTCATGAAAACGCTAACCCCTCTACCCGGCAATCACCATCCCCTTTGCAAATGTGCCAACACCACCAAGTATACATCACCATGTGCAAGTGTATTAGCATTTTCACAAATATTTTTCAAGGGTTTTCACTCCTACTCACATCGCCACTCGATCCTAGCAACACGATGCAAAGTTAGATCGCTCAAGTGGCACTAGATGACCGATATGCAAACAAGTTTGCCCCTCTTGATATGGCCATCTATCCTAAACCCAGTCATCATCTTCTCTACACACCTATGACCGGTGAAATGGAAACGCCCTAGGTTATATCATTGCCTTGTGCTTTGTCACACCCCAAAATTCATGTTTTGGGATGTGACCTAGAAAACACTAAATAAAATCTATGATTTAATATTTTTCTAAAAGTTTCCGAGCTTTTGTTAAGTTTGCTATCAATAAAGCGAGTGAAGAAAAACAATTTTCTAAAACCTTACAATTTAATATAACATATTTGTTGCATTTCATGCCATTGCATAGTGTTTATATATGAAAAATGAATTTAAAGCTTTTCAAATGCGCATAGGGTTTTGATCCTATCAATTTTAATCCTAATCAAATCAATCATGATCCTGGACCTCGAAACCATGATCAAATATTTGTAAACCGTCACCCTCATCTCTCTCTTTTGCTATTGGGTTAGCACAACTCTTTTCATCATCCTACGTCGCTTCGAGCCAAATCTAGTCCAAATCTTACCTTGACCCTTGCATCGGATCAATGTGTAACCATTATCCACTCTTTGTGGGCCAAGATCAAGCCCAGCAGCCCTTCACCTCTTCCTCTCCTCCCTCCCACATCACCCTCTCCCACTTGACCTCCTCCCCTCCCCAAATCATGCCATCCCTTTCCTTTTCTTCTGCTGGACAGAAACAGCAGCTCCCCAATCTATTCCTCCCCCTTCCTAATCCATGGACGCCCCATCCTCTCTCTTCCTCTCCCATGGACGCCCCCTCCTCTTCCTCTTCCTTCCTCTCCTTCCCCTCCACCAAAATAGAGAGCTCTCGCTGCGAAGAATTTGTTCTACTGCTGCGCTCCAAATCCAATGCATCGGACCATCGTTTGGAGGCCATCGTCGCTGCGTAGTTTATGTACAGCACGTGGTGAGGTCGTCCCTCCCCCATCCCTCTCTGATCTTGCTGCTCTTGCCCCTCATTCGACTCTTGATCTCCTTCACACATTGCAGATCACCCCCGAGAAGAATAGCGCTGCTGCCCCGATGGCTGTTGTACATCCTGCCACTACCACCATCGCTGACCCTCATAGCAGTAAGGTCGCCCCTCCCTCTATCTCTATATGTGGTGCCTCATTCATCCCCTTTCCTTCTCAGATCTTGAGGCTCGTGCACATCTCATCCATCTCTTTGATCACTCTTGTGGTGCAGATCATCAATGAAGTGCACTTGGCGCTGTCTGGTTGATCGCAGGCCCTGTCTTCACCGATCGTCGATGCCGGCTGCCATCTCATCCATCTCCAACTGCTGCTAACCCTTATGTGAGGATCCCCATCATGATCTCCATCTTGTTTATATGTTATCCGCTGTAGAATACATGTACAATCCATGTTTGGTCAAATTCCGGTGAAGTTTCCACACAACTATGTCGCTGCACTTTGTGGACAGCAGTGCTGCTGCTGGTTGGCATTCATATGTTCCTAGTGATCTAGGCCTTCATTAATAAAACCTTTGGATCACAAAATAGTTCTTGAAGTTCCACAAGCTGCTGCAAATTGGTTTGGTCATAGGACCTAAGATGAAAGAGAGATCATCTTTTCTGTGCTCGCTGTCTCTGCTGTTTCAGCAGCGATGCACCTCTGAATTTCAGTGGAGCTCCCCATCAACCATTTGTCAAATAATCAAACCCTTTGACCACAAGGTAGGTATCATCCTTGTACATGCCTCAGATAAATTTCATGGTCATAGATGCAACAATTGCCGAGATATAGATGCTAGAGTAACCGCTACCGCTGCTGTCCAGTAATCAGTGGTGCAGCCTGTTTTCTAGCTGCTTTCTCAGCCAACCAATGCTCAAAGTGACCTTCTCTTTTACCAACACATACTCCATACTGTCCATAATGGCTCCACAAAATGTATTCCCAATTGGTGCTATCAATACCATGCTTTGATGATCGAAACCCTGACCATCTGCCAACATGCACATCTTGTGTGCACTAGTCACTGTATCGATGCCCTATGCTGATCTTGTATGTGTTCCCATACACCGGTTTCCCATGGCATGTTCTCATATACACTCTATACATATCCAACATCACTGACTCATATCTCATACTAGTTAGAACACATTGTATATATGTTACATCCTTGCTATTCTTGTATCTTACATTGTTTCGCTCTCATCAACTTCCCACGATCCCGACCTCCACCACTAGCTTTTCCTTGCCATGTTCCATAATGAGAGAACAACTATGTTTCTAATATCATACCATATCACCCATCCTCAATTCCATGTCTTCCAATAATCCCATCCTTTGATGATCTTAATCATGAACTCACCAACTCATCTAAACCAAAAATGATCTCTCCTAAACCACATCACCTCCACAGAAGCACACATTCTAGTTATCGATCTTGATGCCTCAACTTAGTTTAGTCATCACATTTCCATCTCTCTTTCATAGCCTTTGCCATATATATGACTCCTCTCATCAAGCTTGCATAGTCATCAATCCCGCGTGATCTAGCCCTTAAACCTTAGTAAGATTACTTCTTTCTTTGTAATGTCCTATCCATCTTGTCTACAATCCTATGATCTTTTACCCTTCATCTACAAATCCTTATGCTCTCTAAACCATACAAGTTACCCAGTTTTATGATATCTATTCTAGTCCTATTGTTTATCAAACCTTCCAAATTTCATGGCTTTCAAGTTGTTGCTCCTGTTTTAGTTGTTTTTGCGCTCAAGCGATCATAGTTACAAGCCCTACGTGTTTCAAACCTTTACTTATTATTTTTGTAATGTTTGATGTAATGTTTTTAGGACTCTTTGTGATGCTTGTGTTGGTTGCTGATGACATTAGAAGTGGAGCTATGCAAGGATGATCCAACAGGAAAGGATGGAGTGTTTGGCACGCTTTGGAAGGCAAGTGTAACATGAGTTTCCTTATTACCTAATAATCTTATAATCATTTCATATGCATGTGTCTAATATGATGAACCCTTAAGGAATTTACCTAGCACTCTTGTTATCCTGTATTCCTTGTTACCTTGGGTTATGCATATGGGTATTTGCTTAGATTGCAATCACCAAATTGTTATAATGTGAATCTTGATTAATGACTTATGGAATCAGTGGTTTAAATGATGCTTGTTGGCAACATCGATATCAGAGGGCCAGAGCATTGGGTCTTTTTGGGTGCTCTAGTCTGCCCTCCATAAGGACTGAATCTTAAAGCGGCCACCCAGGAATTACCGTACAACCATGAGGGCTACATGGCTCTGGCTTTAGCTAAGTAAACTGAACTTCTCTAGCTTGTTAGTGGTTACCGAAATGCGCAAAAGGGGGGTGCCAAGACGGGTATGGCTCTTGTCCTGCCGTTTGTGTGTGCTGGGCTGCGGGTCATTTGTGAACCACTCTCGGAGGAGAGCATCTATATCTGCTTGGTCAATCTGAAACCTAGCGGCTACGAACTTGTTAGGGGGACTTTCGAAAGGCTTCATAGTGAACCCTGCCGACTTACCTCAGGAGTGAGTCAAGAGGTTGATCACCTCGGGCATATGGGTAACACGACTCATGGTGAAAGTGTACAACCTCTGCAGAGTGTAAAACTGATATATCAGCCGTGCTCACGGTCACGAGCGGCCTGGATCCTTTTTGAGATAGATGGTTACCGTGGATGGTTTTGGATGATGATAAATACTAATGATAATTATTATACTTCTCACCTTGGGAGCTTAAGCATAACCTAGCAAGTCAGGAATAATAATAAAATATAACCTAATAAAAGTGCTTACCGCAGTTCAACCGTGTCTTGCCTTTTGAGCCTTGCATCCCCTCATGTTATGCTTGCTGAGCATGGTGCGCTGACACTTGCTTTACAATCAACAAAATCCCGGATGGGTACCAGGTGTGAGATTCAAGGGACGTGTTTTCCTCAAGATGTTCCATGAGTACTAGGCGAGTGCTCCCCCAGTCAATCGTCCCTGTGGAGTATGGAGACCCAAAGAGTAGATATATAATAGTTTCCGCTCTGCATTGTAATAGATGTATGTCTTGTTGTAATTATGTTTCGATATATAATAAAGCATTGTCTTTGATAATCTCCATTTTTGTCACTATATGTGTCGTGTGGACATCCTGGACACACATATAGTTAGCACTTGGTATTCTTTGGAAAACCGGGTGCGACACGCTTTCCACTCCATCTCCTCCAATGCCGATGCAACATATGCACCAACATTCCACATGAATGATATGATCCACTTCATATCATCACATGACCTTTGGTCCATCGATCTTGACCTCACTTGCTCTTCGCCATCGCTTCGGTCCTTCGTCACCAAGTCTTTGCTCAAGCCTCCCGACACTCGGTACCAACGGCTTCAAAGCCTCCAACTTGCCCTTCACCATCACGATCGGTCCATCAAGCCAAGTCTTGTCTTGATCTTCACCTTAAGCCACATGACTCCATGTCATGTATCATGCATTAAGCTCCTTCATCATCACATGTGTGAGCCTTACAACACATCACACCACCTCTATGGTATAGTTGCTCACACACATGCACCTGTGGACTAAATCTCTGCAAATCTCATATAAGCACAATTAGTCCACCTAGGTTGTCACTTTCGCTTACCAAAACCAAACAAGGACCTTTCACTTGCTCGCCATGATAAAGTCATTAAAAAACATTAACATTTTGATAATACAATAAATGAATATCTTTCTTTAGTTATCTATATATCTTAAACAATAAAATAAAAAATTCTGCATAATAAACTTGTCTTAAATATCTTAGTCTTGTTTTTTAGAATAAAGTTTTAACCTCCCTCCCTTCCATAAATAAAAACAGAGAGAGATAAGCTTGGTGCTATATAAGTCTCCTTTGGGTATTCTTCATGTACTAATAATTACAAAAACAAAGGGTGAACATTATCTGAGAACAATTGCACCAAATCATAAATCGGTGGAGCTTATACACATCTCGGTTTGATCACCTCCTTCCCACTTGTTTATACGCATGCTCCTGGTTCTTTATGTTTTAAATGCTACAATTCCAAAGAACCAAGATACAAACTTCAATTTAAAATTTTAAAAAGCGACCTGTTTACAACATTGTTAAGATAGAAGCTTGCATAAAGATTGTTCCACATACATATTCTTATGCTTGTGGGAAAATATTTTATAGGAAAACCATATTGATTAAGTTGTTATGGAATGTGGTATAGTTCTGGCTTAGAAATCTTACCTATTCTATTCAAGGTACTTGGAGATTTGATTTTGATAAAACTTTACAAAAACCATAGTTTCACATACTCCTCTATGGTGATAAATTCCTACCAAAGCCATATATAAGAGAGAAGCTTTCTACATATGATGTTGCTTGTTGTGTTGAGTTTAATAAAACCTTGTGACCCTTGTTGAGAGATTTATCATGCTCCCAAGATCAAGTTCACTTGCACCCACATATAGATGCACTACTCCTACACTAGGAGTAGGCGCAAAATATGCCTTCTATCTAGATCCACCCAAAAACATTCTACTCCTACACCAAGAGTAGATAAAAATGATGACTTTTAGGTTCCACCAAATAAATACTCCATATTTTAAAAGATAATGATCTCTCTCTAATAATAATTTTGAGTAAAAGAGACTTGGGCTATGCAAAAAGTATGAAAAAAGAAAAAAAAATGAGGACACATAAAGGTCCAAGTTTAGAAAGAAAAAAAAAGCACATGAAGGCTCATATTTGTTAAAAAAGAAAAAAAGAAAGAAAGATAGCCATGTCTCGAAATAGTAAGTTAGAGAGAGATCATATCATATCAAATAAAGGAGTATTTTTCATTCTACATATTTTCCACACACATGCACAACTTGATCTAAGAGTATGACACTTTGGATCCTTGTTTTGACTTTATAATATATGCAATACAAGTATGCCATCATTTTATCCCTACCTAAGCTCCATAAATGCTTTAGTTGTAGGAAGAGAAAGGCAACCACAAAGTTATGCGCCTTGGTAAGGAATCATACACTATTGAGTGATTTGAGAGTACTATTTGAGGAGTATAAGTGAACTATGCCTTTCTTGTGAAAACCTAAAAAACTCCAAGTTGCTAAGATTAGAATTAGGAAAGATAACTTAGCTTCGAGAACTATTCCATTTTTCAACTGCTCAAGGACATATGTTAGCCAGTGCCACATATCCCACATGTCTATGAAATGTTTTGAAATAATTTCTTATGTTAGTTGTATATCTTAAAATGTTATACCCATGATTACTTTTATCTTTAACCTTTACTCGGGGATGAGCAAAGAGCAAGTGTGGGGAACTGTTGGCAGTCCTTAACGTATAAATATAACCGCCAACTCTTGCATAAAATCAAAGGATATGACCACCAAAGTTTAGTGTTAGGGTTTATAACTAATAAATTCCATGAGTTTTAGTGATTTATTACTTACAGGAGGACATGTCGGAGTAACATAAGAAATGTGCACCAAAGCATATACAAAACGCAGCAAAACATCAACCGATATGAGCCCGAGGAGGACAGCCCACATACCCAACCAATCAGGGCCCAAAACAGAAGAATAAATAGGCCTAAACACAAATCAAATAAACTCCAAATGGGCTTTACCCTATGGGGATGGATCCTAGGCATCACTAGAAGCCTAATGGGCGAAGAAACGGGCCAAACGGAGCGCCCGCACCGTTTCTGGCTCTATTCGGGCCCAATTTTCCCGTGGAGGTCGACACCGACCTACCCAAGCCGGTTCTGGTGGTTATTGCCTCAATCGATGCACCTTCACGTCGATTTGGAAGTCAGTTTGCGCTATTCAAGAGGGGGAAATCTTCCATTCAACCCCCTCCTCCCCACCTATAAAGAGGAGGCCTCCCCTCTCCTGCACACACACCTCTACACTTGAGCTCCATTTTTCATATTCTTAGTAGTAGTGTCTCTCTAGGTGGTTCTCACCTAGTTGTAGTATAGAAAAGAGGAAGAGAGGTGAGGGAAGAGAGTGGAGGAGGAATCCGGAGCTGTCGGCTTCCTCTTCGTCTTGTACTCGGTGTCCCGGGTAGGACCGTAGGAAGGCCAGAGGTGTCGGCCCCTCCTCGACTTTTGTACCTCTACGAAGACAACTCGTCTGAGTAATATCTAGGTTCTTCTCTCGGTAATTCCAGTATTTCTATTTGATTAAATTCAGTTCTTCCTTCACTTTATTTACGGGATCTCCGCTCGACCAAGTGATTTAGTCTAATTAAGATATCGGACTAGAGTAATAGCCCATAGCGTAGACGTGGTGTCTGGGCTAGCGAGTTACCTGAGTTTGCGCCCAACCCCATAGATAGTTGTGGTAGCCCTAGGGGTGATAGCTCCGATCAGGCCTTTTATTCCACCACATTCGGGTTGGTGTTTTTGTAGAGCTTTCGGTAGCCTTCCTCTGACTACCGCTTCCTAGTCTCTTCGAGAGTCGGAAAGGAACTGCTGCTCCGAAGTAAGTAAAGTTTCGTGAGCCTGAATCTTGGTCATCTAGCTTATCTTGGAAGAACCTTAGGAAACCCCTCTCTACCCACTAAAAATAGTTATTCCTTAGATGACCTTAATCTTTTCTAGTTCACTTATCGTTCCTCATGGAAATCGATATCTAGGAATACTCCAGGTGAAAGCTACAGCGGTATCCATGTGCTTGCGGATTTATCTGTTTGCGTTAACAAATACCAATACTTATAGGAGCTTGCTCCTCCAAAGAATGAACCTCAGCAGTGGGTGTCTTTGATGGAGATTCAAAGATATCCCTCACTTACTGAAATTTCCTTCTTTGAAAGAGTTTCTCTGGATTTTCAACGTAGTTATTTGATAGATCAAAACCACTCATTCATTACCCTGCATAAGATATCACAAAGACAGAAAGCACAAAGGTAAGCCTGCATTGAGTAGGGGTCTATGATTTCCTCTATCTCATTAGTTTGTTAGGTCTATCACAATTCCTTTTTACACTCACCAATTGCCTTCCCCGGTAACGGCGCAAAAATGCTTTTTGACACCTTTTAATGTCATCTCTAGAAATGGCGCTAAAAATGCCTATAGGCATAGCATTGCTACTAAAACGCCAAGTTATCATCCCCAGCCATAACGCCAAGAGATGTGGTATTAAATCATGCCACCATTTAGAATATAGAAATAGTATCCAACAAGCGCACAGATCAAATACCATTGTAGCATTTTACCCGGAGTATTACCAAGTTGTCATTTATATTTCCTAAAGAAAGGTCTACATGGCATACTTGTAAGGTAGCGTAATAACCTAGAGTGTAATGGATAGGCATAACCATGTCCTCGCTACTCAATGCAGGGGTAAGTCACAAGATAAATAGTAAGATAAGTATAAATCATCAGTATAAACAGATAGAGACTCCTATCTATACCATTAGGGTTACTAGCAGAACATTAAAAGACATGTTATTCCTAGCTACATGTCAATGCATATCATGGTTAGTGTAATACACTTAGTAGTCATAACTGAGGTTAGCATTATATCTATTCATAGTGGACATACTAGGGAAGTTTAAGAATATAGCACACCCTTCCTTCGTACAAAAGCTCTACTGTGCCTATAAACGGGGTTTAGACTACATAGGACTCAACAGGAGTGTCACACCCATGATCTACCAAGCCCGGCCTATAGGGTGCATTCGTCGATAAACAATATATAAGCACCATGCTTACATAATGTTTACCACTCACCCAACGATCAACTAGATGAGCGCTGTACGAACCTATGGATAAGTATAATGTCAATCTAGCTATACTAAGCATATAACCACAATAGACAAAGAATAATATAACTATGAATATAAGTAGATAAGTATTCATCAATTCAATTGTAGCAATCATATAACTATACAATGATAGAGAACAAAGGCGAGAGAAGGTAAGAACTATACCAAATCCAAGCTCTTGATGGCTCTGGAATCCAAGCCTTCGCTTACCTCCCTCTAGTTCTAACTAGCTATCTAGGCCCTAGCTAAGGAGGTCTGATTAGGGTTTCTGGTTGATGATCGGACTTCAAATGAGGAATAAATGAATGTGCCTCCCCCTAGAGGGGTCCTGCCCTCCTTATATAGCCCTGGGCGATGATTGTGAGCCATCAGATCAAATCAACCTTGACATGAGGCTGAGATTGAAACCCTAAGGTGGTGTAGCAACTTGGGCGTAGTGGGCCACCAGCGGGGCCAAGCCTAGACCGACTGGTCCAGGCCCAGACCGGTCGGTCTGGCCTGGTGGCCCCCGGGCCTCCTGTTCTATGTTCTGATAAGCTCCTAGGTTTGCGTTTTTTCTAGTTTACACCTGTAGAAACAGTGAAACACCAAAACTCGTAGAATTCTGTCAGTGCAACCCTATATCTACTTTGGTGATCACAATTGCATCCTTTTCATAGCTAGTTGACGGTTGAATTCATACAATAACGACTGTCAACAGTTTTTTAGGCTCTCCATCTAGGGGGGTCCTGCCGTTTTTTTATAGCCCGGTGGAGTGAACGTGAGCCATCGGATCAAACCGACGTTGGCGGACGGCTAAGATCTTTCCTTAAAGGCGGTGGAGCAAACTAGGCAAAGCGGGCTGCGAGGGGCTCCTAGGCCAGACTGGCCAGTCTGAGGTGGGACCAGTCGGTCCCACCTAGGGCCCACTCGACCTCCGCTTCAGTGCTCTGCCTTCTGGTCTCTTCTAGAATATTCTTGCGTTGCCGTGCCATCCATTTGTGCATTCCATGCTCCGATATGCTTCTGGGATTGCATCTTTTCTGATATTCGCCTGCAGAAACAGAGAAACACCAAAACCCATGGAATTTGGTTAGTGTAACTCATATTCCTATGATTATAATCTCAAATATACCCTCTTTGGTGTTTGGTTGACCTATAGAATTGGTAATTAATAGCCGTCAACACCCTCACAATCACCTCCGGAGTGGCCAAGAACAATCTCCAAGCTTGCTTAACTCTAGCTCACTGCTCCAACCGTCTAGGTGGTAGCAACCACCAAGAGTAATAAGCTCAATCGCAGCAAGAACGCTCACTAGTGCCACTAGATGCTCAATCACAAGGCAAATGCACTAGAAGCTCTTCCAATCACTCTCTAAATCAATCAAGAGGCATGCAAATAGAGGGAGATAGCTCTAAGGAATGTCAAGTATATGAAAATGCCAAGAGGGACTCCCTAGAGCCGACCAAACCACTTATATAGACGTCCACAAGATCACATAGTCGTTGCCCCAAACCAATCTGTCTGCGCGTTGACCGAATGAGGAAAACGACTTGACCGAACACATTCGGTCCAAAGTCCAGTCGCACATATTTTGCCACGCGTACTAGCTGTTTGAAAAGAGTCATTCACGCCCAATGTCTACTTGAACTCATGCGCTATTAGACAAACAACCGGACGCGTCCTACGCAAGGACTAGACACCCAGCCACCAGAGTCCGGTCACCACCTAGAGAGGTCCAAACTCGACCGGACGCATCCACAACGCCCTGATCGGACACGCCCGGTGTCTGGTGCTCACACCACCTCACTTGCTTGCACCGGTAGCACGACCGGACGCGGCACCAGAACGTCCGGTCACACGCTGTCCGGTGACCCCTAAACAACGCCGGACGCCAACACTTGACCGGACGCGTCCGGTCCCTATCGAGATAGCGTCCGGTCACTTCTGAGTGACTGCACTTCATCCGAAAACTTCCAAGTCCCACCTCGCAAGCTCGGTGGGAGGGGTTTACACCCAAACCCCATCAACTCCTACTCTCATGTGGTAGCACAAAAGTGTCTCTCCACTTGTGCACATGTGTTAGCCTTTTTCAAATGAACTTTGTAAGAGATTGTTAGCACACTAGTTCCCTAATGCATATGTAAAGTCATTGTTCACCTAGTGACAATTAGATAACCGATATTGCATGACATCGCCCCTCTTAATAGTACGGTTATCGATCCTAAATCCGGTCATCAACTTCTCTACTCGCTTACGACCGGTGAAATTGAAATGCCCTAGCATATACCTTTTCCTCTAGCTTTCTATTCTGCTCCTTATCTTTCTTCAACTCCAAGGGTGGCACTTGATCAGCTTTGTCTCCACCATCACCTTGATCTCCACTCCACCACTTGGCTTGGACCTCCCCTTTCTCTAATGCCACATACTTAGCAATAGGGTTAGTCCTAGGTTTTATCAATTAGCCAAAACCAAACTAGGGCTTTCACAAGCTCAGTTCATAGGGTCGTTCAGTAAGACCAAACTATCCCAATATGAAAGGCTAAAGCGGAGAAAAAATATCGATATTTTGCATGGACTTTACTTCATAAGAAAACAATTACGGCAAATAATCTAATCAAGAGAGGTTGGTCGGAAGATCCAGATTGCAAATTATGCTTAGACAACACCGAGACTTCGACGCATTTTGGTAAAGACTGCTCATTCACCGCTGAAGTCTAGACCATCATAAAGCATTGGTTCAGGTTAACTGCACTTTACTCAATAAACGCAGAAGGATCCATATATGCCTTTTGGCAACGATGCAGATAGAAAATTCAAAGAGATCAAAGAAGGGAAGTGGATGACATTTTCATTTGGTGGAACATTTGGAAAGAGTATTCCAAAATACTAGTCTCTGCAATAAAGATATAGCACAATACAAGCTGGCAACGACCCCTAGGAATGATGAGCAACAAATGACAATAAAAATAGAAAAAATACTTGCTGGCAGGTTTTGGTTACTTGTTTTGTTTGTCCTAGTGGGAGTATATGCTTCATAGTTGTTTTTCAAACCATAGTTCACTCATCGGTAATTCTAGTTTTAGTCGTTTCTATGGTTCTAGTTGAAGGGCATGTGGTTCTGGTAACTCTTGCCATGTTTTTGTAAAGTTGTAATCCTTTTTTTGTTTTTTTACCGTCAAATAAAATTGCGGCAAAGCTTTTGCCGCCCTTCTAAAAAAAAATTATGAAAGTTAAAACAAAGTAAATAAAACAAATAAGAGATATAAATAATTTATATGCAACAAAACTCATAGATAAAAAAGAATATCAACAAAACTTTAAATACAAGTATAAAACATTGTTGGTTTCAAAAAAGTGAAAACACTAGAACAAAATTATAAGGGCAAGCTATCTAAGAAAGGACAAGCTATCTGTTAATGTTAGAATTGACCTAGGCAATACACTAGTAGGGGCTAGCACGCCCAAGTGGTTGTAGTCCAACCTAGAATGTAGCAAGAACTCAGCGGAATCGATTGAACCTATCTAGAGACCGGTAGGACTGATTTAGGACACGTTCTTCACTGGTGAAACTTCGGAACAACCCTCGGGAAGACCCGTCGGAGGGACGCACGCGAAGGATCTTCTAGGACCAGCATGGCAGCCTAGGATGCCGCTGAAACTCGTCGAGAGTCGCAACGAACAACAAGGTATAGGTGTGTCGATACGGAACGTAGACGACTACTCACCAGCACGGCTCCCGTCAGGACAAGAGCGAGAAGGACGGATCCGAGCAGAATACGGATCATCCTAGTTAGACGAATAGAAAGTAACCTCTGTAATAGGAACAGAACACTTCCTATGAATCCGACTAGGATTAGAAACCATAGCTCTGGCTCTTTTTCTCTTATAAAAAGGAGCCAGAGCACCATCTTTTGTAACAGATGAACAATACACAATCATACATCAATCCAACGCAAAAGGCCAAGGCCGACTGGAGTAGAGCTTTTACTCGACAACGAGGGCTCGAACCAGGATAAACCGTGTGTCCCTTGCGTGAAGCCGCCAAGTTCTAGTTGTTCGCCGAGATCCGAATCGGCTGCTACGGAAACCCCGTGGCAGGCTATCGGTGGTCAAACACCGACAGCTGGCGCGCCAGGTAGGGGCTTTCGGCGAAAACAACGTCAAAGGCTCGACGGACCTACACATGATGATTTTTCCGATGGGATCAACCTCCGTTTTCGGAAGCTGGGTCTGTGAAGCAGGCGAACAAGGAATTCTCCATGGTCGACTACTTCAAGAACCCAAGCCGAAGATACAAGAAATTTTTTCAAGACTTAAGCTCACAGAGGAAGCTGAAAACTCAAATCTACAAGACAAGCCAAGTTCTTTTTACTACGGTTTCAACAACTCGGCACGGATATATCAGGGTATCACTCAGAAGGCAATGGAGTCTTACGACCTCGACCAATGGAACATCTTCAAACAAGATAAGTACTCCACCTTCCTTCCTTTTCAATATGGTAAACCATTGAAAGAAGAAGAACCTGGCTATCCACCCAATACGCATAAAGAGGTGTTCATGATGAGACAACCCCTAGTTCCACCAGTCCAACCCGACTACAGATCTTCAGAAGAATCAGAAGCTGATATTCCAGCAAATTTCGTCACAAGAGAAGGAGAGACTGACAGCCAGAAGGCAGCCAGAGAAAGAAGAAACAAGAAAAAAGGAGGGAGGAGGAATCGAGTTCAAGAACGAAGAGAAGCATGGCGCAAGTATGAAGAAGAGCTAGCCGAGTACAATCAAAGAAGAGCTGAAAAAGAAGCCAAGGAAAGGCGGGCCACAGCGAGAATCAGACCCGATCCAGTAGAAAAGATACAAGAATTGATCAATGAGATAAATGCCATACAAAGGCCAAGTGAAGAACAAGCCAGACTTAGAAGCTTACTCTGAGATACTGTGCAAAGAATACAAGACGACCGAGTACCTCCCCGTCATATACCATCTGAACAAACAAGTCGGAGAACTCAGAGGGTTTCCGCATTTGAGAGATTATCAACCCCAAATCACAGCAGAAGAACTCAACTACATCACGATTGGACAGAAAAAACGGGGGAGAACAGAGGAAGACTACCAACACCACTCCGAAGCCCTCCCAGAATGACTTCAAGATACGACAGTCAAGCAGGCTCCGACTACAAACCAGAAAAAGTACCCGACAGATTTCCTTGCTTCGCGGGAAGGCTACTTACGGTCAAGTTACCTCACAAATTCAAACCATCCAATCACTCAAAATATGATGGCAAACCAGAACCATTGCAATGGCTCAGAATTTATTCTCAGTCAATCGAACTAGCTGGAGCGGACGATGATATCAAAGCACTATTTTTCCCAATGGCTCTAGAAACATTACCACTTCAGTGGTTCGACAAGTTACGTCCTGGATCCATCAAGACATGGAGCGACCTTCAAAAAGCTTTCTGCGAAAATTTCGCAGAAATTCTCATACACCCAATAACACAAGCGAGTTGAAAGGTTTAAAACAAAACCCGGGAGAAAGTCTTAGGGATTTCTACGTAAGATTTGGGGAACTAAGAGCTCAAGTTCACGACATTACCGAGAAAGAAGTAATAGAAGCATTCTCATACGGACTGAAAGTAAGATGGATGTTTCATGATTTTTGCAAAGAAAATCCCCGGACAAATGACGAATTCAAAAGAATAGTGGAAAAGATGATTACAGCAGAAGAAAAAAGACACGAAAAGATTTCCGGACAACAGAACAACTCGGATAAAAGGAACAATACGGACAGAAGGAACAATTCGAACGAACAAAACAACCAAAGGTGGAACAACCAAAACAACCCAAGATACCAGGACAACTCGAGATATCAAGACAGCTCAAGAAGATGGGATAACCAAGACAACAGAAAAGACTATCATAATAAAAAGAGATACTCAGACAACATGGTAGCTTCCACTGAAAGACAAAAATTCTACCCGGCAAGAAGATTTAAAGATCTTGAAAATATAAAATGCATCTATCATCCAACAGGAATTCACCCTATGGGAGAATGTCGCATTTTCCAAGAAAGGTATATGAAGAAGGACAAACTAGACAAGAGGAAAACAAAGAGAAGAAAGAAGAAGACAGCACAACCGACAACGGCTTCCAAAACCCAAGAGCAACAGTATCAGTAATATTCTCAGGGGCACCTGGCTCTAGGAGCAAACAAGAAGACAAACTTGCTTGGCGAACAATCATGGCAGCAGAACCAGCAACACCTAGATATCTAAACTGGTCCCAATATCCAATACAATTTTCACGAGAAGATCAATGGACAAGTGTTGGGAACGCAGGGCTATATCCACTAGTACTCGGACCTACGATTGCTGCCACAACAGTAACCAAAGTACTCATCGATGGAGGAGCGGGACTCAACATGATATTCGCAGACACATTAAAGAAGATGGGACCAGAATTTTCAAAAATGATCACACCTACAAGCATACCATTCTATGGGATAGTACCCGGGAGACCAGCCATGCCTCTCGGACAGATTACACTACCAGTAACATTTGGAACTCCCACAAATTACAGAACGGAGCTCATCAAGTGTGAAGTTGCAGATTTCGAATCATCATATCATGCAATATTGGGAAGACCAGCACTTGCAAAATTCTTGGACATACCTCACTATCCATATCTACTACTCAAAATGCCAGGCCACACGGAGTACTTTCTCTTAGAGGAGATCTAAAACGAGTCTACGAATGCGATGTACAAGCAATACGAGATATCCTCAAAAGTACAAGGAGAAATCAACTCGGTAATAGCAGAAATAAGAACAGAAGAAATGGAAATCCCAGCCAAAAAGCAAAGTACCCTCACCACAGCTGAAGGAGAAGGCACCAAAAAGATTGACCTAGGGATAGGTGATCCATCCAAGACTGCTACGATCGGTGCAAACCTACCTATCAAATAGGAACTCGCGCTCACCAACAACTTACGGGACAACAAGGACATATTCGCTTGGAAACCACCGATTCTTTGGGAGTCCCAAGGAGTTGGGCGAGCACAAAAATCGAAGTCAACAAAGGAGCAAAACCAATCAAGCAAAGACTACGACGATTTTCACCGGACAAGAAAGAAGCAATAAAGAAAGAAATAGCCCGACTACTAGCGGCCGGGATTCATAAAAGAAATCTTACATCCGCATTGTTTAGCAAATCTCATTCGGTACACAAAAAAAGAACACGGATGAATGGCGTATGTGTGTCGACTACACGTATCTCAACAAACATTGTCCTAAAGACCCTTTTGGATTACCAAGAATTGATCAAATAGTGGATTCAACAAATAGGATCAGCTTTATTATCCTTTTTAGATTGTTACTCGGGATATCATCGATTGCACTAAAAGAAGAAGACCAAAGCAAGACTTCTTTCATCACACCTTTCGGCGCCTACTGTTACAAAACAATGTCTTTTGGACTAAAAATGCAGGGCAACATACCAAAGAGCAATTCAGGCTTGTTTGGGCGATCAAATCGGAAAAAATACAGAAGCATATGTGGACGATGTAGTCATCAAAACAAAGAACTCGGACTCTCTGATTGAAGATCTACAACAAACTTTCGACAATCTAAAAAAGTGGAAGTGGAAACTCAACCCAACAAGTGTGTATTTGGTGTGTCATCAGGTCAACTACTCGGATTTCTAGTCAGCCAAAGAGGAATTAAAGCAAGCACAAAACAAATCAAAGCAATAACCAGCATGGGGCCACCTGCAGACATCAAAGATCTACAAAAATTAACAGGCTGCATGGCAGCACTCAATAGATTCATCTCCGGACTTGGAGAAAAGGGCCTACCTTTTTTCAAATTGCTAAAAGAAGACAGACAAGTTCACTTGGAATGAAGAAGCACAAGAAGCCTTTAACAAGCTAAAAGCATATATCAGTACATCTCTAGTTTTAGTACCACCAAAGAAAGACGAAGACCTCATGCTCTATATTACCGCAACTACTTCTTGGAGTTAGCACGCTTATTGTGGCCGAAAGAGAGGAACAAGGGCACATCTACAAAGTACAAAGACCATTATACTACATAAGCGAAGTTCTCATGATATCAAAAGTAAGATACCCACACGTGCAGAAACTACTCTACGCAATACTCATAACTTCAAGAAAGCTCAGACACTACTTTGAAGATCACAAAGTAGTTGTCGTAACCGATTTTCCACTCGGAGAGATCCTAAGAAACCGAGACTCAACCAGACGAATTTCAAAATGGGCAGTTGAACTCGGAGCACTCAAAATAGAATTTACACCAAGAAAGGCAATCAAATCTCAAGCATTATCCGACTTCATTGCAGAATGGACCGAAATACAACAACCCACTCCTAACGCCATCTTAGACCATTGGAAAATGTACTTCGATGGATCCCTTAAACTAGGAGGGGCAGGAGCAGGGGTACTACTCATCGCACCCGACAGAAAACAACTCAGATATGTTCTGCAAATTTTATGGCAAGCTACCAACAACGAAGCAGAGTATGAAGCACTCATCCACGGCTTACAAGTCGCAACTTCACTTGGAGTCAAAAGACTACTAGTCTACGGAGATTCTGCAGTAGTAGTTAACCAAGTCAATAAAGAATAGGATTACACTAAAGAGAACATGGACGCCATCGTGCGTAGATCGAGAAAGCTCGAGAAAAATTTTCAAGGACTAGAAATTCATCATATATTACGAGATTCAAATGTTGCGGTGATGTGCTAGCCAAACTAGGCTCGAGACAGGGGCAAAAAAAACCCGCTGAGTCTTTGTAAAAGAACTAAGCAAGCCATCCATCAAGTCGAAGAAAAAAAAGAAGACAAGAAAAAGAAGACATGACAAGAGCAAATTTTGATGATCGGTACAAACAACTCAACATGGATGCAAGTATTCATAGACTACATCAAAGAGAAGAAGTTACCCGGCAATAAAACAGAAGCAACTCAAGTCATCAGAAGGAGCAAAAATTATGTCTTGGTAGGAGACAACCTTTACAAGAGAGCAGCATCATCAGACGTATTATTAAAATGTGTCTCAACAGCAGAAGGAATAGAAATACTATCAAAAATGCACTCCTGATGCTTTGGAAATCATGCATCTTCAAGGACACTAGTCGGAAAATCATTCCGATCGAGGATTCTATTGGCCAACAAAGATTAAAAGACGCCGAAGAACTAGTCAAACACCGCAAAAATTGCCAAATGTTTGCAAGATAGGCACATGTCCTAGCTCACAATCTAATATGCATCCCACCAGCATGGCCATTCTCATGCTGGGGACTCGACCAAGTCGGACCTCTCAAGAAATCCAAAGGAGGGTTCGAGTACATCTTTGTGGCTATAGACAAGTTTACTAAATGGATAGAATACAAGCCATTGGTAAAATACAGCTCGGCCAAAGCACAAGAGTTCATCCAAGAAATCATGCACAGATTCGGAATGTCAAACAGAATAATCACAGATCTAGGATCACCATTCATAGCTAATGAATTCAAAAGCTGGGCCCAAGACTACGGATTCAGCATTGATTATGCATCAGTAGCTCATCCTCAGGCAAACGGTCAAGTAGAAAGAGCCAACAGTCTCATCTTGGCAGGATTAAAACCAAGACTATATGAAGATCTCAAAGATTACGGAGCAAAATGGATAGACGAATTACCTAAAGTAGTCTGGGGATTAAGAACTCAAATAAGCAGAGCAACCGGCTACTCGCCCTTCTTCCCCGGTATACGGATCGAAACCGTACTACCAAATAGACTTGATCTGGACATCTCCCAAAATTGAGCAATACAATGAAGGGGAAGCAGAAGAGACCAGGAGACTAGAAATCGACAGCTTAGAAGAAATCAGAGTCAACGCAACACTACAATCAGCAAGATATATGCAAGGACTAAGAAGATATTACGACAAAAGCGTTCAACCAAGAACCTTACAAGCCAGCGATCTAGTCCTCCGGAAAATACAAAAAACAGATGGAAGGCACAAACTACTCAGCCCATGGGAAGGTCCCTTCATAGTGACAAAAGTGACAGGACCAGGATCCTACGAATTGATGACTAAAGACGGAACTCCAATAAAAAATTCATGGCACATCTCTCGATTCTGACGGTTTTTTTGCCTAGAAATCAAAAGACATGTACTATTCTTCCAATAAAGATTTTACAGAATCCTAGCTTCTTTTCAGAACTAGATGAGAGCCAAAAGAGAGCTCGATTTATCCCGACTTCTAGAGAAATAGAACTCGGATGAGGGCCTACGGTCCAAAACTAATCATTGAAGTGCAAAATGGCTACAACCTAGTCTGAGCCCAACTATTCCGGGTTGTTTTCACAATACCGATGAGAGTACGGCTAAGAAAAAAGTCAACACTCGCCCTATCCTAGCTCCTTTTCAGGACTAGATGAGAGCCAAGAGAGAGCTCGACCTATCCCGACTTCTAGAGAAATAGAACTCGGATGAGGGCCTACGGTCCAAACTAATCGTTGAAGTGCAAAATGGCTACAACCTAGTCTGAGCCCAATTATTCCAAGTTGTTTTCACAATACCAATGAGAGTACGGCTAAGAAAAAAGTCAACACTCGCCCTATCCTATCTCCTTTTCAGGACTAGATGAGAGCCAAGAGAGAGCTCGACCTATCCCGACTTCTAGAGAAATAGAACTCGGATGAGGGCCTATGGTCCGAACTAATCGTTGAAGTGCAAAATGGCTACAACCTAGCCTGAGCCCAACTATTCCGGGTTGTTCTCACAACACCAATGAGAGTACGGCCAAAGAAGTCAATACTCGCCCTATCCTAGCTCCTTTTTAGGACTAGATGAGAGCCAAGAGAGAGCTCGACCTATCCCGACTTCTAGAGTAAAGAAGATGAGGGCCTATGGTCCGAACTAATCGTCGAAGTGCAAAACGGTTACAACCTAGCCTGAACATTAACTGTTCCAAGATGGCTTCACAACACCAAAGGAAGTACGACAGACAACAAAATATTCAAACATTTCAAGCCAAAAACAAGGTATTTGACAAGATTCAAGAAGGGAAATTCTTTTTACATATAAAACCCGAGAGGGCATCAAAAGTTTCATTACAACAAAGAAGTCTACTGCTGATGATCATCACTACCATCAGCACGCACTGGTGTAATTTCTACAAGTTCAGTAAAATCTTGAGCCAAGGCCAAAACAAAGAGCCTTCAGTTACGCAAGTGCCCGCTCACCTCGGGAGTATGAGTCCCGTCCCATCACCCCTCACAAGAGGAAAGTTGGGATCAATCACTCGAACACGAGCCAGCACACCCTGAACGCCAAGCAAAACAGCCTCCTTGGCGAAGTTGATGGTCCGCTCGGTCAGTCGAGGAATAAACTGAACCCAAGTCAGACCCGCATCTTCAGGCCTCCTCAGCATGGTAGCAAGCGCTTGAACAGAACCCAGCAAAGCCGACCACCTGTCTTCCGAATCCTTCAGACGAACGGACAAGTCTTCTACTGATGCCTTGGCCTGCAAAAGATCTCGATCAGCACCACGCCTAATCAGCCGAGCCATGGCTAGGGTCTCCTCAGCATCTTCCTTTACCTTCTTAGAATCATTGCGAAAGGTCTTTACTTCCAGCTTCAAAGTTTCAGTCTCTTCCGAGTACTTTTTCTTCAAAGCTGTAAAAGAAAAACAGAAGGAAGTCAGAGAAAAAGCAGCGACAAAGTCATACAAAGAAAAGAACACACACAAATACCTTGGAGATCTCGAGAAGCCTTCTTCTCGGATTCAATTGCAGCCGACTTCTGCTACTCAGCTGCAACAACTTGAGCCCTCAAGGCCACCTCCGAGGACTGGTGTCCTTGACGCTCTTCATCAAGCGCCCGACCACAAAGAAGCCAGTTCATCCAACAACTTCTTTTGAGACTCGGGACGAGCCAAAGAAGATATCAAAATCGCTTACATATTCCTGCATATAGATAGAAAGAAATTAAGGAGAAAGAACAAGACAAGAGAATCTACAAACAAGTCGTCCTACCTGAAACTGCTCTGCAAAGGACTTAAATCCTAATTCAAGCTTCTTAAGGTGAGAACTCAGATTAAACTCCTCTTCCAACTCCCCGCGATCGACTTCAAATCACGAACGAATCCCAAGGAGGATAAAAAGGAGACAAAGGAGAAGAACACCCAACCCTAAAATGAGGAGAAGTCGGGGGTTGGGCAAATGGTAACTTGTCCGCTCCCCGAAGAAGTCCCACAACCGCTTGGGCAACCGGTAGCGAAGAAGTTCCAGCAGCAGAAGAAGAAGTCACCATGAGGGCAGACTCCACAGCCGGATTGGGATCAGGCAAAGACACCCGACCCACCACACCAACACTCTTCGTCTTCTCAGAGTCAGAAGCCGGAGCAGAAGAAATAGTGGCAGATAACCTACAAAAACCAAACAAGTTAAAAACAGATGATGCAAGAAAGATAGAAAAGAAGTCAGTAAGAAGAAAAACTTACTTAAGGACACGACGGAGAGCAATACGAGGCCGAGGTGGAGGAGGAGGCATGACCTGATCCAGATCCACCAACAACTCGGCAGAGAAGGAGCAGGACCTGGCAAGGGTCCCAAAAACGGAGGTTGAGACCGGGAGCTACAAGGAGCCAGAATCAAAGTTAAAAGAGCAAAGAAGTATACACGCCAAAACCAAGAAGACAATACTCACCGGCGAAGAAGGGGAGAGTTATCAACATCCTTAGCCTCATCTTCAAAGAGAAGAACTGACCCACCTTCTACCAAGAAAGAAGAATCAAGACTACTTTCCATAAAAGAAAAACAAGTCAGGAAAAATCAAACAACGTCTCACCTATCAGAAGGTTACCTGAAGGCTGAGGGGAAGGAGAAGAAAGCGCCCGTTTCTGTGCCACTGAAGAAGAAGAATCTCCCGCAGCAGGTCTCTTCCCACCAGCACGAGTAACTCGAGGAAGGGCCATAGGCTGATAAGGAACATACTGAAGGATAGGTTCCATCATAGAAACACCCAGCAAAACAACTCGGCCTTCAATTATCTTATGAGCAGTAGCCGAAGGAGCAGGAAGAGGAGCAATCTCTCCGTCAACATAGAGAGAAGCATCGGCATCAAAATCCCTGCCAAAAGACTTCAAAAAGGAACAGAAGACAACTCAGTATTAATCAAAAAGTACTCAGAAAACATAAATACAAGCAAGAAAATATAACTTACAGCAGGAGGAGGGCTGCTGGCCGAGTACTCAAAGCCAATCATGGGGACCACCGACGCTCCCTTCAAAATCTTCTGGAGGCGCGCAAGCACCTCACCATTGGACAACTCGGTCGTGGCCACCATACGAGAGGGATCTTCAGCACCCGAGTACTCGAAGCTAAAATGCTCCCGTACCTTCAAAGGCTGTACTCGGCGACGAAGATAACTCGCCACTATGGCGAAACCAGACAAGCCATTCTGCTTCAAATAACTTATCCGATTAAAAAGTGGTTGGAGAAGAGTCAACTCGGCAGCAGTGAGTTGTTCCTTCTTCCATCGATCATTAACAACAGGCGGGGCTCCCGAATAGGTTTGGAGTGCCGGAGAATCGGCACCCCTTCAAGATTTCCGACATAAAAAACCACTCGGAACGCCAATCCTTCACGGATTCAACAAAGTCGTACTCAAAGAAGTGGCTCGACTTACGCCCCTGTCGAAATTGAATCCCACATCCACCAAGGGTGTGGAGGGAATCATTGCGGGGCTGCGGCTTGAGACGGAAAAGAAAACGAAACAAATTCAGAGAGGGGGAATACCAAGGAAAGTTTCATAAAAATGTACAAAGATGGAGAGATGAAGAACCCCATTAGGGGTAAGATCATGGAGGGAGATACAGAAATAGCGAAGGAAACGATGAAGGAAAGAACAAGCCGAAAAGACGTGAGCCCTAAGACGAACAAAAGAGACAAAAAAAGACAATTTCACCTAGGCGAGGAACAGAACACGATGCTCGCCAGGAGCAATCCAACCAGAGAACTCCTTAGGCTGGATCATTCCCCACTCCTGCAACTCAACAGGTGCTTCTCTTGAGTAGTCGGAGGGGGGAAGTTCTTCGCGATGGCCTTCATAGCAGCAAATTCAGGGTTCAGCTGCTCGTCAACCTCCTCCTCAAGAACAGGCTTCGCAACTTCCGACTTCTTAGAAGCTACCTTCTTTCTACCCATACAACGAATCAAGCAGCCAAGCTAAGAGGAGGATGCGCGGCAACGCAAGAGCAAAGATTTGGAGATTTTTTCTACGGCGCTAGGGTTTCAGGAAGCAAAGGCAAGGTGAAGAAGAAGAATAGTAACCGCAGCTAATTTATAGCCCGGTCTTAAAGGCCCACTTAAGGGGCAACGGTAAAAAGGCCAACGGATACAAGGCGCAGTAACAGGAAAGGCCCAGTAAACCCTCAAATCGCGGGATAACGGTCCTTATCCCATTACCCACCAACGGTAAAATATTGTACCGTTACAAGGAAAGGTAACTTTACAAAAATTATCATAACAAGTCGACACAAAGGAAGACGGCCAAGAACAACTTCACTCAAAGGAAGCCAGTCAACTTCTAAGCTAAAACAAGTCTACTCAAGGATAGACAGCCTTCATATCAATAAAAAACAAGTCGGCTCGAAGGCGGACAACCATAAACTCAAGACAAAACAACTCGGATCATTGCAGGAACAAATATTCTTCAATATTACAGGATACAAGATTACAAGTCTTACAAGACCCATCGAATTTAGAAAGAACATTGAAGCAACGGCTACAAAGAACCCCAGTAGAATTTGGCCATAGAAGAAAATTACGGTCTACAAGGAACCCCGTGGAATTACGTCATAGAAGACAACTACGCGAGAATCCAAGACCGTCGCCGTTGTAGACCTAGACTACCTCGAGAGGCGTAATGAGCCGAGCAGATCCAAAGCAACCTAGATACACCAACACAGTGCATCCAAGATCGCCAAAAGGAGCACTGACTAATCAAGCATCACATCGGGCCTCTCCAAAAACAAGTCGGATCGAACCCCATGTGAACAAGAGAGCTCCAGCTGTGCATCGGGCGGTGACTGATCTGCACCGCACAGCTAAAAGACTGTGCGGCTCGGCAACTCCCCCACACAAAGCATAGCCCTAGCAGAGTGGAAAAGAGGTACTAAGAGTGCAAAATGACCCAAAGACAAGGCACATCTCAAGACTTCTTCTACCCGCCCGAACGAGCCTCCAATCATAATGCTACTCAGGGATTAGTCTCGCCTCTAATCCCTATCTCAAGAATTCTTCTACCCACTAAAAACCATACTTTGGAAGAACAAGAAAGAAGCCCGGGGCTGTTCAACCTCGCAAACCATCATTGTCACAAGAACAGGAAGAAGCATACTACAAGACTCTGAAAGCAACCGAAAGGGAGGTGCAATTTATAGGCCAAGGTCGGCGTACATAGACCAAGTTCACCAATTCAGAGAAACATTGACAAGAATAATAAAAGAGAGGGCAAAAGAAAGAGAGCAAATGTAAGAGTATATTCCGGACATATCCCAAAGACAAGAAAAGCCTTTATACCACCACCGCCAACGCCCAACCATAAAAAAGGAGACATAAAGGACAAGTAAAAGCAAAGTCACGAGCCGTTGTCCGTTTCCTACACGTAAGAACTTCGAGAAAAAAAGCTCGGGGGCTGCAGCTAAAGAAGAACTTCGGAAAAAAGCTCGGGGGCTGCAGCTAAAGAAGAACTTCGAAGCTTGGGGGCTGCACCCAAAGGTTACATACAAGAAAGAAATCAGGAAAGCTCGAAGGCTACGATTAAAGAAAATAAAGCCATCGCCCGACTTCTTTTCGACCAAAACAACTTCAGACGAAGGCTCGGGGGCTACAGGGGTATACACCCTCAACTTTTTCTTTTTCTCAAAGACCCTCCAAACTACTTATAAATAAGTAGCAAGAGGCTCGGGGCTACACTCGGTGAGTGCACCTACGGCGCAAAAAAGGGAAGAATTCTTCACTAGACCACTTGAAGCATCACTCCGAGCGAGGCGCTCCCGAGTTCTACTTCGAATGCTCGGGGCTTGTCGATACGGGGCGTGAAGCGACTACTCACCCGCCACGGCTCCCGTCGGGACAAGAGCGAGAAGGACGGATCCGAGTAGAACGCGGATCATCCTAGTTAGACGAATAGAAAGTAACATCTGTAATAGGAACAGAACACTTCCTATGAATCCGACCGACTAGGATTAGAAACCATAGCTCGGCTCTTTTCCTCTTATAAAAGGAGCGAGCACCCTCTTTTAACAGCATTTAACAATACACAATCATACATCAATCCAACGCAAAAGGCCAAGGCCGACTGGAGTAGAGCTTTTACTCGACGACGAGGGCTCGAGCCAGGATAAACCGTGTGTCCCTTGCGTAAAACCGCTGAGTTCTAGTTGTTCGCCGAGATCCAAATCAACTGCTACGGAAACCCCGTGGCAGGCTATCGGTGGTCAAACACCGACAAGATGAAATCACCCAAAACTACATTGTAGACATGTTTTTGACAATTGGATAGATGGATAACTTAATCGGCCGTGATCTTCTTGTTTATATAAAAGGGGTGGTCTTATCCAAGTAGGAAACATATCCCAAACACATTCTCCAAGTTTCAATATGTGAAAATAGATCCAAAATTGAGTTGGAGCCTCGGAATACTGGTAAACCGGGTAAGCCGACTCAGAGACCTGGCTTAGCCAGTTTCCACGGACGTGGACAGCCCCTCAGCCGGTTACCACGTCACTTAAAGAGGACCCGACTTAGCCGGGTGGGGACCCGGCTAAGCCAGCTTTAAATTAGGCCGTCAGGAACCTTGAGTTGGAGCCTCGGAATACTGGTAAACCGGGTAAGCCGACTCAGAGACCAGGCTTAGCCAGTTTCCACGGACGTGGACAGCCCCTCGGCCGGTTACCACGTCACTTAAAGAGGACCCGACTTAGCCGGGTGGGGACCCGGCTAAGCCAGCTTTAAATTAGGCCGTCAGGAACCGGCTAAGCCGGCTCCTAGACTCGACTAAGCCAGTTTGGGGGCCGACCAGAGTATGAACCGGCTAAGTCGGGTGGTGAACCCGGATAGGCCGACTGGCCCTGGCTCGCCATCTTCTCGCGCGATCCTTCGCTGTTTTGTCGCGCCGTCCGGCTGCCATCATACTTGCCACATTTACAACTTGTTGGAGATGCCATTGATTCACCTTAAAACAATTTTGAGTGTCAACACTATTTAAGAAATGACAAATAAAAATAACAAATGTCTTCGTGCATGTTAACTAGTAGAAATAGCAAATAAAAACATGCTAAGTTTGTATTTGAGCATGTCCAAGAGTTTGGCATATGAGTTTGACATCCTAAATTTTTTGACAAAATAAGAAAAGTACTTCTCCAATAGTTTGGTATCTGGGTTTGGCATCTTTGGCAAGTTAGCAAATCTCGATCGATTGCGTGCATATATACGCGCGGGGCACTAACGTGCATCGCAGTTTTCTCGTGCTTAGCGTGGCTCTTCGTTCGCTTAGAGCATCTTCAATAGTTACCCTATCTTAGGTTGCTATTTTTATTTTTCAGTAAAAACAGAAAAAACCTTTTTCGGTAGTTCCCAATTCCAGGTTGCTATTTATCCCAATTAGTGAAAAAGAGCCTCCACGTGCGTATATATGCGTGCTAGACTCAGCAAGCATATCCGTTCATATTAGAAGAGGTGGAAGAGTATAAAAATAATTCCGTTCCTCTCAGGGTTTCTAATATAAGTTTTTAAGAGTTGGAAGGACATAATATAATTTTATTTCTCTTTTAGTGTTTCTAATATAAATTAGATCTGAGTTTAGATAGTGAATTATGCTAAATTATTGGAGATGAGCTTTTTTTATTTGATATATTTTTTTAGAAGTACATAAAACACAAGATTGAAGAAAGGATTGTTTCTTTAAAAAAAAAAACAAAAGAAAACCCATCTGATCTGTCGGCCGATCCCGACCCTCAACTCCTCTTTATTTGGCAGATGATATTCCCACATTTTCTCCTCCCCCTCCCGTGCCACCTCGCCCCTCATACCGCACCCACCCAGAAGCTAAGCCGCCGCCTTCTCCCTTCTCGCCGCGGCGTCCGCAAGCACCGGCCTTCTCCCCAAAGCAAGCGACCTTCGTTTCCTCTCTGCGCCAGATCGTTGTTTATGAGGTACGGATCGGCCCTGTATCTTTGCTTCTGCTTGTCGTAGCCCCGTGCCTAGAGGATCTGTAGAGCCCGTCGCGGCATCTCGATCGATCGGGAACCGGATTTTTGGTTGGCAACTTCAGTGTTGGATTTTGGCTTGTTGGAAGTTCGGGTTTTGAGTGGATTCGCCGCGAGCGTTGGAAGGTAGGGTTTTGACGGCGAGCTTAGGTGGTGATTTGGGTTATTGGAAAGTAGGGTTTTGACGGCGTCAGGTCGGTTGGATCGAACTGTTGGTATTGTGGCTGGCTAGGTTTGCGATGAGTTTTGCTTTTGCTTTTACTTTGGGTAAATTATGGTGGCCTGATATAAGTGGCTTGTGTAAGTGATTTGAGGCATTAACGACCTGTTTTGCTAGTAGTTTTCGTTCCTAGATTTTTTTTGCATGACTAGGCGAAGCTCAATTCCTTTTGCATGACATTTAATTGTCTTTTGTATTAATCTGACAAAGTGCTAGATCTTCTAATACATGCAATCCAGTCTTGAAGATCTGGTTGCCTTGCAATGTTATTCAGTTTTTGCATGATGATTAGTTTTTTTTTTTTTTTTTTTTTTTTATTGATCTGACAAAGTGCTAGGTCTTCTAATACATGTCACCCAGTCTTGAAGATCTGGTTGCCTTAATGTCATTTAATTTCTTCCATAGGATTTGGGATGTTAGGCTGGGAGTTACATGTGTCTGTTGTTACATAATTTCTTCAGTGTGTTACAGAAAAATAAAAGGTTTGTTAAAGTAGGATTTTTTCGATGAACTCATTTGTTAATTAATCCTATGAATCGACAAATGAACTGAATTAGTTTTGATAACAGAAGCATATAGTTAGGTGTCATGATTTGTTTGTAGTAAACAGAGTGTTCTTTTTTAGGCTGTCCATGGTACAGGTTTTAACTTCTATCCTCTTCTTTCCTGTGCAGCTCGAAGGAGAAGCCCACTCTTGGGTAAGACTTGTGCATATACGAGTACTGAAATGTGACTGCAGTTTCCATGTTAGCCTTGAACAAGTTGGACATGTTAATAATAATCACTTCTGCTTGCTTTTTTTTCTAACTGTTGAATGGAGTGGCATGGATGCCCAAATTTTCCCGCATGGATGCAGTATTATCTAAAGGCGTGACTTGTATAATTGTCTTGACACATATTGTGTTAATTGTTGTGCATATGCTATTAGTATATTACATTAATATATTACATTAATATTGTGATTGTTGATATTTGCTGCAATAAAAGCAATTGCAGTGTTCTGTTGACTGTCCCTGCTATGTTGACACAGCCTCTTGCAATCTTTTTCTGTTTAACCTGCCAAGGTTATTTATTCGGCATGAGATTTGTCTGTCATTGTTATACTTGCAGTTCGTGCTACCCATGTTTCTACTACTATGTTTGCTGTTACTAATACATTTTTTGCTATATTTTATCACTTGCTTTTATCATGGGGTTCATCTTTAGTGCACCTTTTTTTTTTGTTTGTTATACTTCCATCAAATGGTTATTATAAGCTTGGTGCTTGGTCATAACACAGAATGTTCATATTTATACTATATATAATATATAATTGGAGAGTTCGCAGGACAGTATTGCATGTTCAGGAAATTCACCTTGTTTTCTGCAATTGTTATTGCAGAGGCACGCGGATTAAGACCCGCAAGCGTAACATTGCGGCTCCTTTGGACCCTGCATCATTCTCTGATGCAATTGTTCAGATTTATCTGGATAATGGTGGAGATCTGGTTAGGCCTTCTTTTTTGGTGTACCATTTGCATCTCATATGATGATATTTCTGTTGTTGAGAGATGTGCATTTAGATGTATGAAATGAAATATTCTTGATATGATATGCAGTTAGATTCCTATCAAGCTTGATAAATCAATTATGCTTTGTATGGTGTTGACACTTTAGGTTACATGTAACATAACATGTTTCATGAATCATGGGGCATCTCCAGCTCTGCATGCAGGATTGGGGACTTGTAGGATAAAAGAAAGTGGTTTAAGCATATATGCTTAATCAAAAAGAATAAAATTGGGAAACCAAATACCTTAATTTGCCCATGGCTCCAGCTCCAAGAATTTGGAGCTAGTAATGACTGGCTCCTGGAAATCTTGGAGCTGGAGCTGTGCAAAACAGCTCCTAGTACATGTGTTGTATGATAGTAACAGCTAATCAGAAGCTAAACTGACCAAAGACTTTGATATTTTGCTTTTGCTTCTTTGACTGACACTTATTCCCAATATTTTATTCAGGAACTTGTCGCCAAAAGTATTGAGTCATCAGACCTCAACTTCTCACGTTACGGTGACACCTTTTTCGAGGTAGAGCCAGTGGAACATTATATATCCTGAAATTATCATTCATTCTCAATATGTGATTTTTTTGATGTTTTAGCCTTGTTGTAAGTTGCAAGCTTTTAATAATGTTATTTCATAAACTCCCTAGGGTTAGTTAGGTGGCTCTAGTAGCATTAAGGTCCTGGGTTCAACTCCTCTTGGGAGCGAATTCAGACGGTTTTGAAAAAAAACCCCTCCTCTATCCGACGCCAAAGCATAGGTCTAAGTTCTAGCCAAGGTCGTGCCCCTGTATGAGTGGGCAAGGGTTCGAGCATTTTCTCAACCTGTGTGGTTTTTTTTTTTAGCCCCGTCTTACCCTGCATGTTGAGTTTTTTTTTTTTTTTTTTATTAGTGTTGTTTTGCATTTATTACCTTCGGATGGAATTTTACTTGCATTTATTACCTTCAGATGGAATTTCACTTGCATTTATTTTGGGCTTTGTGAAGATATCTATCAGCATTTCAAGATATGCACCTTGGTGCATGTATTAACTGAAAATGGATATGGAATTTTATAATATTGTCATTCCATGGTGCCATTCAGGTATGGTCATGGATTGAGATTTGGTGCTAGCTGATAAGAGTTTTTTTTTTTTGAACCGTTTGTGCATGTGAGGTATTTGTAGAGATTTAAAATCTACGTGCTTGTATCATCATTTTTTATAGTAATTTTAGAGTTTTTGGATCTGATGTCATGCACTATGCTCATATGTTTTTGAAATACAGGTGGTTTTTGTTGGAGGGCGCACTCAGCCTGGCACTATAAAACCTGAAGAAGGAGACCGCCACCCTTATTCTGTGTTAGATTGTGCGGCACAGCGTGAAACAATTTTGCCTTTCGTACTGTATATCCAGAAAACATTGCGCAGGAGGCCTTTCTTAATAAAGAATCTTGAAAATGTTATGCGCAAATTCCTCCAATCATTGGAGTTCTTTGAGGAAAATGAGAGGAAGAAACTCGCCATATTCACAGCCCTTGCCTTTTCTCAGAAGCTATCAGGGCTTCCTCCTGAGACTGTGTTCCAGCCATTGCTCAAGGATAATCTTGTTGCCAAAGGGATAGTACTTTCATTCATCACCGAAGTTTTTCAAGGAGTACCTTAAGGAAAACAGCTTGATGATTTGATTGCACTTCTGAAGAAAGGCAAAATGGAGGACAATCTGTTGGACTTTTTCCCATCAGCTAAGAGATCCTCTGAGGCTTTATCTGAGCATTTCAAGTAAGATTCCTTCTCTTCTTTTTGTTTTCCTATTTTGAAGCATAGAATTTCTTGTTGAATCCTTATTTTTCAGCTCCATTGTCTTCACATGTGCCATTTTAAAGCTATGAATTTCATTTATCTTTCTGCTATAATATTCTTATTTGTGTGTGGCCCTCAGCAAAGAAGGTCTGACTAGCCTTGTTGAGTATAACGAAAAGAAGATGTTTGAAGTTAAACTTAAGGAGATAAAGTCTACACTGACCACTATGATCAATGATGAGGCTGCAATATCTGAAGTGATTGAGACTGTCAAGCAGCAAGTTAAGGATGCTAAATTTCCTGATTTAGAGGTCATTCGCATGTTGTGGGATGTACTCATGGAGGCTGTTCAGTGGTCTGGTAAGAACCAGCAACAAAATTCTAATGCAGCACTTCGCAGGTAATGTGTTGAACTTTTGGTTTCTTTTCAAGTACAAGAGCTGGACATTGAATACCTAACATAAACTCTTGTTTGATGTATGACTTACATTACTTGTTTTGGTACCTTAAACTTGATTTAACATGTTGTCTTGAGGTTATGAACATAATAAAACTTGAAAATCTGATTTCCAGCGAAGGTACTTGTGGCGATTGCTTAGTTTGGAAGTGTGAGCTTTGTGTTTTTAGTGTTAGTTGTAAGCTCAAACTGGACTAGCAGTTCTGCCTTACATTCCAAGTAAGGCCTTGTTTGGATTACCATATATTTACCTCAATCTGTACTTAAGTGAATACATTGACATCCAAACAAGCCCTAAAAGGGTTTGAAAATTCAAGAGGATCGCAATTGCTGATTAACATTTTTGTATGTTGTGGGCTGTAGTACTTCAGGTCATGTAAAATTAGGCAACCGTGCAATGTTCTGTGGATCTCTATTACTCTATCAAGATGTGTTCATTTTTTTTTCTCATTTGTTCTTAGGTGAAAGCATGGGCTGAGCTTTTGAATGCTTTTTTTTGCAGTGGTAGACTTGAACTAGAACTTATATACAAAGTTCAGACACAGTGCTATGAGGATGCTAAGCTCATGAAGCTGTTTCCTGAAATCATAAGAACACTTTATGACCAAGATGTCCTAGCTGAAGATACTGTCCTCCTCTGGTTCCGTAAAGGTTCAAACCCAAAGGGCAGGTATAACAACACAACTCCTTCCCGATAAATGAGATGTACAGCAATTGAACGGTATTTCTGTCAGTTCCTAATGATTGTAACATAATATGACAGGCAATCGTTTGTGAAAGCTCTGGAACCGTTTGTCAAATGGCTCGAGGAAGCTGAGGAGGAAGAATAAGTTTTTGATTCGGAGAATGGCCGAACACTGCCTTTACCCCTTTTTTTTCCCGAAAAGCTATAAGTTTGTGGAAGAATTATGGTTGCTGCTTGTTATTGCTTGAGCTTTGTTACTGCCGAGAACTTCATGTTTTGATGTTTGCTCACATGGCTCTCGGCTGCAGAATGCTATAATATGTTGGTGTAGTTGTGAGGGTCTGTTGGAACTTCTGTTATATTACTAAATGATTTATAATGGGACGTCAATTTACTTTGGGTATTCTACAGTTACTGGATTATACGCTGCAGAATGCTTCAATTATGATTTCTTTGTAATGAAATATTCAGGTGTAAAGAATGGTAATGGTAATTTTCGAAAGCAATATACAACCAAACCCCATCAACTCCTGCCCTCATGTGCCAACACAAAGGTGTCTCTCCACTTGTACATGTCTGTTAGCCATTTCAAATGAATTTTGCAAGACATTGTTAGCACACTAGGTCCCTAATGCACATGCAAAGTCATTGCTCACCTAGTGGCACTTAGATAACCGATATTGCATAACATCGCCCCTCTTAATAGTACGGTTATCAATCCTAAACCCGGCCATCAACTTCTCTACTTGCCTACGGCCGGCGAAATGGAAATGCCCTAGCATATACCTTTGCCTCTAGCTTTCCATTTCGCTCCTCTTCTTTCTTTATCTCCAAGGATGGCACTTCATCATCTTTGGTCTCCACCATCACCTTGATCTCCACTCAACCACTTGGCTTGGACCTCCCCTTTCTCAAATGCTACACACTTAGCAATAGGGTTAGTCCTAGGTTTCATCAATTAGCCAAAACCAAACTAGGTCTTTTCACCCACGCAAGGCATGGACGGGGATCGGTTGGCCCGCACCGTAAGCTAGAGCGGGGCATGGAACATTATTTGATCGCATTGTTAGCCGGCATAGGGCATGGCACACCGTCTGACCGCCCTAATGGCATGAAGTCCAGACGACCTATCTGTCATGACCCACGCATGTGCCGTACGACACCATTAAGCCTAACCTGATACGACAAAGGTTTTAATCAACTGCACATCCTCTCCGTCCACTGTGAGGGTGTTGATATCTGTTAATGCCTACTTGAATAATTCTGCAAGCGCACGGATACGTTGTAGCACTTCACTAGATAAGTATACCCGGTTTTTAATATCGAACCCAAAGAAAGATGTGTGAGGGTCTTCTAAACTACACTTAACCACCCGAGTAGCAAAGAAGGTCAGAGAAGGTAGGGATATAGAGGGGCAACTAAGGCTTCTAGTTCGAGGCTCAAGCAAGTTATGATTAGGATGTTTTACTAGGGAATTAGATAGAGGAGCATAGGCAAAACTGTAACTCAACTACCAACTATTCTCTGCTAGGCCCTAACGGGCGGGATAGTGGAGTATATAAGATTCAACGGAGCTATAAAGTCACCTCCGCGAGCTACCACCAAATCCGCACGACGGGGTACATCTACGAGTAACGAAATCTAAGCACCATGCTTACACTATGAATACTACTCTAACCTAAGAGCTACAAGGATTAAAGTACTCAAAAGAGTCGCAAACTAGTAGAACAAGATAAATAATGTTACTTACTTGAACTCAGAAGTCGATTCCGAAGTAGTCTCAGATACAAGCCGTAGAGGTAGCACCGATAGGCCGATACTCCTCCAAAACTCTCTCTTTAACTCTATCTCTCTGTCTCTGAAGAACTAGCTTCTATAGGTATAGAACTAGCTCTCTCTTGGAATGCTAACTCGAGAGGTCATCCATTCAAGGGACACCTCCGAGGATCCTAATTAGGGTTTCTCGCTAAAGCTCTCTCTTCTCAAAATGGATCCTCCTCCATGGGGCGGGTTGCCTCTCCTTTTATAGCCTTGGCAAATCAACGTGAGCCCTTGGATCAAACTGACATTGGCGGACGGTGGAGATCAATCGTCAAAGGCGGTGGAGTAAACCGTGTGTGAACCGGGCCACGGACTGCAGAGCCCGCAACCGGCGGTCCAGGGGCTAGATGGGCCGGTCTGGCCCGGCCCCCGCTAGCCGTCCGCTTCAGTCTCATGTCTTCTCACTCCTTCTGGAATGTTCCTGTGTCGCCGTGGCGTCAAATCTTGCATTCTATGTTGCGGTGTAGCTCAAAAGTGTGTCATTTCCAGTGTTTACCTGCAAAACCATTGATTCACCAAAACTCGTGGAATTCGTTAGTCAAAGCCCTACTTCTAGGTAGATGGATTGCTTTTATTTCACTTTGGAAGGTTACTTGACGGTTGGATTTGAACGTTAAGGACCATCAACAACACCCCCCACACTTAGGCTTTTACTGCCCTCGAGAAAAGGTGGATAACTTCGCACATAACTCCGAATAAAGATATCAACATAAGCTCATTCCCCGGTGATTTCTGCCTTTGTGAGATTCAAAGTGTCTACCATACAACTTTGGAAAGTTGAAGAGTAGAATGGTCGAGCACATTACCTTTATCCCACGGCCAAGTCCATTGGAGATTTTTACAAGATTTTTGAAATTAAACATATAGCTTATGTAACACCACAAGTGTTAAGCATGCATTAGGCACCAAATTAATTAACTTGATCATCACTAATCATGGCATAAGCATCATCAAGCATTAAACCCTAAATGCATTTATCATTTCATGTGTTGTATTTTTGTTTGTTAATTAATTGCTTGATTGAGTGCTTAGTTAATTAATTGTCTTGCAAATGACTTGTCAAGTTTGGATCCACTTGCCCAACATTTTGAAATGATTTAACAAAATTTATTGCAAAAGTTTTGGAGCAATTTGGGGCAAAAAAATTTATGGAAAAAATCCCTTTTTAAAAGCCTTTAATTCAAAATAAATTTGTAGTTCAAGATTTATTTGGAATTTTGAATTGAGCCTTAAATGAAAGTTGTTCAGTTTTAAATTCTCTATAACTTTTATTTTGGGCACTTTTCATGAAAAGGCTTTTAAATTTGTCAAATGGAGGCTTTTTATTTAGGGTTGATTTAAATTCAAAAGAATAGAAAATCCCACCACAGCCCGGCGACGGTCGGCCCATCGACCCGTGGCCATTACTTGCACCGGCGCCCGGCGCCGTCTTGCCGCTACCAGCGTCGTGGCCGACCGGCCTCAGGAGCGAAGCGCCACGCGCCACGGCATGCTTGGGCGGGCGCCCATGGCGCCCGACGCCCTTGCGAGGCCCCGCGGCCCGCCCACCCGGCACCCCTCGATTTGGAAACGCCCGCGCTCCACTCTCGCCTGCTCACTTCGCTCTCTCTCTCTCTCGCCCACGCGCCACGCACAGCGGCGGCGGCGGCCGCCGCCATGACTCGCCATTGCCGCCGCCCGTCGTTACTGCCGCCCAAATCGAGCACGCGCGTACCCAGCAGTACCACCACCCACCGCGCCCGCTCCACCTACATTGCGCCGCTAGCCCGACCGTCGACCGGCCGGTAAGGGCGAACAGCCACCTCGTCGCCAACGCCATGGCGGGCTTGACAGGCTCCAGCGCCGCGCGTTAAACCACCACGCCACCTCTCCTCTCTCCGCGGCGCAGTCGGCCGGGCTCGGAAATCGAGGCTCCGGTGGGCTCGATAGGGCCAATTAGGGCCCCTCACCCCGCCACCACGCCTCTTGCGTCGCTCACCGCTACGCCCAGTGGCGCCATGAACACGTCGGGCCGGGCCGCCCAATAGCGCGTACACCTCTCGTCGGTTCCGTGGAGCCCCGCGCGGAGCTTCGCTACCTCCTCTACCGGTCTTGCCATTGCCGGAGATGGCCCGACCGCCGCGACCACGCCACCGCGACGCCGCCGGCGACCCTCCCAATCAATGCCCCTCGCCGGGCACCACCGGGTCCGCCTTTGGCACGGAGCACGCCAGTGCTACCCTGCCGGGCGAGCTCACCGCCGGCGAGCACCGGCCGGCCGACGCCACCACGACCAGCGGGCGATCGACCGGTGGGGGTCGGTTTGACCCAGGGCCAGCGTGTCGGCGACCCATGGTCCACTGGACCGGGTGCACGTAGCAGTTAGGGTTTCGGTTTTTGAATTTTATGTTTTCCGGAAAATACTTTAAATGGTTTTTAATTCATAACTTGAGCAAATTTGATCCAAATTTGATGAGATTTGTTTTGTTAGGTTCCTGGTAAATAGATCTATCTAGGAAAAATATGAAATCTCATTTTTGTGGTACTTTTCTTTATAGATTTATTTAATTGCTTTAATTGTTGAAATCTAGATAAATGCATAGTAAATTGTATATTGCTCAGAAAAAATGTGATTCTTGTTTTGTTAGGCTTTTTGTGGGATGTACTTTCTGTGAAAAATATGTGCCATGAAGTTCCTATGTAAAAGTATTGAGATATGATTTAATTGTGTTTTAGGCTGATTTCTTTAATGATTTTTAGTAAATTAATTATGAGGAATTATGCCTTGGTAATTTTTGGTGACTGCTCTTGTGCTAAGAAGTTATAGTTAAAAATATGAAATCTATTATTTGATACTTGTCACTGTAAAAAGTTATTAAATGTGCAATTCTGCCCTGTCATTTCATCTTTTTGTGTAGACTGTTGTACTAGATGAAATGTGATGAAAATTTGTTCATGGCTCTGTCTTAGCATAATGTAGCATCTGTAATTTTTGTAGAATTTTTTGGACTGTTTAGATAGAGGTCACAGTTCAAGCCTATTATTTTACATGAAATAATGAGCCTTTGATTTAATTGTTTTAGTTCTATATTTGCTTTTTGAGCACTTTTAGTCATGTTTTGCTTGCTGGTCCTGTTATGCAGCACCATAACTGAAATGTGATGTTTTGATCCATGAGTAGTGCTATTTCCATTTATGCATGTGTGTGTGCATATACACACCCACCTTCTTTATACACTTCTCTAAGTGTTTAGAGAAGAGATTTGCACGTACTCAGTAATAAGTTAAGTTGTAGTAGAGAAGAGATATGCACTTACTCAGTAAATGATCTGTTAAATCATTCTTTACCATGAGCATCATACGTTGTGCATTCGCTATACTTATGCATGTGCATCGCATCATACAGGTTCGCAGGAGGACCCCCAACCTTTGGAGTTCGAGGAGAACCCTCAAGAGGAGTTGTAGCAGGAGGTCCCAGCAGGAGGGGACGAGGAAGACCTGCCCGAGTGCCCGGATCACCGCGTAGCTGACTTTGAGCAAGGCAAGCACTGGAGCATCTACTTACCTATGCTTTCTAACAGTCTAATTATGCTTTATGATTGTTGCATTAAGTATAGGAGTAGTGTGCAACCGTTGATGCATTATATCCTTGCTTTACCATTGAATTATCCCACCTTGATTACCCTGCTAGTCTAGGGTGAGTAATATGCTTAGCTTGCTTAGACGGTAGAAGTCGGGTGATTTCCTGTCATCCGCGAGTATAGGTGGTTACTTATGATTGTTGGAAAGGCTTATGTTGATATCATCTAGTTGATGGTTATGGTCATGATAATTGGAGACCGGACGGAGTCTTGTGGGGTTGTTGGACCATAGTGATTCCGTCTGTGTCGATTAAGGACCGTACCGTTGTTGTCCCTCGAGTCATGTTGAACGCATGCCTCACATTTAGCTGGTCCGGATAAGCACTTCTGACCGTGAAGCCTAACACTATCCAGGCCGGTTCTCGACCCGTTCGCACCGTATTGGAGATGGATGGGGGAACACAGGGGCGCGAAGAGTAAGTCCGAGATCCAGCATGGCTGGCTAAGGCAGTCGGGCGGTCCCTGGGTACGGTGGTTCCACTCGAGTCCGCGTGTCTTTTCCCGGATATGTGCCACGGTGACCTGTAGCTCACTTTAGCAGGTGAGTGTGGTTTGTGTGAGGAATACCCCCGAGCTCGCCAGCAATCGATTCGAATCGCCATCGTTCTGGACAAAGAACACTTGACTTGAGCTACACCATCGTAGTAATGATTATGGAATGTGGTTAATGATGATGATGAGTTAATCTATTGATTATGGTTACTAATTGCTTGTTTAATCATGACTAATATACTATAATAATGCATAGTGTAGGTGCTCACCTAGCATAAATAGGGATGGTTAAGCCGAGCTATCACTTTAAATATTTACTATCGCTTTTATGCAAAAGAGTCCAGCTATCCCCTGATAAAGCCTGTCATACTTCTTGGAGTCTTTTATTTCAAGTTAGACGGGTAAGTCTAGCTAAGTACCTTCTCGTACTCAGGGTTTTTCCCGCTTGTTGTTTGTGCAGACGGACATACCTTCCACAGGTATTGTGCTACCTGTCTTTTCCCAGTGGACTAGAAGACCTTGGGCAAGGTCAATATCAATATTCTCCCCTACTGTTTTTGATGGATAGACTCTGGGCTAGCACTGTATTAAGCTTTTAAATGTGTGAGTTGGGTTGAGCTTTTAAAACTACTTTGCTTTCGCTATCGTATTTGAAGAACTTGGTTTGTAATAACTCTATTTCCGCACTCTGATATATCGAACTATTTGTGAAATGTTGTAACGTGTGAATGGTGACGCTAAACTTGTACGATCTTGGTTGATGATGTTTGGTTTGAAATCCTTCGAGATTTCTGGACTACCGGGTTTATAATGGCTTAAGTGTGACAATTACTTGTTTGGCGAGTGATTTTTCACGTATGCTTTTATAAATTGGTCGGTTCTGTTACAGCTTACCTGCTCCTCAATGCGGTACTCTCAAATCACTCGTTATATGTGGTATTGTGGAGCTCACTTAGGATGCATGAGTGACTGTCTTTCCTTGCAACCTACCTCTAATAGGCTTATTTAGAGTTCAAAGGTTTGGCAAGGAGGAGTGTACTTATCTTACACGTCACTGAGCCAGCGTGAGAGTCCTAAGGAGATACGTGTCATACTCCTAGATCAAGATGTGCATGAGTGTATGGAATATATGGTGGCTATCCTACTTCTACTTATGCTCATACTTTGAAGGATATATCTCTCTTGCTTGAATTGGAGTGCTTGGAGACAATGGGCTATCTTAAATTTTCCCTTTCTTTCTTTTCTGGAGAGCTGGGCATCAAGTTGCCCCTTGTTCTTTAACATTTAGACCCTTGTCCATTTTTCTTTTTGAACTCTCTTTTTCTTTTTGCATAGCCCATGTCATCCTGCACGAGAACTTTTCAAGATAGAGATTTCTGATAATGTCAGAGCATAGGTAAACGAAATCCTACCAAAAATTCTTTTTGGTGCGTACTCTCAGTGTAAGAGTAGCACATTTTCTATGTGGATGGAAAGAGTTGTGCCTACCCCCAGTGTAGGGATAGTGCATATATGGAGTGTAGGTGGATCTTGATCTTGGGAGCATGATAAATCTCTACAACATAGGTCTCAAAAGCTGATAGAGCTCAGTGCAAGATAAGTAACTTATGTAGAAAGTTCATGATCATATATGGCTCTATAGGCATTTAAAGACCACAGAGGAGTAGCTTAGCTATTTTTTTGTGTTTTTGAAATAAATGCTCCAATAACTAGGCATAGAAATTCAGGTTCTCATGTTCTACTATCTCATACTTGTCAACAACTTAAGAGGCATGGGGTCCCTATAAACAGTTCCCAACAGCTGCAAGTGTTACAAGAGATGAATTATGTAATTCTTGCCTTAAGTCATGACTAAGCTACTCATCCTTGAGGTGTAATTATGTTTCATTAAAGGATATTCAATTAAGCTCAGTTATCAATAAATGAGAGTGTTTTGGAGTGTGTACCTGGCTCCTGTTGAATGATGTTCCTTCTGAGTTCTTATGGGTTGTCTCCCCCGCACTTGTTTTCTATTTCATTTTATGCACAATAAGGTGGAGACAAAAACAAATATATATCCAGAGAGAGATGATGACTCTAAAGATTGAACTTCTTTATTATCATAAGGCACATTTATTACACAAGGAATGAATCGAATTAACTAATCAAACTATCTTTAACCAAACTAACTAATCAAGCAACAAACTAATATTTTATTACACATGTGCCTATCTATCTCAATCTCTAGTTCTTCTTCTCTAGCTCCTCGACCCTAGCCTTGAACGCTTTGTTCTTAGTGCGCAGTCGCTCTTGGCTCACCTCTAGGTTTCCTACGCGCTGCACAGTGGTCCCTAGGGCCTTGAGTGCATCAGACAGTGCTCGGGCCTAGAGATCATTCTAGTCTCTAATGTGGCTAAGGACAGGCGAGGTTGTCTCGGGGCTAGTGTAGTCCTTGGCTTCTTCTTTGGGGCTCTAGATTGGCTCTTGGCGGTGGATTGAACTTCATATTGCTGTGGTCCACCCGTGCACCATCCAGAATCACTCGCTCCTTCTCAATGGTGCAATTGGCACCGGTCACCATCCCAAACTTGGTGGTGACTCCTAGCAGCCTCTCCCCCTCTCTAGGAGGTAGTAACTTAGTGCCTTAAGGAAGAGCAATGCTAGGTTGACCTGGGGGTCATGGCTTATCTCCAAGAAGCAGTCGACGAGCTGGTGGCGCAATCGTTGGCCTCCTGATGGCCTGAGCATAGAAGGCCTCCTCCATCGGAGCTCCTTGAGGTCGAGCTCGGACGACCTCCTTCGATGGCACTAGGACGATGGCAGGATGACCACCAGTGGGAGGACTTCCTCTGGCTCTTTGACTATGTAGAGAAGGTTTGGGCTCGCCATTTGGTGGAAAGATGGAGAGGTGGAGAGCTTCCTTGCTATGGGCTAAGAGAGGAGAGCTCTTGGGATGAGAGGAGAATGACCTCGGGGGCTATTCATATAGTCCTGATAACTTGAGGTAGGGGCATTCCATCCTAATCTATCCCGAGCATCTACCGTGAACAGGCGCCGGCGGAATCAAATCAAAGTGGAATATCCAAAACCCTAACGGAACAAGCTTCGCACCGAGAGACGACGGACCGCGAGGCGGCGGCACAAGGCAGACGATGCACTGGGTGGGACCGGGCCGGTCCCACCCTAGCCCGGTTTTCGGTGCCCTTCCGCGGGGTGCATTCTTGGCCCATTATCTCTCCAAATTTTCTCCTGTCGTGACCCAATTCGTGATGGAGTTTTATATTTTAATAAATTAGGGAAAAGCCAGAAAATAAATTTCATCTAATTCCTCGGGTGGTCTAGAAGGTTCAAGAAAAATTTTAAGGCGTTGGCCATTTACCTTGAATAACGTACCTTCGTTGTTTTGAAGTGTCACTGCTCCATGTGATGATGAATTTACCACCGTGAATGGTCCTTCTCACTTGCTTTGTAGTTTTACATGTCCGAATAATCTTACCCTGGAGTTGAATAATAGTACTTTATCTCCGGGGCTGAAGCTCTTCTTCTTGATTCGCTTATCATGCCACCGTTTGGTCCTCTCTTTATAGATCTTTGCATTATGATATGCTTTTTCTCGCCATTCATCTAACTCTGAGAGTTGCATCTTTCTTCTTGTTCCAGCGGCTTTGAAATCCATATTCCATCTCTTAATTGCCCAATGAACTTTGAACTCAAGCTCCACTAGCAAATGATAGGTCTTGCCGTAGACAAGCTGATAAGGTGACATGCCAAGAGGTGTCTTATATGCGGTTTGGTATGCCCATAATGCATCGGGTAGCTTTTCCTTCCAAACAGTTCCCATCTCATTTACTATCTTTTGTAGAATGTTCTTGATTTGCTTATTGGAAGTCTCTGGTTGACCACTTGTTTGAGGATGGTAAGAGTAGATACGTAATGTTGGATCCCTTGCTTCATCAAGTACTTGCGAAAGTCTTTATCAATGAAGTGAGTTCCTCCATCATTGATCACCATCCTTGGAACACCGAATCTTGGAAATATTGTCTCCTGAAACATCTTCTTGGAATTCTTGGAATTTGCAGCTTTGCATGGCATGGCTTCTACCCATTTTGAGACATAGTCAACTGCCACTAGAATGTACTTATAGTTGCCTGATTTCGAAAATGGTCCCATGTAGCCAGACATCAAAGAGCTCGATTTGAAGATTGTTGGTGAGTGGCATGGCATCTCTGGAATTGATATTATCGTGCCTCTGACATGCTCCATATCTTTGGATGAAGTTCTTAGTGTTTTCATACATGGTTGGCCAAAAGAATCCACTTTGCTAAATCTTTACATGGGTTCGGAATGCTCCATAATGACCTCCATATGGTGATGAATGACATCTTTCAATATCCGTAGCCCTTCCTCGGTAGGTACACACCTCTAGAGTAGTCCATCAGAACATACTCGAAAGAGATAAGGATCATCCCATATATGTAGACGACTTTCATAGATTAGCTTTCTCCTGTCTGCCCCTGGCGGTACATATCCTATAACCATAAAATTGATAATATTCGCGTACCAGGGACCTTACCTGGAGATAGCGTAGAGCGTGTCATCTCGAAGAGAGTCATTGATTGGTAGTTCCTGCATATTCTTAAACTGCGTTCTAGACAAGCGATCGGCAACAGGGTTTTCTACTCCTCTTTTATCTTTTATTTCTATGTCAAATTCTTGGAGTAGCAAAATCTATCTTATGAGTCAGGGTTTAACATCTTTCTTAGTGAGCAGGTATTTAAGAGCAGCACGATCAATATAAACGGTTACCTTCGCTCCTACTAAGTAAGATCTAAACTTGTCTATAGCGAAAACAACAGGCACAAGCTCTTTTTTAGTAGTTGCATAATTAAGTTGAGGTCCTGTCAGAGTTTTGCTAGCATATGCAATTGCGTGATGTTTTTTTTCTTTAGTTTGTCCCAAAACTGCCCTCACAGCCTAATCACTTGCATCACACATCAATTCAAAAGGCAGCGACCAATTAGGGGGTTGGATGATTGGTGCAGAGATGAGCACTTTCTTAAGAGTTTCAAAGGCTTTCAAACAAGCGTCATCAAATTCAAAGGGAGCATCCTTAGCTAGCAGGTTTGTTAGAGGTCTAGCGATGTATGAAAAGTTATGTATGAACCGTCGATAAAAACCTGCATGACCTAGGAAGCTTCAAATTCCCTTAACATTAATGGGAGGAGGTAGTTGTTCAATCACTTCAATTTTAGCTTTGTCTACCTCTATCTCTCTTTCAGACTCTAAATGTCCAAGCACTATTCCTTCTCTAACCATGAAATGACATTTTTTCCAATTAAGGACTAAGTACTTTTCCTCACATCTTTGCAAAACCTTATCTAAGTTTTCAAGGCATTTGTCAAAAGGTTTTTCATATACGTAAAAGTCATCCATGAAAACTTCTATTATCACTTCAATCATATCAGAAAATATAGACATCATGCATCTTTGAAATGAAGCTGGAGCATTACATAGTCCAAAAGACATTCTACGGTAGGCATAAGTTCCGTATGGACATGTAAAGGTGGTTTTGCTTTGGTCATATGGATGGATCGGTATTTGATGATATCCGAATACCCATCAAGAAAACAGAAGAAAAAATGATTTGCCAACCTTTCCAACATTTTATCAATGAAGGGAAGTGGAAAATGATCTTTCTTTATCGCCTTGTTTAGCTTTTCGGTAATCAATACACATCCACCATCCAAAGGACAGTTCTTTGTGGGATTAATTCATTCTTATCATTCCTAACAAGCTGTCATGCCTCCCTTTTTAGGCTCAACTTGCCGTAGCTTACCCACTCAGCGTATGGCACAGGATATATGATCCCGACATGTAACAGTTTCAAAACCTCTTTCTTAACAACTTCTCTCATCGCATTATTCAACCTACGTTGTGGTTCTCTAGAAGGTGTTATCTCAAGATCTATAGGGATGCGATGGGTGCAAAGAACGGGACTTATTCCTTTAAGATCTTGGAGTGAATAGCCGAAAGCAGATCTATGCTTTTCTAGGACTGTAATCAATCGAAAGGTTTCCTCCTCGGAGAGTTCATCACTTATTATCACGCGAGGGGATTCTCGATCATTATTTAGAAAAGCATATTTAAGACCGTAAGGCGGGGGGTTTGAGTTCTATGGGAGGCTTAGGTGGTTCCTCGGACTCATCTAGAGGGTCAGGTTCTAGCATACTATATCCTTCCTCTTCTAGTGGTTTGGAATCATCCTCGAAATGTGGCTCGAAGGACGATTCAAAGGTTGTCTCTAAGACTTCTTCCATAGGATCAGGCTCAGGAAGTGACTCAGTCTCATTATTGAGAACACGAGTTATGGATATAGGCAATTTAAAGTTCTTCCTGAGGCTAATGTTTAGATTCCATTTTTGTCCTTCTTGTCAAAGTCTCTGTAGGCTGTCCAATCAATACGTCAAACTCTATGACATCAAAGATATAGAAGCTCAAATGAACTCTTATCCCTTTGACATGAATAGGTAAGACATAGAGAATTCCCAAACTTGGAAGAACATAGCCTAGAGGACTTTTCAAAAACTTTATTGTGGGGTTAAGGGCATGTCTTTTAAAGATTTTGGGCATATGTTGCAGACATGATGTTAACTCCCACAACAGGGTTGTATAATGCTTTGAAAGAACCCTTGTGTTTTTGGCAAAGTGTGGTAGTTGATGTAAAATCAACTCGGATGACATCAGAGGAAAGCTCTGATTCTTCCAACCAATCATTGCTTATAATCGACACAAGCTCTTTAGCATTTTGCTTAAGGAAAGCCTCATCAAAAGGATCTAAAACTTTGTCACTAGGTGATGACTTCTTTGACTTCCGTGGTCTCCTAACAGTGTAATAATTCAAGGTGTTTCTATAATCAGTAAATATATCATCCTCGATCTCGAGCATGAAGTCTAGAAGTGGAATTTCTTCCTTCTCCTATGGTTCAAGCTCGCTGATAGTTGTAGGTTGGGATGTGGTAGGTGTGGATTCCTGATCAACTATCAGATCTTCTTCCTCTACTAGCTTCTTTAAAGGTGTTTTATTTTCGTGGATCTTTGTAAGGACATTTCTCGCAACATCAGGAGTGATATGCAAGAACGATCCTCCAGAAGCAAGGTTGAGGAATTTAGAAGTTTTTCTATTCAGACCTTTATAGAAATATTGAAGTAGAACAGGGTCTAGTAAAGATAGACTAGGTCCAGAATGAGTAAGATTGTTAAAGCATTCCCAGGCTTCGGTCAAAGTCTCCTTCTCTTGTCTAAAGGATAGAACTTCTAAGCGAAGCTCTACTACCTTAGAAATATGATAGAATTGAAGGAAGAATTTAGCACATAATGCTCTCCAGTAACCTTTAACACTCTCAACGTGGAGATCATACCAATGTCTAGCTTCTCCAGTCAAAGAGAAAGGAAAAAGCTTCCTTGGGATAGTCTCATCGAACATATCCTTAATACGCAAACACGCACAGGTTCGTTCGAATTCATTGAGGTGAGAATAAGGGCTAGCATTGTCTTCTCCTGAGAAAGATTGGTTTCTGACTATGTCTATTAAATATGGGCGTAGCTTATAGTCAGAGGCTAAGATAGGCTTTGAGGACGGCTCGGCTCTAAGCGTAGGCTCATGAAGTTATATTTATAGATAGGCATGGAATCAAGTTGATCCATTGAAGGATAGAAAAGGTAAAGAGAAATGGAAAAGGTAAAGAGTGATAGTATACAGAGAAAAGATAAGATTATAATACAGGTTAAGATAAGTTCAGAGTGATCTCAGCGACGTCTTCCCCGGCAATGGCGCTAGAAATGCTTGTTGGTATCTGTTAATGCCTACTGAATAATTCCGCAAGCGCACGGATATGTTGTAGCACTTCACCGGATAAGTATACCCAATTTTAATATCGAACCCAATGGAAGATGTGTGAGGGTCTTCTCAACTACACTTAACCATCTGAGTAGCAAACAAGGCTGTAGAAGGTAGGGATATAGAGGGGACAACTAAGACTTCTAGTTCAGGCTCAAGCAAGTTATGATTAGGATGTTTTACTAGTGAATTGGATAGAGGAGCATAGGCAAAACTGCAACTCTACTACCAACTATTCTCCCGCTAGGCCTACCGGCAGGATAGTGGAGTACTCCCTCCATCCATTTATCGGAGTCATCTTAGGGTCATGCACAGTGACCAAGGAGGGGTAGCGCATGCAGACAGTTGAATTAATTCCACCAGTGAGAGAAGCCGCATGCAGACAGTTGTATTAATTAGGCCAATGAGAGAAGCTGCATGCGCCTGGGACGACGTAAAAACTGTGGTCCCTAGCTTAGATGACTCCGACTCTTGGAGAAAATATTTTTGGTAAGATGACTCCAATAAATGGATGGAGGAAGTATATAAGATTCAACAGAGCTATAAAGTCACCTCCGTGAGCTACCACCAAATCCGGACGATAGGGTACATCTACGAGTAATGAAGTCTAAGCACCACGCTTACACTACGAATACTACTCTAACCTAAGAGCTACAAGGATTAAAGTACTCAAAAGAGTCACAAACTAGTAGAACAAGATAAACAATGTTACTTACTTGAACTCAAAAGTTGATTCTAAAGTAGTCTCAGATACAAGCCATAGAGGTAGCACCGATAGACAGATACTCCTCCAAAGCTCTCTCTTTAACTCATCTCTCTATCTCTGAAGAACTAGCTTCTATAGGTATAGAACTAGCTCTTTCTTGGAATGCTAACTCGAGAGGTCATCCATTCAAGGGACACCTCTGAGGATCCTAATTAGGGTTTCTCGCTAAAGCTCTCTCTTCTCAAAATGGATCCTCCTCCATGGGGGGTTGCCTATCCTTTTATAGCCTTGGCAAATCAACATGAGCCCTTGGATTAAACTGACATTGGCGGACGGTGGAGATCAATCCTCAAAGGCAGTGGAGTAAACCGAGCGAACCGGGCCACGGACCGGGCAGAGCTTAGACCGGCCGGTGCCCTCGCTAGCCTTCCGCTTCGGTCTCGTGTCTTCTCGCTCCTTCTGGAATGTTCCTGTGTCTCCGTGGCGTCAAATCTTGTATTCTATGTTGCAGTGTAGCTCAAAAGTGAGTCATTTCCAGTGTTTACCTGCGAAACCATTGATTCACCAAAACTCGTAGAATTCGTTAGTCAAAGCCCTACTTCTAGGTAGATGGATTGCTTTTATGTCACTTTGGAAGGTTAGTTGATGGTTGGATTTGAATGTTAAGGACCATCAATAGAGGGCATGGGCAGGCACCAGTGGCACGACAATACCGGCGACCAGCTCACGGCGACATAACCAGCACAGGGAAGAAGGACGCCCCAACCCCAGGAGGACAGACAAGCCACTCCACCACTGTTCTTTTTCTTTCTTCTTTTTCTTTCTTTGCACGACACACCCACTCCTCCTCTATAGAGCGCATGTAAGGAAACCTCCTCCCTTCATCTATAAAAGGGAGGGCGAGCTGCCCTTCAAGAGGAGATATCCATTGCCCACATCTCACACATGCCATGATATTGGCACCACACTCAATCATAGACTTAGGAGCCTCTCCTTCTCTCAAACCGTTTGTAACCCGTACTACGAACCGCCGCTAAGTAACACAACCTATTCGAACTGGACGTAGGGCCTCTCGCCCAAATCAGTATACTCCCCTGTGTCCTCTTAGCGAACCATCTAGGCATAAACGTGCATCTATAAATTTATTAGTTGGTGCTTTTATGAAACACCAATAGTTGGCGTGCCAGGCAGGGGCCTTGCACGTTTCGTCTCCAAACCTAGGCTCCGGATGGCCAACTTCGATAACCTACAACTCCCCCTAGGAACCCACGTCTGATTTGGGAACCTAGACTTCATCAGCATAGGGGTGGGCCATGACATGGTCCTCCTGCCCCCCAACGTCGATGTCAACATCGTCTCCGCATCATTCGCCAACCTGCATCTCTGCACCGACGAACTCAACCGACTCCACGACTCCGGCCACCTTAGGTCGGTTCGTTCCAATACACGACGTAGGGAGCAGGGATCCGCCGTGGGGGACCAGGATGCCCATCGTCGACAACCGCAGCCCAGAGAGGAGCTCGGACACCCCCCACTCACGATGCACGGGCGACTCCCGACACACCTGCGTTCGACACCACGGCAACGATCATCGGCTCCAACATAGGGAACACAACGACGACCGCCCTGACAACATCATCGACGTCCCAGCAGACGACGAGCTCTAGGATCCGAAGGCGCTGTACCACTTCCTCAGCCTCTGCGACTACCTCCTCAGCGTCTACGGTAGTGACGACGGTGACGACGGCTACAAACTCACCTGGCCGTAATCCCGGCCATAATTGGTAGTCCGACAAACCCGCCCCTCTAACTAAAATCTTGCATGTGTTATGGTTATCCCATCTTACTCACCTTCTCGTATAGTTAATTCCTGTTTTAAGTCTATATTACAGGTTTGTACTTTGCTTATGTAATCAAATCGGTATAACCATAAATAACAAGGTCCAAAAAAAGGATTAGGGTTCGTAGGCTTGCCCATGAAGGGATCACAGCCGCCCCAAGCTGCTAGAGTAAGGAACGATCCGAGAAAGAAGCCTGCTAGTGGCCTAATTTGCCGAGCACGCGAAGTGATTAGGGTTTTCTCGGGCCATGTTCGAGTCCAAGGTCGATCTCTGATTTGGAAATTTTTGCGAAAAAGGCACCAAGCCCACGAACCCACGGATGGTTCAGGAAAAGCACGAATCAACTACCTAGATTTATGAGGCTGGTCAAGCCGCGCGCCGCAAAGGCCGGGAACCTAGGCCTCACTTGAACTACCCGCTAGTAACTCACCGGACACCACGCTATGACCTAACCGAGGGATGGCGCAGCATTGTCCACCTCCCTTGACCCCACTAAAGGGTTGTGTGGGGAGAAGACTCGACCCCCAGACCGGGCCCTCACACCTATGAGAGCACTAGGGCTCGAGGGAAGAAATGTCCAAACTAACTGACCCAAAAAACCCCAAGGGCAAATAAGTCTGATCCACACCCGTGCCCTCGAGGGATGCGCACACGATCGCAACCCTGAAACGAACGAACTAATGCGAGCCCCGACGTGTGGGGGTCGCTCTCTCAAACGATCTATTTTGCCCTTGCATACTTCTTTGTGTTCGATTTCATTTTTCCGTGATTTCTTTTAATCTGTGATTATGTAGAATAAAGTAGATGCAAACATAAGAAAGGAAGTGCGAACTAACAAAGGACTTTTATTTATTTTTTCTCTTCCTACATTACATGGTTTTTGTAGGAAGAGGAGCAGGGTCGCTGCCCTAAGCCTACAGATCCTCGGCCAGGATCTGGTCCACCGGGGAGCGCAGCCTCCGCCATCCCCTCATAGCCGGGGAGGAGGAAGGCGTAGTCCTCTAGGGCCCCACCGGCGGGGAAGCGGTGATGTCCGTGTGGTCGGCCCCGTTGTGCGCCTCCACCATCGCTAGGGCGATGACCGCGCCCCGCCAAACCGCGCGCTCCACGGAGACACGGATGCCGGCCTGCACCATCTGAAGGCGCTCGTGAACGTCGTTAGTAGGGGCATGGACGAGGTCGGCGACGGCTGCGCTAGCGACCTCCGGGGCCTTGATCTCCACCAAATACCACGCAAGATGCGAAGAAATAAGAATAGGGGGAAGCCAGGAACGGCAAAGAAAGGGGTGAAAAAACCCTCACCGGCGTAGCGGTGGTCCACCTCCTCGCGCTACCAGCAGGTCACGGCATTCTCCCGCTCCAACTCTCTGACGACTACCTCAAGGGTAGAGAGGCGCTTGAGGGCATCCTCCAGAGAGAGGGGAGGAGCAGAGGGCACCGCAGGGGCCACCGCCAGAGGAGGGATAGGGAGCGGCCGCCAGAGGAAATGCGGCAAGTGCGAAGCCACCGTCCGCCGCCTCCGACGGCCCGATCACCTCCTCGGCCGCGCACATTCTGGACACTCAACACGTCTGCCTCCTTTGAGCGTGGCCTCCTTGAAGAACCCCCTCCCTCCATGATGCCAACGGTGAGGTGGGAGAGCAAGAACAAAGGAGGCAAGAAGGTAGGAAGCAAGAAGACGGTAAGGTAGAAGGCAGAAGCAGGGGCGGGGAGAGGTCGAGCACCTCGACCCCTTTCATAGGGGCACGGAGACCCCAAGGGTCGCTGCGACCGAACGGTGGGAAAACCTCCGCCTTCCCGCTTGACGCCTTGTCCACCCGCCACCTACCGCATTAACTCTGGCGCTGGGCTCGAAACCATAGCGCCACACTCACGCCTCCCGGATAAGTCGGGCGTGGGCTCGGCCCGTTTGACCGTCGCGTCCCCATCGATCGCGCTGACGGATCAGCAACGCCATCATTACGATGGGCGAACCATCCCACGACAAGCTGAGACCGACACGCGAATACCACTACCCTGATACGCATGCTTCAGCCTCTACGGACATGGCCCACGTCCCCAGAGACTCGGGGGCTACACCAGGCGGAAAGCTCGCAAGACGCACTGTGAGCGACCCTTCGACTACAAGTCCCCTCAGGGCGTGGGTCCATGCCCCACAAGAACTCGGGGGCTACTGTTGGGGGCCAAACAACCGGCCTGTTAAGCCCCTGGCTGAACAACCAAAATAGGCCGTCATTAGCGCTCTAGTTCGGCCCATCGAAAGGCCGAACCTCGCAGGCCATCGCCTCGCTCCACGACAAAGGGCCCAACTAGGCCGAGGTGGAAGGCCCATGAACGGACCACGCTGCACAGCCCTGGGCGGAGGGGTCGAACCACGACCCCTGGGCGCACGGCTCGCACGACCCCCGGCAGAACAGGTGGGCCCTCGGAGTCGCGACCCAGGGTGTCACGGTTCGCACGACCACCCGCGCGCACCTTCGCCCAGAAGAAATCAGGCTTGCGCCACAAGCCTAGGTGACGATGCTGTAGCCAGATGCCTGCGTGATAGAACAGCCAATGTCCACTCCCCGCGCAGGGCATGGACGGGGATCGTTTGACCACACTGTAAGCTAGAGTGGGGCATGGAATGTTGTTTGACTGCACTGTTGGCTAGCGCAGGGCATGGCACACCGTCTGACGGCCCTAATGGCATGACATTCCGGACGACCCATCTGTCACGACCCATGCCTGTGCCGTACGACACCATTAAGCCTAACCCGATAAGACAAAGGTTCTAATCAACAGTTCATCCTCTTTGTCCACTTTGAGGGCATGGGCAGACGCTCCAGTGACGCGACAACACCGGCGAGCAGCTCACGGTGACGTAAGAAGCATAGGGAAGGACTCCCCGACCCCAGGAGGACAGACGAGCCACTCCACCACCATCCTTTTTTCTTTCTTCTTTTTCTTCCTTTGCACGGCACGCCCACTCCTCTATAGAGCGCATGTAAGGCAACCCCCTCCCACATCTATAAAAGGGAGGGTGAGCCACCCTTCAAGAGGATATATCCATCGCCCACATCTCACACACACCAGGATATTGGCACCACGCTCAATCATAGAGATTTAGAAGCCCCTCCCTCTCTAACTGTTTGTAACCCCTACTACGAACCGCCGTTAAGTAACACAACCCATTCAAACTGGACGTAGGGCCTCTTGCCTGAACCAGTATACTTCCTTGTGTCGTCTTAGTGAACCATCCGGGCATAAACACGCATCTATAAATTTAATAGTTGGGGCTTTTATGAAACACCGACACGCGGCTCCAGCATTCCCTACAGCAAGGCGAGATGCAATGGGTGCGCTATCTCTCCAGTGTGGAGCGCCAAGGCGAGGTGCTCCTTGACCCAGGTGAGATGTAGTTCCGAGCCTTCGGCTGTGAGACGAGCTATGGCTCCAACATCCGGCCATTGGTGACATCTTCCCTAGCTCGACTGCTTATTTCCCTCTCGTAACCCATCCCGATGTTGCGTTTGGAACGGTGGGATAATGCCCCTCCATTTCTCTTTCCCTAAGACTGACTCCAACAGATGCCCCATATGGTGACCCAAACCCAAAATGGGTTCTACATAGTATTTTTGTGTGATGAAAAACGCCTCCAACGGAGCAGGCATTTTGGGTCAGACGCATCACGCAAGGCAAAAAAGCATCTCCCTCCCGTCTCTTTGCGTCCTCTTGCCGTGCGGGACCCACCACCACCAGGCGGGGCAGCCGCGACCAGACGGGCTCTGCCGCTAGGGCTGGAGGGCAGCGTCGGCCAGCGGATGGGGATGCGGGCGGCCACACCGGCAAAGCGGGCGCGGCGCGCCATCGAAGGAGGAGGTGGCCGGCCCACGCGCCGCGCGCGAGAAGACGTGGCCGGCCCAGATTCCGTTGGAGAAGAGGCCACCGGCGTCATCCCTCGCCGGATCCGGCCACCACGGCGCCGGATCCGGCCACATCATGGGCCCTTGTGCACGGATCTCGCCGGCCGCCGCCTCTTTGCCTAGGATCTCACCGATCGTTGCCTCGTCCTAGCCACGGAAGAGGGAGGGGAGGGATGGAGGGGTGGCGCCGGTGGTGGGGGAGGGGCTCCGAGAGGGAGGAAGAAAAGGGAGGTGGGCACCGAGAGGGAGAGCATCGGGATGGGTCTCGGTCTCGTCGTTGGAGAGGGTTGGTATTTGGGTCCGTGAGCCTTCTCTGTGCGTGACCCATACCACCAAATAGGTGAGATATTTGCCTACTGTTGGAGTTAGTCTAATCTCTCCAATAATCCAAACATGGGATAATATATTTTCTTCCCCTCGTTTCCTTCTCCCTCCTTACTTTTCTCACCATCCAAACACCACCTAATTATCCATATCCAGTGGATAATGGGTAAATAATTAATAGGTATGGATAGCGCTAAATCCTAGAGGTGGATAGTCGCGGGCTCAACGCTTAGGTATATATGTGTATTTGTAAAGTATTTCTAGAATTATTTTTCTAAAAGCATAATATGTGTATGACATGAGGGTGATGTCATTGAGCTAATAAGCGAGGACAAGCTCAGCACTTGGCCGCGTAGGCTTGGGCACGGCTGCGTAGCACGTCATGTCGCGCACTCAGCGTGGAGGGGCAAAGGGCGGCGCGACCGGTGGGCGCTAGTGCTACCGAGTGTCGGCGGTGGCACGCATTTGTGGCAATGCCACGAGCGTGAATTCACAAAAGCTAGAGTGTGAAGCCACTTTTTGCACTGAATTTTGGATTCGGGGTGCAAAAGTAAGTGTTTCGAGTTACTGCACCGAAGGAATCGGATGTTTGTTGATATCTACTGATTTGTAGAGGACTGCCTTCTCTTAGGATTGGCTAAAATAAAAGCATACGGGCTTCAAAAGTTCTTCCCAATAGAATCGGCTAAGTACTGAGATCGGTTGATTTGTGAAGATTGATTGCTTGGCGTCAACGTATTCTCCAAAAAACTATGAAGGATTCGTCAAGGATCTTGTCCGACTACGCAAGTTGAATGCTTTCTTGGGAAGGAAAGAAACGAGCCCATTGATCGTAAAAGAAGAGTCTTAGTTTAATCCCAAATTGTAAGTCGTATTTGGCTAGGTCCATCATAAAAAGGGTCAATCAATTCAATAATCGGCTACACACCAACCCTTATGAGCAGGAGCAATGTAAATTCGGCAAGTTTCTTCTCCAAGCTAGGTTGTAACGACTTCGTTCAATCTCTAGTTTGCTTATAAGTACTGTCATGATTTGTGGTATCATGTAATAAGGTTGTAACGGCTTCGTTTGATCTCTTGTTACCTGTTAACGTGAGCTAATTATCGGTTACGCTAGATGTGGCAATCTAAGATATTCATTAAATTACCAATGTTGTTTGTTTTTAATAATTTTTTTATTGTAACAACATCATTTCTTGACCAAGATTGATAGATTTGGCTAGTCGTCTTTTATGCTTAAGTTTATGTTTCTATGATGGTTGTTTTCCTGCTTACATCGGCTAAATTCTGCCAATCTTGATCGTTGCATAGTATGTGTTTAAGGGGACCTAGCCATGGGCCTGCACGGCAAGTTCCAAACGGGGAGCTCCACAGCCTGATCAAAGCAAGGCTAATAATACAGCCAACCTTTGGCTGTATAGATCCTTACAGCCCACCTTTACAGTGGTTACACCTTCACTATTAATATATGGCCCCATGATTTCTATATCAAGTCAACTATAAGCTTACAGCCCGTTTTTTCTCTATCTCCTCCCTCCTGCACCTCAGCATTTACTTACAGCCCTTCTCATGGGTGCATAGAGCCGTCTTGGGAGAACTCTAGGACCCAACATAGGGTCGCACGGAACAAAGACAGTTTGCCGACATATGCTGCGCCATCAATGTGGGGCTGCGTCGGCCGTAGGGCGAGCGACGTTACGCGGCGGGATAGAACCACGTGGAGCGAGCTCTAGAGCTTAGTCCGACCATGGGCGCACAAAGTCACGTGGAGCAAGCTCTATGCCGAGACTGGATCACACGGAGCAGCAAGGACCAGATAACACAGAGCAGCAAGGACCGCTGGCGTACACAGCGCAAGGTGCCGGTGTGAGGCTATGTGGGCCACAGGGCAACATGGACCACCAACGTACGCAGCGCAAGCCGCCGGCAGGAAGCAATGTGGGGCCATAGGGCAGCGTGGCGTACGTAGTGCAAGCGGCAAAGGGCCATAGGGCAGGGTTAGCGGCGCTACGACGGGACAGAGTCGTTGCTATATGGGTTAATTGGAAAGGTGCCATTACAATTTCTATGGTTTCGAAAAATACCATTACAATTCGCCTATTGTGAAATATGCTATTATAATTCAGCTACTGTGTAAAAGATGCCACAGTCTACATCAAACGCAGCGTTGGGCCCAGCTGCAGAGTAACACAGTTTTGTATTGACTAAAATAACCTTTACCTCGTCTCTTCCCTTACTCAACCCCTGACTCTGTCCATGGACTCTGCTCGTCGGCTCCTTGTTTGCTAGTTCTCTCTCACTGCATTTGGGGAAGAGGGGAGGGCCGCCTGTAACAGCTCTTCGAGTAGGACTACACACCCTAGCGAATTCCATGCCTTGTTGTTCAGGTGGCTCTGGCACGTGGAACAGCGAGCTCAGTCGCTAGGGAGCGACAAGTGTAGGCGTGCTGCTCGAAGAGCTTGGCACGCGCGACAGCAAGCTCGGTCACTGGCAAGCAGCAAGCGTAGGTGTGCTGCGCGGGTGGCTTGGTGCGCACAGCGAGCTCGGTCGCCAGCGAGGGACGAGCGGAGGTGTGTTGCTCAGGGAGCTCGGTGCACGCACCAACGAGCTTGGTCACAGGCGAGTAATGAGCGCAGGCGTTCTGGGCGGCTTGGCACGCGACGACGAGCTCGGTTGCCAGCGAGCAACGAGCGTAGGTGTGCTAGTCGGGGAGCTCGGTGCGCGCGACAGAGAGCTTGGTCACCGGCGAGCAGCGAGCCAGCGAGTGCAGGCGTGCGGAGCAGGTGGCTTGGCACGCGAGGGCGAGCTCGATCCGGCGAGCGACGAGCGTACGCGTGCTGCTCAGGGAGCTCCGCGCACACGATAGCGAGCTCAATACCTGCAGGCAGCGAGCGCAGGTGAGCTGTGCGGGTGGCTCGGCGCGCGCAACAGCGATTCCAGTCGCCAGCGAGCACAGGCATGGGCAGCGCGGCCGCTATGCAGGCGTGAGGCACGAGATCGTGGCTGCCCGGAAGCAATAGAGGGTGTGCAACACGGGCTGTCCCTGGTGAGCTCCTTCCCACCCGCGACACAGCAGCCTTCCGCGGCGACGAGGGATGGCTCCTCCATGGACAAGCTACCAGTCCAAACTCCTCCCTAGACGAGCTCCTAAATGCACGAGAGCACTGGGGTGGAGATGAGAATGGTGCGTGGTGGTTGGCATGGAGGAGCTCAGCCATTAGAGCTTGGAGGCTGGAGCATACGATGAGTGGGAGGAAGAAGATGCAGGGGCATTAGTCTATACAAAAATACTATATGCAGCTGTCATCCTGCATCTAGGTCCAAAGCTGCATCATACGTATATCATGGTGTATTTCAAGGAGTGGTTTTATTACAATGGCATATTTTAAAATAGATGAATTGTAATGGTATTTTCAAAGCCATTAAATTTGCAATGGCACCATTCCAATTAACCCTTGGTTGTAAACCC